>MU226505.1:4386313-4419228 GCA_018584345.1 Thuja plicata
AGGCTGATCTCAGAATGGTAGTTCGTGTGTGACTCCTTGATATGCTCATCTCCTGGATCTGCTTGTGGGCTCTCTGCACATCAACCATCAGTTTCTCTTCTCTTTCTTTACATAACCTCAACTCTCGCTATACACATAGGAAGATATTTGCATGTCTTCCAAGATCCCTTTGTCCTACAAGGGACTCTCTCTCGCTAGATGGTAGTCGGTAGGATATACATGTATCCTTCATAACCTCATATACAAAACTCCTCCACTCTGCTACACTCCCTGTAAAATTCAAATGTAAAAACTTATTTAATTTCTTCTTCTAAAGAAAATCTTTATTCAAAACATTCTAAAGTTGTATCATACCTAGATCTCCTGCCTGGGTATCACTAAAGGATCTAGATGGTGGGGGCATGGAGTGACTATTCTCTCCTCACTCACTCTATGTAGGCCTTGGTGGTGGTGTCTTTGTGTGCATTTGAGTAGGTCACTGTGAACTCAAGGGAGTAACATAGATGGGTTGATCACTGGTCCCTGTACTATGGCCTGGGGACATCTCCACTGCTCTTTCCTCTACTCTCTCCTCCTCTGTAGGATCTACCCCAAAGGGAGGCTCCTCATCTCTTTGATCCTCCTCTTCTCCTACTGGTATGTCATCTCCTTGTTGGTTCCTCTCTGAAGGACTTGGATCACCTGTGGGGTAGTCATCAGGGAAGATAGGATGGGTCCCCTGTAAACTCCATTATCTGATATACTCTCTACTAACACTTGCATAGGATAGCTCAGGGGCTACCTCTATATCCCTGGTCTCATCTATCTCACTATCCACAATATTAGCTACTGTCGGTTGACATATGGTGTTGGGTCTCTGATAGTATCTCGTCAGATATGCATACCGAGGTACTATATGAGGGACCCCCTATATCAAACTGAACTGTCTCATCACCCTATCATAGTAATACGACATCACAACATGATTGGTAGGACCTTCTAGCACCTTACACTGCTATGATTGTCTCAACTGATGTCAAGTATCCAGCCACTCTACCATCTCACAATAAGGTCTCCATATCACATCTATACCTGGTATACGGTCAAAGAATACCCTCCAAAAGAGGATATCTCCATGCTGCTAGACATCTGCTAGCAGATATGCAAATGCTCTTGGTGTGCTCGCATCTATCATCATAGGAGTACCCTATGGTCATGTACATGTGTAATGCTCAAACATCCAAACCTGTAGCAAGGTGCACACTGTAAGACTCTCCTGCTGGTATCTCACTAACTGACTCAGCTCATGATAAAGATGAGCCAACATGCTGTGGCCCCATGAGATAGTGACCCTATCACTCTCCATCCTGCATATGAGATGGGTAAATGGTGCTAAAAATATTGTACCCTTTGTGTTGGGCACTACAACCAAAGAGAGTATACATAGCATCACTCTTTGTACCAAAGGTGTCAGACCTGCTAGTATGGCTACCAGAGATATCTGATCTAATCGGGTCCTCAGCTGTGGTACCTATCCCAAATAATACTCCATATCTACAAAAACCTCAGGCAGACCCCGTGGTACTCTCGGTCTGATAGGCTTTCCTCAGACTGGAAGTTGTAGGATCCTATACACATCCTCCAGCGTGACTATGATCTCTCCTAACGGAAGATGGAAAGAACATGTATCCTCATCCCATCTCTCTATCATGGCTGAGATCATGGACTGATGGAACCTTAGCTATGGTAGGACTACTACCCAGTATTGTAACCACCTGAATTTGGTCTGTCACAACTATGGACCCTATTTGCCTTAAGTGTGATCATACCCTCAATTTATGTCCAAACGACCCTGTTACTGCTTGGCATAATTCTTTAAATCAATTTAATATCGTAGGTGATTTTTATCACTGATTTATATTAACTATTATAGCCATACAATTCAAATCAATTTCGACCAATCAAATCAAATCAAAATCAAACATGGCTATAGTATTTAATTATAAAGGAATTAAATAAACCCCTAAATCAAATACCCACTTGCAATTAACCCATTCCCCTAGCCTATTTAATTTAATTAAAATGGCTATAGTCCTCTAATTATTAAAAAAAAAATTCATTGTTTAAATAATTAATTCCTATGTTTTTAAATGAATTAAATAAATTTATTTCATTTATTATATATTCCCCTAAACCCCAATCAAACCTATCTCAACCACTTCTACCCTGGGTTCTAACCCTTCTCAAGCCATTCACACATGCTAATCTAATCCTAATCCTAAATTCTACTCTAACCCACCTCCTAATGTTGTCACATTCCATTAAGGAATACTTAGCAACTCCTCCCACTTGAGAAAGTCCACTTTCTCAAGCTGGACTTTCTTAAAGTCCATATTCTCTTACATCCTCCCTTCCCTCTTTAAGGCCTTCATTAATGCCTTCATTAATGAAGATTCCTTAAGCCTATGTCTCTCCCATGCCTTATTAATGCCTTGGGCATTAATGGCTCTTACATATTCATTTATTGAGCCTCCTGGTTCATAAATGAAACTTGTCCCCCCTCTCTCTCTCTCCCATTCTTCTATAAATAGAAGTCTGTTTTGAGAGAAAATAATCCTTCACCTTAGAATCAAATTACATTGTTATGCTGTTAGATTCACTCTAGACTCACATTTCACCCCTTTTATCATGCTAGCTTATAGTTTTGATTTCATGTTTTCAAGCTAGATTGTATGCTTTTTTTACATTTTTTAAATTCGAATCAAATCCTTCATGCTAGGATAGTATTTGTCACTGATTTGGAGCATATTCTGAGGGCTAAATATGCAACTGATTACACTCTTTCTAGTTAGAAGGCAATAGGCTAATATTAGTGGTTTTTAATGTTTTAGCTAACCATTTGAGCTAATGCAATGACCTATTGAGTGTTTGTGTCATTTTCAACAGGTACCCATTTACACACACACAAGTATAATCCTACATCTCTCAATAAATGTATCTCCTCCTACTATAGCTCAGTGACACTCCCTCTAACAGATAATAGTAACCCTCTGAAGGGATGCTCTTGAAGACAGACTAGATCCTGCGAGCACAAACATGAATCATATCAGTATTTCTACATTAAACATCTTCTATACCCACATGACCTGGTCAAGGTTGACCTTTTTGGGTCAAGGTTGACCTTTATGGGTCAGGGTCAACCTTTATGGGTCAGGGTTGACTTTCCCCCAAACAGGATAGAACCTCCCTAGTTAGGGTCGACCTTAATGGGTGAAGGTCAACCTTACTGGGTCAGGGTTGACCTTATTGGGTCAGGGTTGACCTTCCCTATAAAAACATCAAATTTTCAATCATAGGCACTAGAAATAGGAACTTACCTCGGGCAGTGGATGTTTGTTGGCCAAGTGCTCCCTCAAAACCTCCATGTGGCTCGTTGGAAACTCCTCTCTCTTCGGCATCCTATTCCCTTGCCCAAAATCTGCAAATGGTAAGAATGAGGTGGTAAGTGTTTCTTTCTCTTATTTATAGGCAGTAAATTAGGGTTTTACTAGGGTTTCATTTAAAGTTATGTAGGTTAAATTTGAATTTTTCTTTTATATGCATTTAGATAGACATCTATTCTTTTCATCATAACTTGAGTTTGGTAGCTCCATTTTCAATGTCATCAGAGGTGTTGGAATCATGATTCAGATACCTAACCTCTTAAATTAGTTTAGGAAGGTTTAGGACCCTTCTAACTAGTTTAGGAAAGGAATTTTTCAACAAATTGCATATTCAGTGTATAGAAATCACCTTATCACCCTGTTTCACCTTCCATGAATTAGTAAGCCAAATCAGGGGGGGGCATAAGGGGCTCTATATACTTCTCAAGATCATCATAGTAAGACTTAGGTACTCTTTGGATTTTCATTAATCTCGGGTGCTGCAGGTTGTGGATACTAATGGTTTCTTGCAAGATCTTCGCATTGAGGACTTGGCTATATCCTTTTTATACTTTATGATATTTTCTTACTTTAGCTTGCATATTCATGTAGTATCATATATAAGATAAAGTGGGGGCTAAATGTATCATCTTAAAATGGAAGCACTTGCATTTTGATAGGTTTAGCACCCTCATTTAGTATGTCTGCATATTAGATTTGCATTTGTGCTTGATTATACATGTGTAGGTGAAATTAGGGTTAGGATCTTGTGGATCCTCCTAGATTTCCCTCTCCATGGCTCTTCTCTCTAGATATCCCTCATCCTACTCTCTCTCTAGGCCTCTAGGCCTTCTTAACACTCTGGCACATTCCCCCACCTTCCTAGGTCCCTGGCTGACCTGGGAACCTCTCAGCAACTTTCTGGTGACCTACCTAAAACCTCAGGTTAGGGTCGAGGTCAACCTTGACCTAGGTTTGGGTAAAATTTGACCTTGACCTAGGTAAAGGATGAGGTCAACATAGACCTTTATTGGGTATTGGTCCCCGCTTTCAAGTCTGGAGCTTATCGGGGTCCGGAACTTAAAATAGGTCCCCGGGTTAGGATGCGGAGGTGTTTTCTCTGATATTTGAATTAATATGTTCCCTCCCTAGTTGGTAATTTTGATTGGACCATGATTTAAGGTAAAATCTGAATTTGGATCTCTTGCATTGCCCTAGGAGGCCTATGATGAGATCTCTATATAAACACTCTCGTTTGCCTTCATTTGATCATGAAATGAAATCGAGAGATGACATGATAAAGTGATGATGCAAACAAGTAAGAGGATGATATAGAAGGAAAAGAAAGGAGGAAATTTCATCATCTTCAATCAAGAATTTTGGAGGACAAGCTATGGTGGATCTTCATTGAAGCAAGAAGGCTCTCTCTTTAGATCTACTATTCACAACATTCAAGCATTCAAAGGACATTATCATGGGGTAGCAATTACAGATTGTGAGTTGATAGGAATAATTTAGCCTTGGGGGCTTGGTATGTTTTCTTTGTCATATTCAAATCTATGCATTTCTTTCTCATTTCCATGTTATGTTAGGATTGTTAATCTAGAAGGCTAGATCTTGATATCACATGTTTAAAGACTCTTTTTCAAAAGAGAAATACACACACACTATACATTCTATATTGGGCTATTCGTGGAGATGGAGATTACCAAAATGGGGGTTTGACTAAGGAAAAACCCTATATAGCCACCCCAAAACCCCTCTTTTCTGATATTTTTAGGTGCTATTTTTGGGAGTTACAGGTGAAGAACAGTAGATTCAAGACCAGATTTAGATACCCTTTTCAGAAAACTACTGAGATCCACACAGATTTTGTGTCAACACTGTGCAGGTCAGGGTCGACATTATTGGGTCAGGGGTGACATTTATGGGTCAAGGTCGACCTTTTTCATAAGATGACATCAGAACAAAAAAATATTTCTTGGTTTTGTTCGTCTCTGCGTTCTGGTTTGGGATCAACTATTAGATTTTCCAGAAACTCAATATAGACCTCAAAAAATGAGTTTTTCTAGATCTGCCACATTATGAGGTAGGCATCTTATCCCTCTATTCTTTACATGCTCATTTCAAATCCTTTTATCATAATAATTAAGTGTAAGAAACTAATTTTGGCCTTAAGATCTCTCTCTTATCTCATTATGCAAATCTTATTTAAGAAATATTTTATGAGCCAAATTTAGACATTACACTTACAAGGTCTACTGATATACTTTATCAATTCAATATTTATTACAAGAAGAAGGTTTGAGTAATGCAAAATATGGCTATGTGTCTCATAGTCCCGAAACAACCACTTCTTAGTTTTTTGGATAGGGTACCTATATTTCATATAAGCATAAATTAATACAAAATTCAACATATAAAGTGTAATAGAATGATGGTAAGAGGTCTCAAAGTAGTCAAACAAGAACACATTATATTTTGATAGCGTACCTTCTAAGTCATGTCCCTATCACAAAAATGGATCGTATTTGTTACTCAATACCCTCTCCATCAATGACTGTAGTTGTCAATTTATTTTTTCCCTCAATACAACGACACAAAAAGTAATCAGTCCCTTCCTCATTGTTCTCATCTGCAACAACTGCATATACATGACCTGCAATATATAGAGGGATAAGTTAACACCCTAAACACTTAACCACCTAATAAAATGGTTTCAATTAGGTTCAATAGAGTTCATCTCAAAATGAAGAATAAATTGAGAAATTACCTGGTTCAACTAGGTTAGATATTTGATCAAAATCCATTGATGCTTCAAATTGGCTCAATTATAGTGCTCTAGGAAGTTGATATGTATCAAGAAGTTGCAAAGGTGTATAATACCATTCATCAACCCACTCTTTTTATATGCATTACTCCCACGCAAAATTCATATAAGACAAGCAAAAACATGCCATTAATCTAGTATAAATACCCAGTGACATTGTACTTGAACTTCTAAATGAGTGCATGTCACTTGATCCTGTAACTGTACAAAAATATAGATATTTTTCAATGTTAGACTTGCCTATCAACCAAAAAAATATATTAACAATAGACTTACCTTCATTACCTATTCCCATCATAGAGTTGCACCATCGCACAATTATTTATGCATTTATTAACTCTACACCACCTTCATACTTCAATTCCTCTCTGACAATAGATCTTTTTACACATGCACCCACACCATCATGCTCACCTTTTTCATGCACTGCCTCAGTGAAATTACAAAAATAATGAATGACACTTGTCACATGCATCCTACTCAACCAATAGAACATCCTTGCATTCTTGAATTGTGAGGTGCAATTGTCTAACCATATTATGTGTTGGTTGTACTCAATACCTCTTTCCCTTAAATTCTCATAGAAACATTTGAACCAACCTTGCCCAAACTCTGATGAATGTGTGTGATTGTCACTAATGTAGAATTTCTACTCTCTTAAAACCTTTCTATCAGCATCTGTGCTATCATGTGAATGCAAGAATTTTATATGTACAAAGATCGTCACTTGTATAGAATGGTAATACATTGCTTGCACTTCATTTTGAGGTTTAGCTGTATAATTCTTAGCAAAATCAACAATGGAGACAATAGTACCAAGGGTAAAAGTGTCCTTACATATCTTGAATTGCTCATCCAACCACCTAGCTCTATGTGAATGATGTATGTACTCATAAACTAGTTTCTCTTGAAAAATCTTCATAAAATCAGCTACTCATATATCATTTTTCACTAACTCACACCTCTTAAGTTCTTTTCCATATTTTAGACCATAAGTTGTTGTCTTGTATTTTCCAAAAGAAACTAGTGTATTTCCAATCTCATTTGTGCTCTCTAGATGGTGACATATCCGCAAATTTCTCATACCAACACACACACTACAAGATCCATTCAAACACATCATCTTATAATAAATACAACCATCATCTCAATTGCATAATACACTTGACATAAAATCTCTTGATGATGTAGGAGGTTCTTGAATACCACATTCCTGCAAAATAGTGTTAGTGTGCAAAGTACAAAAAACTTGATGATATATATCATAATGTATGGAAAATTCAATATGTACCCTGCAACAACATGTGGTGCACGCATGATTAATCTTGACGTAAAAGGTTTTTTCCATTTCAAAAAATCTTTGACTAATTTTAATTTGAGGAAATCTTTGGAGAAATCTTTCATAAAATTGTGTTTGTGTCATATCCAAAAAGTGTTTTGGATGTGGCATACGATTTTTAGATCCGATTCTCCTTGTAACAATATCTCTTTGTTTGGGTGAAACCCTTGTGTTATCATGCCAAAAATTTTCAATTAATGTTCTTAATGCATCAACAAAAACCTTGTCCTTGCGTGGGAGTCTACCCAAGAATGAGCAAAGAGAATTAGTGTTTGGATCCTCAATTTTGTCTCGCCTGTGTAAGGCTCTCTGTAATGTTGATCTACCTATCCTTAATGACTTTCTTGTTTTTCTTACTATACAATATTTTTTGATTTCCTTTCCCATTATAGTTGATGTGAGGACATGTCAAGTAACATTAGCATCTTTACTGTGTGATTTTGAACCAATGGCTTGGTATGCATTGAATATATTTCTCACAATGGTTCTCTTGGTACTATTTTCAAATGTTCTCAACCCCACAATTCTCAGTGTCTCTCTAAATTTTAGATTCTTAATCATTTCAACAACTACTTGACATCTTCCACTTTGATTTCATTTTTCAAAATAGTTATTCCAAATCTTTTTAACAATTCTCCTACAATTTCTTTCCAAAATTTTATCATGCATTGGCCTTAAAATATTTTCATCAATGTCAATTAGAAACTTTGGTTTTCTACGAATTATTCTAGGAGGTGAAAACACAGTTGCATGCTCTAAATTTCCATTAGATTAATTAGGTGCATTTATCCCCATCATTTCAATTGGTGTATGTTGAACATTTTCATTTTCATTATGTACATTTTGTTCATTAATGACATCAAATTGAAATGGTGCATTAGATGAATTAGATGCATTTATCCCCATCATTTCAATTGGTGTATTTTGAACATTTTCATTTTCTAAATTAGGTGTATTTGTCACATTAACATTAAAATTTTCATTTTCATCATTTTCATTGCATGCATGCGATGATATACCTTATCATATTCTCCTCATGCGCTCCCTTTGTCTTTACTTTTATCTCTCGTTGTTCAATTATTCCTCTTTTTTTCTTTCCCATTATTCGTATTGAATGGACCCTACAAATAATATCATGAACATAGAATAACATGTGAATGTCAAATCCAAAAAATAAGAACAAATAAATCATTTTCTTGAAATGTGAACTTACAATGATAAAATAACATCAAAAACACCAATAACACAATTCAATCATTGCAAAGAAAAAACATGCAAAAAAGTGCAGACCTGTCTGTTACTGGCATAAAACAACAAAAAAATAGTAGTGGGACCTCGAGAGAAATTGAAATGAATATTTTTAGACCGTTGAAACAAAAAAACTTGCAATGTTCCTAATTCAACAGAACCTGATCGGGTTCTGAGGACTTAATGGTTCAACATTCCTCTTTCCTCAGAACCCAATTAGGTTATGAGAACATAAAGGCTCAACATTCCTAATTACTCAGAACCCGATCAGGTTTTGAAAAACTAAGAACAAAGGAGGAGGAGGAGAGAGAGAGAGAGAGAGAGAGAGAGAGAGAGAAAAATGCATAATNTTAGGTTATGAGAACATAAAGGCTCAACATTCCTAATTACTCAGAACCCGATCAGGTTTTGAAAAACTAAGAACAAAGGAGGAGGAGGAGAGAGAGAGAGAGAGAGAGAGAGAGAGAGAGTAAAATGCATAATTTTTACTTCTTCAAAACCTGATTGGATTTTGAAGAAGTGAAAATTTTGCATTTTATTCTTTAGATCCTGATCGGGTTATGTAGGAGTTGAAAATTTAATTTTTTCTTTTCAGAACCTGATCGGGTTATTTGAAATATAGAAACCCAATCGGGTTATGGCTTGAGAAGAGGCTTGGAAAATGACCCAAAGGCTTGGAGGCTCATTTTCCCTCTATTTTTGTTCTTTTAGACATTTTTTCATCTTGTAAGATGATT
Organism: Thuja plicata; assembly: GCA_018584345.1. NCBI lineage: Eukaryota > Viridiplantae > Streptophyta > Pinopsida > Cupressales > Cupressaceae > Thuja > Thuja plicata. The sequence goes on from MU226505.1 coordinate 4,395,869, forward strand.
TTTCAACTTTATCTACATCAGGTTTGCAATTTGTCAAGAGGGTAGCTCTATAATATTCACCATAATCTCATACATCTTGTTAGCTTTCTAACCATATAAATTTTTCTATTTTTGGACAACATTAGCATAGTAAACTTTAAATTTCTTTACCAGTGTCTTGACAGTCCTCACAAACATATGTCTACCATTTTTTTAATAATTTTTGATATACTTAACCAAATTATAAATAAATTACATATTATTTTTCTACACTTAAATATATACACTTTAAAATAAAATCATTTTTGATTATTCTAATGCAAGTTATGCCCAGCGCGCGAACAGGTACCAAATTTTCAGGATGCAATCACTTCAAAAAATCACAGATTAACAAATACTCATCATAAAATTACAAAAAAAAACAACTTCTAGATCTCACTCTTACCTATCATTGTACCAAAGGGATTTTAAAAATATTGAATATAATTATATATTTTGTATAGCGCACAGAAACAACTATGTTATGTTTTTATGAAAAAATTAGGAACAAGTTTTTGTGTGTGCGGGGTTTAACCCTCTTAATCTATCTATTTTTAAAAACATTTAGTATTTTAGAAAATAGATTTATAGTACTACAATTTTTATTTTTTACACATCTTATTTTGAGTGCATGACCCTCAAATGTCTATTCCAAGTTCAGGTTTACCCGATTTTAGAAAAAATGTTTCCACTTATACCCCCCTTTCTGGTTCACAACTTGGTGCACATACCCAAATGTCATGCAAGCATAAAAAAGAGGTGTAAAATTATGAGAAGGTCTAAAATAAGATGAAAAAGGAACAACACCTTTGGATTTTGTTTCCACTTGTGCATCATTGTGGTTTAATGAATTGTTGATCTTCATAAAGTCTTTAGGTTTTTGAAACTTCTCAGAAGGATGGTATACGACATCAGTCTTATCAACTGGAGCCCTTGGAGTGATTCTCTCAAATTCACTCACTTGAAGATAATAATTTCAATCACTTGAAGATAATAATTATGAAGAACTACACACAATTGAGTAAAGGAAGAGAATTCGGAAAGCAATATCTTATCTCTAATATCTTTTTATAAATTAGCAATTAAAATAAGTTGAATATCAACATCAAGCACATTATAAGAAATATGAGCATGCAAATGCTTAAATATATCAATAAAATTAGTCACTTTTTCTTTAACACCTTATTTACAATGCATTAAATCAGTCAAAGAAATCTTAGGATCATTATTGTTTTGAAATTGTTGAATTAAAGCATTAGCAAGTTTTTATAAAGAACTATTGGAATAAGAGGTAAAGAACAATATTATTGCTTGGCTAAACAATTTTCTTAGAAACCATAGCATTAGACTGCTTATTTCAGGGTTGGACACCCTAAATGGTTGCTAATTAGATTATTCAGTCTCATTTAATTATCAACCAGGGACGTAAACTTGGAATGACATCTACAAAGTATATGCTTCAAACTCTCTTGATTCTCATGGCTAAACCTATGAAATTGAAATGCATTAAGCTTCAGGAAATACATGCTAACTCAAATAAATACTCTTACTCTAGGAAAATATTAATCATGGATAGGAACTACTCTACCTTCCTATGCTGCAAGAACAGTCTACTAGTTCTATTACTAGTGGCTGCAAGAACAACAGAGTTCTATTTTACTTCTCTAAAAACATGGAAATGATTTCTACCCTAACAAGGGAATTCACTCACCAAGTGGGCCCCCTTGGATGAGTGAATAGAAACACAATCAAGATAAAAGAATTGAACTCAACTTGTGCATTCTATTCATTCATGGAAAATACACTTGGATAAAATTAAACAGTATTACAATTATATCAACTTCTATTCAGAAAATAACAACTAACTCGACTAACTCCAAATAGTTACAATAGTCATCTTATTTAAAGGAAATCTACAACTACTCCCTAAATCTAAGATCAGTCCATTAATAAGGATTTTTATAGATACATAATGCTTCATAATAGAAATATCGGTCATAGAGAATAAGTATTCCCAAAATATAGTACATGGTGCCTCTAGATCCGCGCACTGTCTTTAACATGAAACTAGATTGACTCATTCTTCATGTGAAGATTTTGTAGCAATGTCTTAACTTACTTCAACTACTTGCTTGACCTCTTTGACATGATGACGTCTTTGTAGCAACGGCTGGCTTTTGAATTCTTCATCATCATGATGTTGATATTGAATTCGTCATGACTGATCCTTGCTAAATGATTAATGCACACACAACCTCCGAGACATACATATTTTCATCATTAATATCAAGAAAGAAGTGTTAGGGTCTAATTAATACTCTTGCAAGGCACATGGCTACAGGAAGGAAACTACCCACAAACATAGCAAAGGAAATAGGATCATTCATTAGCATATAACTATTGCATCTTATCATTTCATCCATCAGTTTAAAGCAAATATACTATGTTCCCTTATCATCCACTTTGCTACTTATGTCCTTACATATACAAAATATACATATAAAACCATAATTTTAAGTATCTATTCTGCAAGTAAACTGTTGGAAAGAAAATAAAAAGTATTTGAAAAGATGACCTTTAAAGAGGCTCATCATTCCCCCCAACTGTCCTATTGTTGGACACCAGGAATCATGAAGTTGTGTATCCTGGCATGTAGCCTTAGTTCATTGGAAATATTTTCTCCTGAATCATCAACAACATAGTTAAAATACCCATGATTTTCTTGAAGTCTTTCCCACCTCTGCACTTCTTTAGCCATGTCATGTTCTTCTGCACTTTCATTTATTGTGAACAAGGCTGCAAGAAAATAGGTGGTAGGAACCTTAATGGAATCCAGTAATTATGTAGTGTTCTACCCAACATTATATACCATGTAACTCGGTGGGTGACAAGAGTTAGGTTCTACAGAGAATGAGGTTCACAAACCTGCAGATCATGTTACATCCTTGCCCATCTATGCCTAGAAGCAGTGCTTACAGCCTCAATATTTTGTGACGAGTGTTGTTCCCAGTCTGAATATGCTTTCTCTTTGATCAGATAGACCTTGCTAGCTCCACTTGGGTTCATAGTGAATGAGAGCCAATCAATAATAGTTTGTCTGGAATGCTAAATTTTAGGCCTCCTCAGCAAAGGTGTATCTATTTCACTATTTCTATATGGCAAGGCTTGATGTTCCCTGCTTATCTCATTATGCATCCAAGACATCACTACTCTTAACTAAAAATCTCCCACATATAATAGTGAATTCTAGTCCATGTCATCCAGTACAACAATATAATGTAAATACAATTCTCATAAAAATATTATAGACATGGGAGCTCACTGAAATGCATCATAGAATTCATGAGGTGTTGAAACAGAAGGATTCAGTCCTTCTACAATCCTAGTTAATTTAAAATTAACAAATTGTTCCTTGAGGAATAGAGCATAAACTAGAGATGGTGACCTGCATGCCATAGCTTTAGGAATCAATTCAGTAATATGCTTAACCCTTCTTTCCAATACTACAATCTGATCTATTTTCTGATCTAATTGATGAGCTTTCTCATCAATGGTTCTTTTCAGCTTTTCCTTTTCTAATTTCCATTGTGCCCTTTCCCATACAAAATTATGGTACAAGCTCAAGCCTGTAGCTAATGGTGTAGATAAGACTAGAGGTGGCATGGGTCCTTGATTAAGGATATCAATCCATTCTGGCGCAGGCTAAGGGGTTTTTACTACCTCATTCTGAGTGGAAGTCTCCCCTTTCCATACAACAAGAGTTTTTATTGCCTTATCCTCTTGACAGGATTCAATTTCTTTAGCTAGTGTATCTAACCCATCCTTGCTTATTTGTTCTAACACCTTTTCAACAACATCCTCATTAATTGTAGGGAATTCATTACCAGGTAGGTTTTTTGAATTATCAACATTATCTTTCCTAACAGAGCCATCAGAAAATTCCTCTGCCTCCTCAAAATTCCTATCACTATCTATGAGGATATAATCAATATTAGGATTAGTTGTTACATTGAAATTTGTTGGTGGAAAATGGTGTCACTATCTATACTTTTCTGAACCTTTGCCTCAAAAGAGGACTTCTCTACAAAATCAGAAGATTCTATATTCACAAATTGAATAGGAGACTTTTCATCTCTATTGACATTGGCATAAAGTCTTGCACTCTTCCTAATAGGGGTTTGGAAAGAGAAAAGAGGATCTTTGTGTTTCCTCCTGCTAGTGGACACCTCCTCTGTAGTTTCTACAAGAGGTTCTTCTAGCATCACTTCCTCAAAAGAGGGCAAGGTTTCATCAACTGTGTTACTAACATTATCACTGTGTGGCTTCTATTTTGGAATTAATTCCTCCAATCCTAGGGTTTTACCCTTGTCTTTCTTTGAAGCAAACCTAATTTTCACAGAAGGTGGGGTGTCAAGAATGTCATCGGTCTCCTTTCTTTTTCCTTTCTTCTTATTAGGAATAGGAGTACTAATATTGTAAGATCTTTTCCTAGATAGATTAGGTTTAGAGGAAGAGGCTTTAGGAATGACCTCTATTCATTGAATTACCTTGCAAACCCCCATTGTTGTGTTAACCCTTCTTCCTATACCCTAACCTCTAGGGATGACCACTCTAGGCACCACTTCATCAATTTCTAAGAATTCATCCCAAGTCCCAATCAATTGCTTATTTAACTCCCTTTCTACAATTAATTTGATTAAACAATGATGGGAAACAGACTGAACTTTTCCTGATTGACTAGAGAAGCTTGTTTTTTCACAATGTTAAATAAAAATCTAGGTAGATTTACCTGTCTATCGTCATGGTGGAGGGCGCTCAAGATCTTGAAATGTAGCCCTTGGAGATATTTGTAATGACCTTCACAAGTGAATTATGATATGATGAACATAGCCGGTTTCATGTACTCCATGGGCAATGATACCCTTGAGGTACCCTACTTCTTGTCAATGTCTAACCGCAGATCACCATGCAAGATGAATTGTGCCCTAGCTCAGTGTAAATCAATATCTTTAGAATATTTCTCTCCTTCATGTGGCATTCTTGTTACCTCTACCACAAGGTCCTCTCTAAACTCAATTCTTAACCCCTTTACCACTGTAAACCTATTATTCAATGTTTAGAAATTATAGATAAATTTCTTCATCAAATCCATTAAGGCTAAGACAGTAATCCATTCACCCTTTCCTTTGAAACTTTTCACAGTTGGCTGGGTCTCCAAGTAGAACTTCAAGGCCTGTTAGCTCATGCCTCTAAAGGTCTCCTCCCATTACTATTAACATAAATTTTTTTACATAAGCTAAAAAAAAAGAAATTGCTACGGACTCAAGGTGTTGTAGATGAGAAAATAGGAGTACATAATATCATTTACTTCCAAGTAATTAAAAGTGAATGATATTTCATAAATACTTTCACATGTGTTAAGGCCTGCCTCCCTAAACATGCCACAAAAATATCGTCATTAATTGAACTTCGGCTTTTAAAAACTTTTAATTACTTTCAAATCAAATCATGATGATGTAATCACTGGGTGACAGATGGCTTCACACATGACGGAAGTCATCTTTAAAATACAAGAAATAAATTTCATCCTTTACATGCTAATTTTGAAATTTTCAAATAAATATTAAATAATCTCTCCCCCAACTAAGTTTAAGGCATGGGTCCCACCAGGCCATTGCGTGCAAGATTATAAAAAGAACAAGAACACTTAATTCTAATAAAAATGAATAAAATGATATACGAATGAAGGTATGTGTCTCTAACCTATGAAGTGCTACAAGAAGAGTGTTCAGATATGTGACATGCACTATTGGAGTGATACAATGGTCTGAAAGAACATGGTAGAGAGAGTAGGTGAGGTGGATTTTATTATGGAGAAATTATTTCACAGGAAGTGAAATGTTTATTATGGAATCATTGATAAAAATAAAGGATTAGTGGAAACATAGGTGGAAGACCTAGATGTTGTTGTTGTAGGAGTGTTGTTGTCATCGCTGTGCTGGAACTGCAGCAAGAATTCTTCACAATTTATGGGCTTGTGGTAGATCTTGAGGTGATGCACATTGACAAGCAGTTTGAATTGCATAGGATCAATGGTGGAAAGCTAAACTGGTCCATTATCAAAAACTTAGATTATTTCATAAGGTGCTAGCCATCGGGTCTGAAAATTTCCTGGGCTATGTTAGTAGCATGAGTCATAGAGAATGGCCCAATAACCAATAGAAAATTTCTTGTCCTTGATGAATATGTCATGCCACTTCTTCTGTTGCTTTTGAATCAATTCTGTGTTGTGAAGTGCATACTTTTGATACTCATCTAGTCCATTAAGCTGCAGGAGCATGTCTTCTTGTGCCCTGGTAAGGTTAATGTCTAATTCCAATGTTGTCCAAAGAGTCTTGTGTTGAAACTCAATAGGCATAGATGCATATTTTCCATAAACCAGTTCAAAAGGAGTAAAACCAGTTTTTGTTTTCCAAGTTGTTTGGTAAGCCCAAATGGCTTCAGGAAGACGGGTAGCCCAGTCCTTCTTATGAACATCAACTGTTTAGTCAAGATTGATTCAATATCCCTATTTTTTATCTATGCCTATCCATTGGCCTGAGGATGGTATGGGGAATATTTACCATGCCTCACTGTGTACTCATGCATAAACTCAATAATAAGATTAGAAGTAAATTGTGCACCTTGGTTTGTTACTATCTCATGAGGTACACCAAACCTGGTAAAGATATATTCATATAGAAATTTGGCTACCTTATGATCTCTAGCATGCCTCATTTCTTTGGCTTCTACCCATTTGGTTGCATAATAAATGCATACTAAGGTATATGACTTACCATGAGAAGATGGCTCGATAGGTCCAACAAAATTGATACCCCATTTGTCAAATGGTGTCACCACCACCTGAGGCTGAAAGGACATTTCATCTTACTTGGTTGGGTTCCCCATACACTGGCATTAGTTGTAGTTCTTGGCATGCTTATCTATATCTTTATGTAGGGTAGTCCAATAGTATCATGTTGCCAAGATCTTGTATGTTGTCCTCTTTCCTGCAAAGTGGCCACCACAGGGCTCATCATGACAAGCTCGAAGGATTTCATAAGTCTCATCTTTGCAAACACATCTTTGGGTGACATGATCATGACCTATGTAGAACATAAATCCTGAGATCCATGAAAATTTGAAGCTTTTCTCAACGAGAAGTCTACGTTCTCTTGGCGAGAAATGAGGTGGTGTCCTTCTTGTAGCAAGGTAGTTGGCGATATCAGCATACCATGGGTTGTAAGTGTCAATAGAGAAGAGGTGCTCATCAGGGAAGTTGTCATCAATTGCTGCATGATCATATGGAACTTGTAATCTAGATAAGAAATCAGCCACCACATTAGCCTTTCTTGGTTTATCAATGATTGTTACATCAGACTCCTGCATGAGAATTAACCATCTTGCTAACCAACCAGATATGGCAGGCTTGTTCATTAAGTATTTGATTACTGAATGATCAATGTATATAGATAATTCATAACCAGTAATGTAATGTCTAAATTTATTAAGTGCATAGATTACTACTAGTAATTCCTTTTCAGTAACAGTATAGTTCAGTTCAACACCTTGTAGGTTTTTACTAATATAATAAATAACATGCTCAACAATACCTTCCTTTTTTCCTAGTACTGCCCCAATGACATAGTCAGATGCATCAGTGTGAATATGAAAGGGAAGCTTCTAGTTAGGTCCTATAAGAATAGGTGTTTGTGTCAGAACTTCTTTTAACTATTGAAATGATAGTTCATAGTCAGTTGTCCATTCAAATTCAGCTTCTTTCTTCAATAGGGTATACAATGGGGTTGCAAGTTGGCTAAAGTCCTTAATGAATCTTTTGTAGTATCCAGCATGACCAAGAAAACTTTGGACATCCTTCTACTTTACTAGAGTTGGAAGCATAGTGATGACTTCAATCTTTGCAGGATCGACCTAGATGCCAAAGGATGAGAGGTAATTCCCTAAGACAACTCCCTCTTCCATCATCATGTAGCACTTCTCACTATTAAGGGAGAGGTTATATTCTTGAAATATTTTAAGAAATTTCTCCAAGTTAACATGAGCCTCCTCAAATGTAGTTCCATATGCAGTGAACTCATACATCTATACTTTAACACAGTCACCAGAAATGTCATAGAAGATATTGATTACCGCCAGCTAAAAAGTAGTAGGTGCATTGCATAATCCAAATGGAAATACATAATAATAAAATGTTCCCCATGAACAGGTGAATGTTGTCTTATCTTGATCTTCAGGTGATATATGGATTTGGTTGTATCCAATGAAGCCATCTAAAAATGAAAAATACTTTTACTAGCAAGGTTGTCAACTACTTGGTCAATGAAAGGTAGTGGAAAGTGGTCTTTCTTAGTGTATTTTTTGAGCTCCCTATAGTCCACACAAACTCTCCATGTTCCCCCCTTTTTGGAACAATAAATAAAGGAGAGACCCACTGGCTGTCAGAAATTGGATATATAAAGCCAAATTTAAGGATTTTTTGCAACTTGATATTCACTATATCTCTCATAGCAGGGCTAATTCTCCTTTGGGCTTGTCTAATTGGTCTAGACTCAAGGCTAATATAAATCTTATGGGTACAAAGCTTTTGGTCCAACCCCTTCATATCAGTATAGTCCCATGCAAAGGCTTGCTGACTATCTTTCAAAAGTTGGATAAGACTGGCCATCTGAGACTTGGTGAGGGTCTCATTGACATTCAACTCTTTTCCTAAGGAAATTTCTACTCTTTTAAATTTATCTAGCATCATAAATTTTGCAAATGAGAGTGACTTGATTGCATGTGGTAATAAGGTATGAAGATAATTCGATGCTTGGGAAACTTAGGTGGGTTCTTCTTGGGTAGTATGGTTTGGAGGGAATAGTTAGGGACATGACAAGAGGATGCATCAGAGCCATACTAATTGGTAAGAATTTCCACTAGTATGTCATCTTCCTCTTGGGATACCATAAATGGATCTCTTTCAATAACCATGAGTTGTTGCACAAAAATTTTCTCAAGGGTAGCATCACCTAGGTCTGGCCAGATAAATTGGTCAAGTTCAGCTTGGGGCTTGGCTAGAGAGTACAGGGTTAATTTCTTGGTATGGATCCCATTAGATATTGTCATTTTTCCTGAGTGACATGGAATGCAAACATCTGTTGTGGGTAGCCAAGGCCTTCCTAAGATTAATAGATATCCTCCTAGTATGGCTTTGGGGGACAAGATTATGAAATCTAAGGGGTGATCCAAAGAATCAAGTGTGACAATGATGTCCTCCACCATGCCATCTGGCTTCACTATGGAATTATTAGCTAACTGGATTATTGTAGGTGTTTCCCTTAAACCAATGATACTAAGTCTTAACAAAACTTCCATATTCATCACATTGATGGATTCCCCTAAATCAATCAAGACATTCCGTATTTGTATACCATTAATATGAATGATAACCATTAGGATTCCTAGATCAAAGTATTTAGGCATCAATACTTTACTGAACATGAGATCAGAAAGTTTCCCAAGAACATGGACAATGTCAAGATCTTTCCTCTTTCTACCAAAGTGCTTTATACAAGCTTCCTTGATTTCTTTATTATAGATGGGAATTTCTTTGAGGGCATCTAATAGAGGTATTTGGACATTCATTTTTTTAAGTTGGTTAATCAAATCAACTACAATAGGGTTTTCTTTTGAGGGTGTTGTTTGAACCAATCTCTGTGGATAAGGTGGATTTTTCAAAACCGGATTGGATTGTGGAATAGGTGGAGCAGCATTGGGTTGATTCTTAGTTATTTCCTTAGCATTAGAAACTTCACTTATTATAGGCTCCTTAGGTGCAGGCAATGTTGTTCTTGATCTTAAGTGAATATCATTCACTTTCAGGGAATAAGCTTGTTTCTTTTTATTAGGATTTGGAGTCGGTTGCATAGGTAGTTGTGTTGGCTTCTCAAGATTATTATTGGTTGCAAGAAGTGGAGGCATAATAGCTTTTTGTTGAGGTGGATTCATAATAGCTTGTTGCTGATTAGGATTATTGGGTCCCCACTAAGGTTTTTGTTTTCAGTTACCATGTGGTTTTCATTGGTTATTCTATTGTGGCTGCTAATATTGGTTAAATTTTTGTTGGTATGGGTTGAATGGAGGTTGTTGCTGGTAGTTTTGGTTATACTATGGTTGTTGGTTAGACCAGTTATAATTCCTATTCTATCCCTAAGGGCTAGAATTCAGAGGGTTCTAGTTTTTCCATTGACTACTATTATTATAACCAAAATTATTCAGGGGGTCTTGAGGCATACCTTGTCTTTGAGCCCATGGTCACCTTTGAGCAACGTAGAAAACCTCTCCATTATCCTCATCTATAGCTCTAAACTCCATGTACATTGAAGTAGTTTCCACAAATGCAATTTTTTTGCACTTACAATTCATTTTCTTCTCTCTGTAGTGAGATTAGAATTCAGCCAGCATAGCTTATGCGTCCTCCTTCTTCCTTTGTGCTTGCATGTTGTCCATCTGACTAGCAACGTCATTGATGATGTCCTATTTAAAGTTACAAAAAATATTTGAAAACTCCAATTTAGATACTCCCAAACCATTGGATTTATGATGCAAATATCTTATTCCTCTCCTTTTCTTCATAGTAGCCCTTGAATAGTTTAGGCATATGTTCTTTATATCATCCCAGTTCTTCTAAGTGATGTCTCCACCTACCATAAGGTCTAAGTCCTCAATGCTTCCATCATTTACACCTTTTAAGAAAAGATGTTTTTGTGACTCCTAATTCAACTAATGTTGAGTGTTGCAATGCAAGTTAAACATAAACCTTGAGACATAGTCTTCCAAGGTCTCATCTTTCTTTTGTGACATTTTGAAAATGTCATCTCCCTTCAAATCTCGACCCCTACAGTACTCTTTGTATTTTGAAAGAAACATATTTCTCATTGCATTCCAATTAGCTATAGTATTAGCACTCAACCGCATGAACCATCTTAGAGCAGCCTCCTTAAGAGTAGATGGAAAAAATTTCATCTTATGGGCATCAGTTGTGTAATCATAGCTCCTACAGAGGATATCAAACTCAAAAAGGTAGGTTTCAGGGTCTTCAGTGATGAGGCAGGTATATTCTTCAGATTATGATTACCATGCTGAGGAGGAATGGGGAAAGGAAAGGTAGGCTGAGCCATCCTTAGGGGAGGACCTAGCTATTGTGGTTGATAAATAACAAGGGCTAAAGGGTTTTCTTGATACTCAGGTTCTTCAAATAGGTCATGTAAATGTAGTGATCCTTTAGAGCATGACGGAGAATTTATTTCTCCTTGGGCATCAGCAAATGGATTTTCAAATGGGTTTTCTTCTTCACTCTCAACTCGGGGTTCCTCTAGCTTAGGATTAAAAATATCAAATGGTCCAACCTGGTTATTGTGAGGAAGGAATCTCCCACAAGGGTCTCTTCTTCTATGCATAAAAGGATTACTTGAAAATCAGTCCTAAATTATGAAAACTGGGAGCATGAACACCAAAGTAAGTTTGAAATAACACCATCCCTAATAGTGGCACCAAAAATTCTTGGCTAAACAATTGGCTTAGAAACCCATAACATTAGACTACTTATTTTAGGATTGGACACCCTAAATGGTTGCTAATTATATTATTCAGTCTCATTTAATTATCGACCAGAGACATAAACTTGGAATGGCATTTGCAAAGTATATGCTTTAAACTCTCTTGATTCTCATGGCTAAACCTATGAAATTGAAATGCATTAAGCTTCAGGAAATCTATGCTAACATTAATCATGGATAGGAACATAGCTATAGGAAGGAAACTACCCAGAAACATAGCAGAGGAAATAGGATCATTCATTAGCATATAACTACTCCATCTTATCATTTCATCCATCAGTTTCAAGAAAATATACTATGTTCCCTTATCATCTACTTTACTACTTATGTCCTTACATATACAAAATATACATATAAAACCATAAGTTTAAGTATTTTTTCTGCAAGTAAACTGCTAAAAAGAAAATAAAAAGTATTTGAAAAGATGGCCTTTAAAGAGGCTCATCAATTATTGCAAGGCCTTATCTTGAAAATTTCAAGTAAATAGTTTAGCCATGAATATATGACCATGAGAAAAATCACTACATAATGTTTGAAAGGTCTTAACATGGGTCAAGGGATCGCCTTTACCATTGTAAGTCTCCAAGTGAGGTATTTACATGTATTGAGAGATAACAACATGAATAATGTCTTAGGACAAAGGGATGGAAATTTTACACATAGGAATGATGAATTTAGATTGAGTCATAGAGGAAGCTCATTTTTGTAAAGATGAAATAATTTACGCAAGACTATTGATAGTGCATTAAACAGAGAGCTTGGTATGTGACATGTGTGAAGTATTTGGACCATTATGGGAAATGGAAGGGGCATTGGAATATGAAAATTAAACATTGTTGTAGGTAGGCATGGATGAAGTTTGGGAAACACATTGAACACTTGAAGGAGGAGGAAGAATAGGACTAGGAATGATTCCAATATTATCATGTGTAGGATTGATTTTTGAAATAGATGTAGTCATGAGAGGTGGAGCATATGTAGAAACATTGGTAATGAAGTAGGAATAGGAATAGAAGTTTCAACACTAGTGGGAGGTTGAGTTAAACAAAGATCTAAAGAAAAATAATTAAGAGGCTTATCATTACTATCAAAAAGATGGGAAATAGTTTGTAACAAGTTAAAACCATGTTCATAATTTTGAATCAACTTCCTCAAACCTTCTTCTGAAGAGATAACTTTTGTATTAGAATTTTCTTGACTTAACCATTGCACAAAATTTTCAAATCCATGGGAAAGATTTTGCACTCGGGTAGGAGGAACTCTTAAAGACTCATCTTCATTACAAGAAGAGTTGGAAGAAGGATTATAAATCATTGTATGAATATCATTAGTAGGCATGTGTGTCTCATCAAGATTCCCAGGAAACAAAGAGGACTTAGGATCAAAGGAACCAATAATTTTATGACTTCTAACAAGAATTCTATAGGTAGGACTCAATGTTATACCACTCATTGCATAATTAAAATGAAAAAATGCATGTATTGAATTTATTTTGAAAGGAAATATTCATATACTCTTCAATTTTATACAACATTAATTGAACTAAGCATAATTGCACATGGAACCTAATAAAGAACACATCTAACCATAAAATCATGAGATATCCAATGCATACAAAGGAGATCTAGAGACCAAATTAGAATAGAAATATACATGCACCAGGTTCACCAAAGATGTACATAAAGAAAATGGGGATGATGAAATGTAATGGATTGTCCACCTTTTCCTAATGCACAATCAGAAGGAAGATGACCTAATATGCTCAAGTAGAACTTCAGTGCTAAGTGAGTTCAAAAATCCTTTGTGATTATGATTAAGATGAAATGGATTTGAGGAGAAATGATATAATGATGCAAAATAAAATGCTAACTAAGAAAAATCTACAAGATTCAAGAAATACAGACTGACAGAAAAAAGGAGACACCTGCAATGACTTGAAATGGAAACTTTAAAGTTGTACTAAGATACAGTTTAAAATTCAAGTGATTTTTCAAGGTACAAATCAAATTGGGTATTATGTTCCAAGTTACTGTTTGTAGGTTTTCATTTTGTTCACTATGATTTTTCCCAAAAAATTTATAGTCAATCTGACTGATCCCAAACTTTCCAAAATAGTTTCAACAATCATGCCACTTGTTCCTGTACATGAAAGGATGGGGAAAATGTTATGGAAATGGTTTTTCCTTGGTCAAACCCTTGTTTATGAATCAACCTTGGAAATGAAATTAAATTTTATAAAAGAAAGCAAGTGTAAAAGTAAATATTAGATGTACCTTGTAAATACCTTCATGAATAGATATTCAGATCACACATTTATGAAGATGATTGTATGTTTCTTGAATTGTAGTTGTTAAACCTTGGAATTCAGAAAGGAATCAAAGATGCCCTAAAAAATGCATGGATCTATGAATTTCACTCCTAGATCTTCAATTTTTTTCTACTTGATGAACACTTTCTATGAAGGAAGAATGCAAGTAGATGAAAAAAGAATATTATTTCTTGATTGAGAACTCCTCTAATTGGCCATCATCAAAGAGAATCTTGCTACAATGGACAAGATTGCCTTCAAAGTGCCTTGGATACTTGAATAAATGTTAGATCTTGGATGCTTGCCTTCAAATATTGAATTCACTTGATTTTGTTGATGGATGCATGATAATACTTGATCTTGGTTACCAAAACAAGGAGAGATATGGTGTTTATATACCTCTCACACATTTGTTAGAAATAAATGTTTGTTATTATCTTGTGTTGTCATTAATTCAAAAATTGTCTTCTATATGTTCCAAATGAGCTTTATGATCTTCCCTCAAGATTATTAGTCTAGATGTGTCTCATTTTGTTTATTAGATATATATGTTGAACCTTTAGTATAGTGGAAGACAAGTATGTATCCTATAGGGTCTCAAAATAGTGGAAGACAAGAATGTTTCTTGTATAATCTCAAAAGAATGGAAGACAAGATTGTTTCCCATATGATCTCAGAGAAGTGGAAGAAAATAATGTTTACTATGTTCATGTGCAGATAGTGTTCTACAGTGATCTTATATTATATTCTTATTTCTAGATGTTTGTCTGGTCTGGATGTCTTTTGTAGCACTACGTTGTATTCCAGTTGACAATATTGCAGTACACCTACTTGTCTTTCTAGAGTGGTTCTCTTCCAAAAATTAGGATTGATTTTGTGTTGCTACTCATTCAAATGAATTCAATATTTGGTCTTGGTTCTGGTATTCTTTGGTTATCGGGTGTCTTCTTGGTGTTCTAGAGACTGTATTGTCCTTAGTTTCCAATCTTTCTAGTTGTGTTCTAATCTAAGATTTTGGTGTCACAACTTATGATGTGGCATGTTGACATGGCTCTTGATGTGTCATGTTTATATGGATCCATTGTGTCGTATTTTATCTCTCCATAGTGTGTGGAGGTCTGGTTACCATTGGGAGTTGGCAATTTTCTTCTACATGTTTGATTTATCTCTGGTTGTTATTTTGGTGATTACATATCTAACATTGAGACATGTGTAGGATGTTCTTGGCCTTTCTTTCTCCTAGGATGGATCATGCTTTCAGCTTTAGATCTGGGTGTTATATTTATTGATTGTTAAAATATCAAATCTTATTTCTAGATGTTTGTCTATTCTGGATGTCTTTTGTAGCACTATGTTGTATTCCAGTTGACAATATTGCAGTACACCTACTTGTCTTTCTAGAGTGGTTCTCTTCCAAAAATTAGGATTGATGTTGTGTTGCTACTCATTCAAATGAATTCAATATTTGGTCTTGGTTGTGGTATTCTTTGGTTATCAGGTGTGTTCTTGGTGTTAAAATATATATATCTTATTTCTAGATGTTTGTCTGGTCTGGATGTCTTTTGTAGCACTACATTGTATTCTAGTTGACAATATTGTAGTACACCTACTTGCCTTTTTAGAGTGGTTCTCTTCCAAAAATTAGGATTGATGTTGTGTTGCTACTCATTCAAATGAATTCAATATTTGGTCTTGGTTGTGGTATTCTTTGGTTATCAGGTGTGTTCTTGGTGTTCTAGAGATTGTATTGTCCTTGGTTTATAATATTTCTAGTTGTGTTCTAATCTGAGAGTTTGGTGTCGCAACTTATGATGTTTGTTAATATATATATATATATATATATATATATATCTTATTTATAGATGTTTGTCTGGTCTAGATGTCTTTTGTAGCACTATGTTGTATTCCATTTGACAATATTGCAGTACACCTACTTGTCTTTCTAGAGTGGTTCACTTCCAAAAATTAGGATTGATGTTGTGTTTTTACTTATTCAAATGAATTAAATATTTGGTCTTGGTTGTGGTATTCTTTGGTTATTGGGTGTGTTCTTGGTGTTCTAGAGACTGTATTGTCCTTAGTTTCCAATCTTTATAGTTGTGTTCTAATTTGAGAGTTTGGTGTCGCAACATATGATGTGGCATGTTGACATGGCTCTTGATGTGTCATGTTTATATGGATCCATTGTGTCGTATTTGATCTCTCCATAGTGTGTGGAGGTTTGGTTACCATTGGGAGTTTGCAATTTTCTTCTACATGTTTGATTTATCTTTGGTTGTTATTTTTGTGATTACATATCTAACATTGAGACATGTGTAGGATGTTCTTGGTCTTTCTTTCTCCTAGGATGGATCATGCTTTCAGTTTTAGATCTGGGTGCTATATTTATTGATTGTTAAAATATTAGATTTAGGTCTGGGTCTTATACATAATACTTATATCTTATCCATATGGGACCTATGTATTTAATATTTATCACTTATCTCCTATGTGTAGATGATCAAGGTAAATTTTGTACACCTTTGATCTTAGGGTAAGGATGTAATTTTTAAGCCCTAATTAGGTCATATCATTTGATATATAAATGTATAGATGTCAAATTTTGTAATGTATGTTGATCAAGAAATGATCAAGTAGCCACCATACTACAGACATTAGAGATCTGACAAGGATTTTAAGGACAAAGACTACATTGCATAAATCAGTTTTCAAAACTAAGGCAAGGCTACCAAGAAGAATAGAGCAAAAAGTATTATCATTCACATTGAGGTGATATATTTTTGTATGAACTTAATGGATTTGTATCAACAATATTTATATTATATATATTTCAGCTCAAATTTCTGTTACTCTCTAACAATTGTAGTAGAACCCTAAATCTCTTAACGGAGTAGACTTAAACATCTTATTGTAAATCTCTTAACTGAGTGCACACATACTTTGAGTTGTAAAATCCTCACATGAGATAGATCTAATCAATCTCATTGTTACCCCTAACAGGGTAAGATCATCAGAAGTGATCACTGTTTGTAAATCTTTAACAGGCTAACTTTATTTCTGCAGTAGTGAAGTTTTGTGGGTCTCATCCCCACCACAATTTTTACCTTCTAATAGGGGTTTTCTGCGATACCAAAATACTAGTGTCATGAGTACTTAATTTTATGTATGTGTATTGTTTAATTTACATGCATTTACATTTCAGCAGAGATACTATATGTTTGGTGTATGAAATCTACTCAGTCGGTTAATACAAAATAATGGTTACAAAGAATTGATTAAATGTTTTTAAGGGTACTGATTCACCCCTCCCCTCTCATTACACACCTCTCCATTATCCCAAACATTGGTATCAGAGCTAGTTATCTTATTTTGAAGGTTTAATAGTTGAAGAGAAAATATCTTACAATGGAAAGTTATACACTTAACAAAACTATTTAAAATCAGAGGTTACAATTGCAGATCTATGTCGAACAATACAAGGAAGCCAAAGAGAAACTCAGGTAAATGTTGATTAAGAGAAAGGAAATGGCACTTCATTGTCGTGAGATTGATTATCATGAAGAAGAGATTCATGACCCATTTGATACATCTGGATCTGGATCTGGTAGCATATCTGATGCATCTGAAGGATTCATATCAAAGCTATCTGAATGCAATCAACAACTTACTAAACAAGTGAAAAAAATTGCAGAACGGTCAAGACACACAAATGGTTAGAATGGTTGAAGTCTTGAATGATGAAAATACATTTGAACAATATATAAACATGGATGTTGATGACAGAAGATAGATGAATGAAAATTTACAAGAGAAAGAAACTGAGATATCCAGACTTATTGAACATTACTTTGAGATCCCCAATCAAGTGGTTGCTATGAATCATGAGGCTAACCAAGTGAATATTGAACTTGAAAAAATAATAGATGATATTGGTGTACTAAAAGAAGAAAATGAAAAAATTATAAATGAAGTGAAGATTTTACAACATAATGAAGTGATTAAGAGATCTGAAGAAAGCACTAAGAGAATAGATAAATTTCTAAACTATCAAAGAAGACTGAACAACAATACCAGATTAGGGTATACCAAGCAAGTAGAATTATCAAATCAATATGAACAAAGGAATGTATACTCAAGCCCGAATCCTAAGAATCCCTCTTTCCATCACTGTGGAAAAATAGGCCACACATCAAATGTTTGTAGGAGCAAAGAAAAAGGTATTCCTAGAAACCCTCCTAAATTCAATGGGATTTTCTATAACTATAATAAGCATGGAAATCAAACATATGAGTGTAGATCAAAGTTGAAAAAACCACAAAAGAAACCATACATGGATAAATATTGTAATAACTACAACATGCATGGTCATACATCACAAGCATGCAGAAAAACACAAAGCAAATCTGGAAGCCTAAAGGACAAGAAATGGTAAATCAACCGAGAAGACAAGGTAATGCTTATGCATGGGATTATATACTTGGAGTAGTTGTGAAACATGTGGTAAATATGGACATATAGCATAAAATTGTATAAGACTATGGTGAACCAAGTCTAGGAATTGGTCAAACTCTGAAATGGCATGTTCTCACTATCATAGAGTTGGTCACTTAAGCAGAGATTATGCAGACTGAATAAACACTTATGGGAATGGAAATACAATTGAGGAAATTGTAAGGATCATAAATCAAATGTGGAGGAAAGCATCAAAACATAATGCAGTACCAATCACAATAGTCGGTGACACCTCATCTAATGGATTAGGTGGCTCCACCATCTACAACTAAGCAATACAAGCAGGTATGGAACTATGTTTTGTAATACTATATCTTACACCAGTTCCTATATTCATTGCACAAATTCCAAATTGGCATGAATAAAGATGAATTATGGTATTATATTTTTTATTACTATGATCTAGTTGAGTTTAGTTAATATGTATCAAGTTAGAACTTTTAGTCGGTGAAAATGTGAAGAAGACCGAGTTACTATGGTAACCGAGTATATGGTATACTCACCAAGCTCAAATATCGTCAGTGTTAACTGAGCATAATGTTTGTTCACTGAGTGGTTGGTGAAGAGAATTTATTGCACCACCCTAAGTTATTTTCTATATAGTTGGTCAACGTTAACTCATTTGTTCACAATGCAATCACAGAGAAGAACAGAGTAAAGAGAGCTAAGTTTTAGTAGAGCATTTTTGAGCATTCTTCAAAGATTTAAGCACATTTAGAAGCACACAAAGGTTAGTCACTACACATTCTTCCCTCACCGAGTTATTTGAGCATATTTCATGGAAGCCCTAAAATTGAGATCATGGCATCTTCCTCTCAAACAATGAAAGCAAAGCTGGATAAGGATAAAAAGGTTGTTTTGGTGAAGAACTCCACCTGCACAAAACCAAACTACAAGATCCATCCACAGGTTGTAGAACAACCAAATGATAAAGGCATGTTTTCATCTATCCCACCTAGGGTTTTTCTAGTATAAGACATATGTGCCTGCATACACTTAAAAATAGGTGAAATCAAAGACTTTGAGCTTATGGCCACAAACAAATCATTATGCACAGATGGGAAGTTGAAGGAAGATCATAAACACTTAGAGGTTAAAGGGTTAGCCAATACCCTAAATTTCCTGAAGGTCTTTTGCAATGAATGGATCTGCATTGTTCTAAGAAGAGTACACAATGGAAATCTCTGGCTAGATGAGCACAAGAAGATAACCAGAGATGTAATTCACGCAATAATAGGATATCCTATATCTAAAAAAACCAAAGCCCTAAGGCACCTACCAAGAACCAAGTTAGAAAATCTAACATTAGCCAAGTGGGACGGTAGAGGTTTGAAGAATAATTGCATCAATGATCCTGAACTGAGGTTCAATGCTTATGCCATTGGGTATAAGATATTCTAGTCAAACAGATCAAATAGTGTACCATGCAAAGTTGTTGACATAGCCTACAAAATTGTTAAGAAAGGTCTACAACTTGATCTTTTCAAGCTATTGTAGAGGCAACTAGAAGAAAATATGAGAGCCATTATATCAACAAAGTCAAATACATGTAAGTTTGGTTCACTAGTACTTTTCATATTCTTCTTGTTATAAATTTAGTTTGCATACTAAATTGCTAAGTTTCTGCTACTTCTACATTGAATTATGGATTGAATAGTTGTTGTTCTAAATTACAGAATTGATTAAATGCAAAAAATAAAGTACATAATGCAGAAAAAATTGATTAATCTGTTAACTTTATTCAAATTTGAAATATAAGTACAAAGACAATACATTTTTTATGACATAATATTCAAATATTGTTTTACAAAGGTACAATGATGGTGTTCAGAATTCAATTATACAAAATATATACAATGCATTCAGATCTACACAAGCCATGGCAACTATTAACACTACATATGAATAAACACATTACAAATATAAAGAAGTAAAGGGATAGAGGGTAAGCCTCCATTTCCTGTACTAGGAAGTGATCGTCGACTTTGTGTTGAAGATCTGGGCTGCATCTCCAACTTTGGTGAACCTGCAAGATAGAATTGAAAAGGAGTTAGTTCTAAAGAACTGAACAATGAAGACATTCCTAATACCTCTGCACTACTCTAGAAATAGAAATATGCTTATGCAGATGAAACATTAAAAGATGCAAGGGAAAAGGGAGAAAATAGAAAAATCATATTTTACACTAATATTGTTTGCTTCATGTACAGATTCAGGTATGAAGACCAAGTAGGTTGTTGAAGGGACACACATTCATTATAAGTGTAAAACTTTCCAACTGGAGTCATGAAGAGGTGAAGCCCAATTAAGGAGGTTGTAGAGGGGGCATACATATATTACAAGTATGGGACCTTCCGACTGAATTAATGATCTTGCAGAAGAATAGTTGTTGAAGGGACATGAAATTATGTCATGAAACCTTTCAACCTCTAAAAATAGATAAGGATAAAGCTACAGGAGGTTCTTAATGTGTTTCAATATGTTCAGAGTTGTTGTAGGTGATTATATTGCTACAATATTACTGAAAGAGGTATTTATCTTTCTCTATTATAAAAGATGTTTTACAAAGCATTGGTTGTCATATAAGTCAGATTTTCTTTGAAGGATGTACTCATGTCAAAGGAATCATATAAGGAGTGGAGTGGGTACCATTAAAAGGGTATCTTATTGTTCAGAAAGTGCAGCAAACTATCAACATATACAGAGTTCAGAATCAACAGTTAAAAGCACTTTTATGTTACATCCTATAAGTCATCAATTGTAAAAGCCATGTCAAGGAACAATCATTTTTAGGTTCAGAAAAGAAGCAAGAATTAAGAAAAATGTGTTAGAGAACAATCCTATCATAGAGATAAATTCACAAATAGTGTGCATATGAGTGTGTTTTCTGATATTAACATGAAGCTATAGCATACAAGAAATAGTAATAATCAGCAAAAGAGTGCTATGAGATGATAATAAGATGAAGTCATGTCAATTTGCAACTGATTGCAGTAGAGGTATTTATCCTATTCTTCTATAGGAAGTTATTTTTCCAAGCATTGACTGTCATAAATAAATCATATTTGTATTCAATAATGCATGTTATGTCAAAATGAACAATGAAGCAAGTAGTCATTATTAGATGCAAAGAAATGGTATCAAATGTAGAGATAAAATTCATTCAAAAAATTATGGGCAGATTTCTGAATATGCATGTATGACTGCCAAAAAAGGGTCATTCAGAAATCTTTAACATTACTCTTTATAACAGCAAGATGATTCATTTCAAAGGTTAAAAAATTTAGAGTTGTAAAGGATATAGCAGTATGCTAAGAGGTAGGGTAGAATTTTATCAACATCAAAGGCTATATCTTTCTATGCTCACAACAAGAAAACTATATCCATCTCAGGAAAGCCACTTATCATATCAAACAATAGAGCAAGTGGGGATTTCCCAGAATCCCAGGTTGTACAGATCTAGCTTAGTAGGAAGCTATTAAAGATGGTGTTGAATATATTGATTGCTAGCACAAATGATGGTGTTTCTATTTGTAGAGAATCCCCAGATCTAATTGCTAGCACAAATGTGCTATGAGATTCATCATTTTATCCTACACAACTAAAAGAGGTTTCTGATATTTAGAAAGACAAGGGAATTTTCACTTTTAATTTGATGTGGAATGAAATTAAAGCATTTTAAGTTGTTGTACAAAGCAATAAATTAGGTACTATAATGCTGAGAATACAATGATATCATCATTAGCAATGCACAAAGTTGTACTTACAAGGTGCTTTGTGATGAACTATAACTAATTGAATGTTTGAAGATGTTAAGTTGATGATCACAGTGCCATAGAAAGTTTATGTAAGACATTAAATCAGTTAATGTATTGTATTTTCATTGATGTCAACTTGATATAATTTGTATGATCATGGACATACTGCCAAAGACTTCAAAGAATTGATGAATCAAAGGCTATGCTATCAATAATGCATATAAGTCAAGTATTCACAAAGTGACTATATACACTGACGGAGTGCACACTGACAGTCAGAATAAAAGAGAAAATTCACAGTGTTACCCAATGAGAAAATACATAGCATTACCGATCAGAAAAGTCACAGTGTTTCCTGACGAAAAAAGCGCAGAGTAACCCAATAGACAGAATTATAGTGTTGCTCGATGGACAGAGATCCCAAAGACAACTAAATTCACACTGAAGGAACAGTCAATTATCACCGATGACTAACTAAAGTATTGACCGAAACAATAGAGAGTTCAGAAATGACAAAATGCTTAGCTGTAAAGAGAAAAAAAAAGACTTAACTGATACTTACCATTGTTTTAATCGACAAGATAAAGCCAGAGATAAGTAAAGGATTTAAAGCTACTTTGTCTAGTTGGGAAGAAGATCTCTACAAGATAAAACTGGATTTTTTCTTTAAATCTAATTGGCGAGAATTGTGGATCACGCCAAGATCAAGAAAGCCAAGAAACGGTGAAATCAAGTCTATAAAGAGACAACCTAATTTATTATGAAGGTGGTGAAGGGGAGTGACAAGAGAATAGATGTTGAAGATATTCTAAAGGATAAGAAAGTCTTCATTCAGACCTGATCAATCAAGCTGAGGAAAGAGCTAAATTCTGCAGACACCGAACAATAGAGATACAACATCACAGAGTAGAACAGTGTCAAGCAAAGGTATTGAATTGATAATATTGATCAGAAAGTTAATGTGCTTACAATAGATTTGAAAATCTGCAATTAAAGTTGTATCTGTGAACAAATCAATTTATTGTTTGAGTTTAACCATTTGTCACGCCCCGCCAGGGAACCCAAGAGGACAAGCCAACTAACTACTAAGAGACATGAATATATATA
>MU226505.1:4455973-4471919 GCA_018584345.1 Thuja plicata
AAAGGAAATTCCTCTATATTTCAAATACCCTTCTTCTAATAATTTCTTCTTTAGTGCAGCACACTTACAATCTAAAAAGATGAAATTATCAACTATGATAGAAACACTTACCTCAGGTGGTAGCATAAATGACAGACCTTTTATTATATCATCAATATGAGCCCCTGCTCCCAACCATTTGTAGAGTATACCTGTTTCTGCAAAAACATTTTGATTCTGCAATATACACTTGTCATCCAATGATAACCTATGCTGATTTTGATCTGGATAACCAAATGGAAAAGATGACTTTGTATTATAATTACAGTACCATATATGAGGCGGGGAATAAACTTTATCGTTACACCTTGAGAAAGAGGGATTGATCTTACTAAAGGGATTAACCGGGATAGGACTTATCCTATTCCCCGTAATCCCATCTTTCTCCCTTCGATGAGGAGGGTTACATGCTTTAGTAGCACTATGTAATGCAGAATTTTTATTGAAACCCTTAGATATGACCTATTGCTGTGTAAGGGTTTTGAGAGGGGAAAGGGGAGAAATTCCCACATTTGTTTGTGCATCTGCACATTCCAAATGTGGTTTCTCCCATAGAACTTCTTTCCCTTCCAAAACCCTATTATTCTGTTGTAAAATTGAATGAGACCTCTTTTTACATGGGGTATGTATTCTATTTAGTACTTCAAAAGAATTTTTTAACACTATAGTATTGTTATTAAACTTGTTTGGGGCAGATCTTACTGGATTCTTGCCTTTTACAACCTGCCATTCATGGTTGCAAGCTTTTTTTACCCCGGCAGCCACCTTTTCCACTGACAATCCCCCTCCTCCCTTAGCAGATAGGGGTTCATAGGAGCTCTTGGTTAGGTTATTCGTGGAAGTCAGTGCCTTTGCGGCTTCAGGGTTTCCATTCCTGTTATTGATCACTTGCCAATTGAAGGACTGTTTGGGAGTTCGAGATGCTGAGTCCTGAGCCTTAACCCGTCAATCCATTCCACTGGTGGGATTAGATTTGACTAGACTAAACCCAGATTTAATTACCCTAGCATTCATGTTTCTATGTATCCCCGCCATTGCATATTTATTTTTAGCGAAAAAAACCAACTTTTCATCCAGAAACTAGACTGAAAAAACCTTAAATTCTTGCTTCTTATCTTGGCTCTAAAACCCTTTATATTGTGTGTTCTTAATGATACAATCTAAAACCCTTGCTCTAGGGGATTTATTATGATTAGCCTCCTGGGAACAAGAGAAAGATCTAGCAGGACCCTTACTCGAAGGGTTTAATGAGAAAGAAGGTGTTTTGTTCAGGGATCCCTTACCCAGTTTGGATTGGATAGCATCATGGCCGGAAGGCTTTGTATGAGCTCGGTTGAAAATGGCGAGCAGATCCTGGTCCACATTCTGTTCATCTTTTTCCTTTTGCCTAGCTATAAATCCATCCAAATGTTCGTAGGATGGGTGGGGTTGCTCTCTTTTATGACAGTCCTCCTTTTTATGTTCGTAGAGCCAACAATTAAAACAATAGCTTGTGAATTCTGAGTTCTTGCTCTGATTTTTTGCATCCTGAATGGAAGATTCTGCCCTGGTTTTAGACTTTCTTTACTTGACTTCACAATTTGGTAGACCTCGGTTGAAATGTAAAAGCCCTAGGTTAATCTGCCTCTTTTGAAAGGCAGATTTCCATTTTGAATGAGAAGTACACATTTTTCGGTGAAAAAAATTGGCACAAAATGTTCATGTGGCTCTATAGAAGCAATGGGGGAGTGAAAAATAGAAATACTTAAAAAAACAATATATTACCCTCAAAATTTTCGTGATTCCTTCAAAACAGTGACAGAAATATTCAGATATCCCTCTAATCACATTTTCAAAAGACTAAAAATTGCAAGCTGAAGACTGAAAAATGCGGGATAAATTGCGATGCTCAGAAAAATCCAATCTTTAAACCAACTCTAAGGAGACTTGCTATTTGTTCTTGAATATTACCTTCCAATCAAACTTGTAACTCCACAAATTCTGGAAATTGTCCTCCAAAATCAAAATTCTTCTAAATTTGAAACCCTTGCCACCTATTGAATTTGCAAATGCTTTCAGATCTGAGAAATGATGACCTCCTTTGCCCTTTGAAAATGCCCTTCCTTCACTTGAAAATTGCTTCCTTCATATCAAATCTACTCTTTGATGTATTCAGATCTGCTACAAATTCAGGCCTGCACTAAATTCGCTCCTCCCTCCTATGCCTTTAGATCTGCTATGTATTCTGATCTCTCCCCTCAACTCAGACCTGCCCCTTTGACTACTTGGGCTCTCGACCTTTGATAAATTTGAGCCTGCTCCTTTATCTTAACTCGCTACTCTGCTCTACTTCTCCTATGTTTTTTTTGGCACTTTCTTAACATACTGCATTTTTTATTCAAATTTCTAGCTTATTACATGAATAAAAATGTCAAATGATGGTGAGCAGCAAGAATACCCACCACTGTATTATGAAAGAAATGTCAATGAAGTTTCTAATCCGCCATATCATTTTTAGGGTGCTACCAATTTTGTTCAAAATGATTTTGCAACAATATATTATCAGCATGTTCCACCTTTCTGTGAGTCTCTCATTCCTTTACACATCTTGTATAAAATGGATTTTAATGGAATTAGGGATCAAGTTATGCCTCTCGATCAGAGGCTTGTTGACCTTTATGTGGGTTTGAAAGGAGATCCATCTTTTCCCTCACATAAGGATGAGTTCAAATATCATGATTTAAAGCTCCTTTTGGTTGGTTGGGCTTGCCAAATGCAAGAAAATAAAGAACAACAAGGATTTGATATGCAGATAGAGGATTCAGCCTACCAAATTTTTCAAATGTGCATGCTAATATGGAGTTTGAAATACTCTAAGGATACAAAAAAAATAAAACAACATGTGTGGACTCAAGAAAAGGGGCAGTTTGATGCCAGACAAAGGCAATATGATCAAGCTCTTGCAGTAGAAAAAAAATCATAAGGAGGCACAGAAGCAATAGTATGAGGAGTATTTATAAAAAGAGAGCAACATTGGAAGAGTTTCATGAGAATGACCTGAAAGCATGGAATAAAGTTCATGATAAAGAGTTAGAAGTATAGATAAAATTAATAGGGGTCATATTTTCTATAGGTGTAAAATGTGAGGAAGATTTCCAAAAGAACTTAACAGCTCATGAGGAATTTCATGACAAAGAGCTACGTGAGCATAAAGAGAAAATAAGGCTCCTGATTAATACAACAATTAAGTATAGAGAAGCCAGTAAAATACACTATGAAGAGGCCCAAAAGCATAAATGAAATGTTGAGAAATAGGTTGTATCTGATCCTCATACCTCTGTTGATCAGAACAATGAAATGATGGCAGATGTGTTTGATGAGCTGCCTAAGTTTGTTGAAGAGGATAGCGTACTAGAACAAACACAATTATCAAGTTATGGCCAAGTAGATGAAGAATTGGAGCCTATTATCATGAAAGAGCATGAAGAAGATGTTGTAGATCAGAGGGTAGAAACACTATTCTCAGGATAGCAAGAAGAATTTCAATATTTTAATGTTTTGAGCATGTGTGACAGCAACAACAAGGTAAATAGCAGTTCTATCCTATGCAAAGATAAAAGTAATGATGATGAGGCTACTTTTTTGGATGGTCTTCAAGTTTTTATGGTAGACATAGATAACAATCATTCACCTCCTCATAGAGAGAGACAATTTGAACAAGTTGTTGAACATGTGGTGGTTGTTGCATCTCAACAGATACCTAAATATGAAGTTGACAGAGTGTTGATTGAAAAATAGATAAGCAAAAACAACATGAAAAGATATGAGATTCATCCAAATTATCTGAACAAAGAGCATGAAAATCAGCCACATCAGGTAGAATATGCAGTTATCCACCTCCTTAATCCTCTAGAGCTTGGAATTTATGATCAAATGGATATCATAGTTGAAAATATAGTTGAAATCACAGAAATCAACAACAAAAAGTCAGAATCTGTTATTACAAGAAGCTGCCCAATCAGGCATCTTTCCATAATGGGGCCTGTTCCTGATATTCTAGTTATAGAGAAGCACATCCAGCATGTATATATACCTCAAATCTACATTGATATTGATCAAATCCAAGAGATATGTGATCTGGTCTATCATTTTCAAGATATGTTACATGCATTTTTAGATTTTTCAGTCATATTGTATATCTTTTTCAATTGCCCATATGCATGCATCTCATTCATTGTTGGTGAGAAAAGGAAGCTATTTCAATCATTCTGTTAATAGACGTATCTAAGGCTTGGATGATTGATTAGCTTAGGGTAGATTAGAATTTTTCAGTTGTAGTTTACTTTCTCCAAGTGTTGAGCACAGTAGTTTCAGTTTTCCATTAGTAGTATGCAGTTAGTACCTTTGTTTCTATCATGACTCAATCAAGGAAACACACATCATGCATAATAGTAAACCATTCAGATTTGTTTTTATAGACAACACATATTTCATTAACCAAGTTATGATAGGAACAAAGTTTCAGTTTCAGTTTTAGTTGTGTGGTAGAAGAGACCAAGGACAACACTGTTATACTTCACCATCATGACATGAAAAAGATACCTATCATACAAGGCATGGAATATATTCTTCTACCCCATATAATAAGATTTTCATCCATGTAATGACACTAGATTACAACAGTAACATCCATGGTTTTGTTTTAGTTTAGTTTTAGTTTTCAGCTTGTTTTCAGTTTGAGAAGGTTTAGTTTTTGTAAAGTTGAAGACTCTGTGCCCAATGGATATGCAAAAGGAAACTGGTATGTTTTGTTCAGTAGGAAAACACCCCTGAGAGGTCACCAAAAATGTTACCAATTTAGTTTGCATACTAAATTGCTAAGTTTTTTCTACTTCTACATTGAATTATGGATTGAATAGTTGATGTTCTAAATTGCAAAATTGATTAAATGCAGAAAATAAAGTATAGAATGCAGAAAAAATGATTAATCTGTTCACTTTATTCAAATCTGAAATATAAGGACAAAGATAATACATTTTTATGACATATTATTCAAATACTATTTACAAAGGTACAATGATGGTGTTCAAATTTCAATTATACAAAATATATACAATGCATTTAGATCCACACAAGTCATGGCAACTATTAACACTACATCTGAATAAAAACATTGTAAATATAAAGAAGTAAAGGGATGTAGGGAAAGCCTCCATTGCCTGTACTGGGAAGTGATCATTGGCTTTGTGTTGAAGATCTAGGTTGCATCTCCATCTTTGGCGAACCTACAAGATAGAATTGAAAAGGAGTCATTTCTAAAGAATTGAGTAATGGAGACATTCCTAATACCTCTGCACTAATCTAGAAACAACAATATTCTTATGCAGATGAAGCATTAAAAGATGCAAGGGAAAAGGGAGAAAATAGAGAAAAATAATATTTTATACTAATATTGTTTGCTTCATGTATGAAGACCAATTAGGTTGTTGAAGGGACACACATTCATTGTAGGTTGTAAACTTTCCAACTGGAGTCATGAAGAGGCGAAGACCAATTAAGGAGGTTGTAGAGGCGGCATGCATACATTACAAGTATGAGACCTTTCAACTGAATTAATGATGTTGCAGAAGATTGGTTGTTGAAGGGACATGACATTCTATCATGAAACCTTTTAGCCTCTAAAAATAGACAAGGATAAAGCTACATGAGGTTCTTAATGCATTTCAATATGTTCAGAGTTGCTGTAGGTGATTATATTTATACAAGATTACTGAAAGAGGTATTTATCTTGCTCTGCTATAAAATATGTTTTACAAAGCATTGGTTGTCATATCAGTCAGATTTGCTTTCAAGGATGTACTCATGTCAAAGGAATCATATAATGAGTGGGGTAGGTACCATTAAGAGGGTATCTTATTGTTCAGAAAGTGCAACAAACTATCAACATATATAGAGTTCAGAATCAATAGTTAAAAGCACTTTTATGTTACATCCTATAAGTCATCAATTGTAAAGCCATGTCAAGGAACAATCATTTTTAGGTTCATAAAAGCAGCAAGCATTAAGCAAAATGTGTCAGAGAACAATCCTATCATAGAGATAAATTCACAAATAGTGTGCATATGAGTGTGTTTTATGAGATTAACATGAAGCTACAGCATATAATAAATAGTAATAATCAGAAAAAGAGTGCTATGAGATGATAATAAGATGAGTTCATGTCAATTTGCAACTGATTACAGTAGAGATATTTATCATATTCTTCTACAGGAAGTTATTTTGCCAAGAAGTGATTGTCATAGATAAATAAGATTTGTATTCAAGAATGCATGTTATGTCAAAATGAACAATGAAGCAAGCAGCTTCTATTAGATGCAAAGAAATGGTATCAAATGTAGAGATAAAAGTCATTCAAAAAATTATGGGCAGATTTCTTAATATGCATGCATGACTGCCAAAAACAGGGTCATTCAGAAATATTTAACATTACTCTTTATAACAGCAAGATGATTCATTTCAAAGGTTAAAAAATTCAGAGTTGTAAAGGATATCATAGTATGCTAAGAGGTAGGGCAACAATTTATCAATATAAGAGGTAGGGCAACAGTTTGGTAAGTCTAGCTGTCGAGCTAGAAATTAAGTTACAAGTTATGAAGTTTGTGAAGGATAGTTTGGATACAGCATTTGTACTAACATTACAGCTTCATAAATCATTTTTAGATAAGTACGACTTAACCCCTGCAGCTATCAGTGAAAAAAACAAGGGGGAATTAAATAAGGAAACAAATAAATATGTGCAGAATCAGGCATAATATTTTGTAAGGCATGTATATTATGTAAGTATGAAGTATAATCTTATGGGGAGTACATTGTGTACTAAGGCATAATTTTGTGGATGTAAAGAAATGATAAGTGTGTTTTTTCCACTAATATCAAAGGGGGAGATTATTGATCTCTAATTTTTTTTTATCATTAGTGTCCCACACTTAGTCATTTATCTAGGCAGTTTAGTCGGTCAATCACTATGGTCGAGCTATCCAGAACAGGCTAAGCTATCTGGCATAGTAGTTTCTGAGTAGATTATGGTTTCCAAGTGACTCAGTAATCAAGAAAAAGTTGATCATGTTCTTGCCGAGCACCCAATTATTAATGTGTCGAGCAAGATAGTTTTGACATGTATGTTAGGAATGGCACAAAATTAAAGGTAAACTATTTTGGGCCGACTTGTTCATGCATTTAATGATTTCAAAAAAGTTAATTGTGCATTAATTATTTGATCAAAATGTGTGGCACAGAGCCAATCAAAAAATTGGAATGCCCAAGCGGCATAAGCATTTGATCCTGATCATTGATCTAGATCTAGATGCCAGATTCACAAAGTATAGTAAGATTGCTTCTTGACCTAATTTAGGTGAGAGCGAATACACAGAAGGAGAAGTGTATGCATACATGAGAGATGTACAAAGGGTTATTTTGAGAGAAGAAGCATAGATCTAGCAGACTAAAAGAGTAGTGAACAACATAGTAAAGATATATCAGATTATTAGATCAGAGAAGATATTGGAAAGAGGAGATCTGTTATCAACATCAGAGTGCATAATGGAGGATCAATTCTTGAGATATTCTAACCAGTGTATCAAGTGAAATCTCTTAAAAAAGTGGTTCTAATGGACCTTTCTAAATCTCTTAGTCTTGTGCTTACTTTTTTGTAAGTCTAAATCCTTTTACAAGGCAGATTGTAATGATCTATAGCTCTTAACTGGGTAGACCTTTAACTAGGCAGATTACATATTATGATCAAACTTTGTAGCCCTAACAGACACACTTTATTGCTGCAGTAGTGAAGATTTTTGTGCGTGTCATACCCACCCCAATTTTACCTTATTGTGTTTCTAAGTTACCAAAATTTTGTGTCTTAAGTTATTTATTTACTGTCATGGATGCTACTAGTAGTTAGATCAATTACATTTATGTATGGTTGTGGATCAGTTTTTTTTAAAGGATAAAAGTTTTAAGATCTGATTCACCCCCCCCACCCCCTCTAAGTATCTTGATTTCCCATATTGTATTTCCAACAATTGGTATCAGAGCTCAGTTCTCCTACAAAAAATTTTAATCAACTTGAGAGTATAGATCTGGAGATGCAGATTTACAAATTGGGAAAAATCATTTACAATCAAAAGAGTGAAATTCAGCTAGCATTACATCAGCTTGAAATAGCAAGATGGGAATTAAAGAAGTCCTTGCAAGCAAGGAAATATTTTTCCAAACAAACAAATGATACTCACTATCATGAAGAAGACACTGCAAATCTATTTCAGAATGGAAACTCTACTGAGAGTGATGCAACAATTGCAGATCTACTGGAAAGGAATAATACATTGTGTGAAGAAGTCAAAAACCTGAAAAGAGAACAAGAAATGAAAATAGTAAGACTATGTGAAGTAGTGGAACAAAAGAAGAAAGATGAAGATGACAAAGCTATGGCTGAAGAAGAAAAAAGATTGATGACTGTCAAACTTGATAAAAGAACACATGAAGTACAAATGATGACAAACAATCAGGTTGACATGGTGAATCAAATGCTACTTGAAAATCAGGAGATCTGTAGGAAAGATAGGGAAATGATAAATCTTAGATCTGAGAACAGTCAATTGAAAGATGAATTCAGATCTGAGAAAGAACTGAATGAAAGATTGAACAGACCCAATGAAGCTTTAACTCATTTTGAAAACTTGATGGAAGCATCAAGGAGATCTAAATATTCTTTTGGATTAGGTCACATCAAAAAATAGACATCTACTGAGAAAGGAGAATCATCTAAGATTGGTGAAAAGAGGAATGCAAAGTCAAAGAACAACAAGCCTGTATGCCACCACTATGGAAAATTAGGACACACAGCAAACATCTTCCGAAGCAAGAATGGTAAGTCCAATCCTAAACCTAAGTTCAATGGTTATTGCTTTAACTCTAAGAAGTTTGGACATCAAGCACATGACTGTTGGGAAAAGGAAAATAATGCACCTCCCACACCTAGATTCAATGGATATTGTTACAACTGTAAAAAATTTGGACATAGAGCACAAGATTGCAGATCTAACTAAACAACAATGGACATCAAAGAGACAAGAAAAAGCACAAAGGAAGGGTACCACTTACAATTGGGATTATAACACATGGAATAGATGTCATTACTATGGTGAGTATGGCCATGTTCCATAAAATTGCATAAAGACACATTTTAGAGGTAAATCTAAGAGTTGGATGAATAGGATCCTAGTTTTCTATAATTGTTTGAAAATTGGTCATAGTAGGAAATATTGCAAAACAAGGGTACCTGCTCCCAGTGTTGAGTAGATTAGAGCATAGATGAACTAGACATGGATAAGGAAAGTAGAACCATGTAGTAGTGAAGCTATTGAAGCTGAGGTCACCCAATCCAATGGATCAGGTGATCCCACCATCACTAATTTAGCAAAGGAAGGTATGTAAGGAACTGTGTTTATATATCATATCTTTTATCAGTTCCTAACATATAAAAGTGCAATAGTCCATATCTGCATATGATAAGATGCATCAGGAAACATTTTGAGTTATGTAGTGAGAAAAGTCAAAATGAACTATAGGTGTCGAGAAACAGTATATTTCTAATGTATGTCTAGTAAGTTTTTTTTGATGACCAAGAGGAAAGTGAATTTCGTGAGTTGGACAAGGACAGTTGTTTGGCACTAACTCAATGAAAAGAACATTTAATGCTGACCTAACTTTCGACTGTTGGAGTCTATATAAAGGAAAGGGTAATTTCATTTCTTCTCAGCATGTGAGTAATAATTTCAAAAGAGCGATTGTGCATTTGTGAACTTGAATTCTACAAAGATTTTTGAATATCTCTACAGTGTGCCATTGACAACCTCTTTAGTGGAAAAGTGTGGATTTTGTTACTTGTTGAGGTGCTATGTTTGTGATCCTTGAAACCCTATTTTTTGGAGAAAATGGCCTCAATTTCTTCTGCACCAGCTAAGAAAATGGAGGAGTTTCTAAACGTTCAAATGGTAAGGAGTGACACCTGTGTGCCTCCTAATTTTTTAGAAATTCCTAAGAGTGCCATCAAGGGTGATCTGACCAAAGCCCTATCGTCAATTCCACCAAAGGTATTCATGAATCATGATATTAGGTCATGATATATGTGCAAGATAAGTGAAGTTGGAGATCACAAGCTAAGGGAATCTTACAAAAAATAATGCATAGATGGAGCCCTAAAAGATGAATGTAAAAACTTAGCTGAGAGAGGTTTAACTCGTGCCCTAGACTTTCCAAGGGAATTTAGAATGGAATGGATCAAGATTGTTCTAAGTCAAATACATGACATGAACATATGGCTAGAGAATGGACCAGTTAAGATTACAAAGGAAATCATCCATAGTGTAACTGGTTATCCAATTCTAAATGAGAAGAAAACTATGAGATGTCAGAGTAAGGAAAACATCAAAGAACTCGCTAGAGCCGTTTGGAACAAAAGAGGGATGACGATATCTACAATCATATATTTGGAGCTTGATGTTGTAGTGAGGGTTAGAGCTCATAATTTTTATCAGTCAAGCTAACTGGACAGTGTCCCCAGCATTGCAGTTGACCAGGCTTAGAAAATTGTGAAGAAGGATCATGCCTATGACCTTACCGAGCTTCAACTGATGCAACTAGTCGAGAACCTAGCTTCAATTAGGAAGTCAAAGAACTCAATATGTAAGTTTGGATCTCTACTCACTTGCATATTCTTCTACATACATAACACATTTCCTTATTTTGGAAACATAGTGTGGAAAATAGACAGACGTATCACACAACAAATCAATGCATTTATTCAGAAATTAGGTGATAATTTTGACAATGTGATGGGAACATATTTTGTGGAATGTAAGAAAAAGATGAGATTAAGGAGTTGAATTCCCAATTCACTAGTTGAGAAACATTATGAAGATGCATGTTTCCTAGTAGACACAGATTACACCTATGTACAAGAAGTAGTGCCAAGGGTATCATGGCTAAGGCCATTACCTTATGAAGTAAACATTGATGAGACATTCATGGCAATTACAGCTCTATTGGTAGAAGAAATTGATAGTACAGTGAAACATTTTTGAAACTATGAAGAAGCTAAATCCAAAATATCTATGGATTTGAAGGTTGGCACTATGGAGAGAAAAAGGAAGAAAATTGTCAAAGATATGAAGAAAATGGTTGATATTGAGAGTGATGAAGAAGCAGGGGATGCACCTTTGGGGTTATCTATAGGACATGGAGAAGATATGTCTAGTGAAGAAGAGGAGATTGAACCTGAAGAGGAGGTCACTATGAAAGGAAAAGGGAAGGAGCCAGTAGTTGCTAAGGCAACTAAACCAAGTCAAGACAAATCTTAGGCTACCCCTCCTATAGCTAACCAACCTATGACAAGAGCATCAACTATTTCTGCACAAGGTGAGACAACAAAGGTATATACAAATAATATTGCTGGTGAGAGCAGTTCAGATAAGAGAAAACAAGTCGCAACCAAGGCTATGTTGATCCAACCTGCTAAGAAAATACCAAGGAGGAAGCTATAATTGGATTCTAAAGATGATGAGGAGACAAATATGGAGGTGCTGAGAAACATACCTACAACATCAAATAAACCAATGACCAATATTGATGAAGAATGTAAGAACCTAAGAAGCAAGGTTGGTTTAGCAGGATTTAAGTTTATCAAGTATGAGAAGCAAAGCATAGCTAACAAGCATAAGATTCAGGAAGAATTAGTAGATATGATATGCACATTCAAGATGATGCCTGTAGAGATAGGAAATCTTATGCCTACAAAGCTATATGATATTTTGTCTCAGAAATGGCAATATGCACTAATGACTGAAAGACAGATAAGGGAAGGAACATTGGCTAAGGTCATTCCTGATCTAACCAAGAAACAAATAGCTAAATTCATTGATCAGAAGAAGTTTATTCCTAAACAAAGATCCTATTGGTGCCCAAAAATAATGGATCACTTTTGGCCAACTGACAAGTATAATGGTGATGCACCACTTGATACCTCTGCAATTTTGGCTTAATCAAGCCAAGGCTGGTAGGCTTGATTTCACTTTGAACTATCAACTTTTCTATGTCACACCACTGCGTACACAAAACAAAGTTCCTCCAAAGGTGGTGAATGATCCTTGGAGGAAAGCAACAAATCTCCTTATAATCTCTACTTTATAAAGCTTGACTAAAATGGATTATACTAAGGACTGAAAAGTAATGCTTTTGAAATAATAATTAAATAATCTACAAACTACAAAGTATGAACCAAATGACAATTTCCAAATAATTATTACATCAGTGCCTTCTAAATACTTGGGCTATAGAGTTAGAAAATTCTCAATCCTACGTACAATCGGAGACAGTTTTAAAAACTTGCTTTTAATAAAGCGAGACTATCACTTCACAAGCTTCCACTTGACTTATAATTAAAATCAATCTATATAGCTAATATTATCAAATTTAACTCAAATTAAGAGACGGATAAAAACAAGAGAAGATACTCAGATCTGTCAATTGATATATATATATATATACATATAATTATTATTTTTTTATTTTTTTTTGAATTATGATACTTAGGGAATTTAACACACTGAAACACTCTATAAAATAGAATATCTGAAAGACTAATTGAAATTATATAACTTATAACCACAAGTAAAAATAAGAGCACTTATCTTTAT
Source organism: Thuja plicata (assembly GCA_018584345.1). Classification (NCBI taxonomy): domain Eukaryota; kingdom Viridiplantae; phylum Streptophyta; class Pinopsida; order Cupressales; family Cupressaceae; genus Thuja; species Thuja plicata. The sequence continues at coordinate 4,468,744 of MU226505.1, forward strand.
TAATGTTGAAAAAATAGTACATTAGAGTCCACGTTGTATTTGTGATCAAATTCTATCCTATTAAAAATATATATTGTCTTGTCTTGTCTCTTTACATTATGTATATATATGTTTTTGAGTGGCTTTCACACCTCTTTAGGGTGAAAAGACATAACCCTTATTACAAATTATTTTGAAAAAACAATAAACTAACTAAAAAATAACTACCTAACTTTTGGATTTGGCTTTGGCCAAAAATCCAAAACACCTCATGAAAAGATAATAGTTCTGTTAGAGATAGGAAATTTGATTTCCCAAACTGGGTCATTTTTAGATTTTTAAAATTCGACCATCTTCATCCTTTGTCGGCATCATCTTTGTATAAGGTTGAAATTCCAACATTTTCTGAAGGCTTCGATTAGTTAGTTCTATTTATTTGTGTCATAAAGCTTCCTTCTTTTGATTATTTTAGTATGGATAAAATTTCTTCTTGATAATCGATTGGGACTTCTAAATTCTCAAAATTTAGGGTACCAACTGTGGCTCTTTCTAGGGGCATATTCTCTTTGTGAGCATAGCGAGATTCCAGCTATCTCTGGAGAAGCAAACCAAGTATCCACACTTAATCTAATGCAAAGTGAAATTGGGTGGCCCCAGGCCCCCAAAAAATGAACACTACTTTCCTCTATCAAACACATAATTTTGATCATGTAATACTCTGGATTTCCCCAATATGATACCATCATTCTCATGGACAATATTCATTTCTTTATTAACACACTTTGACTTTTTTTTACTCTTAGTGAAGTCAGAAGGTGCACTATAGTCCTTGCTAAATAGAATATCCCCATGCATTTGATCAACCCTACAAGTAACTAGATTAAGCTCTTCTATGTGGATGCCTTTATGTACACAATCTTCCTTATACTCAAGATGTTGTTTCTCTTCACAAAAAGGATTTGGAGATAAATCACATTCAGGAACTTCATTCTTATCAAGAATTTGATCAGATGGGATACTCAGATAATTTTCAGAACTAATATTCAACACATTCTCCTCATTATGTCTATTTGATTCCATCTCATCTTCACATAATTGATACAACTTCTGCTCATAGGATGAGATAATGTATCTCTCACTTTCTGAATACATATTTTGAGTGTTATCAACTTCAAAATCATCATTAGGATTTCTACCTTCATCATGATGTTGATAGATTTGATTGTATATAACATATCCTTCACATAATGGATTCCGAAACATAGAGAACACAAATTTATCTTCCTCTACTTCCTCTTCAAACAGTGGATTCAGGAACATAGAAAATTTAGGCACAGCTTCATGAGATTTTTCATCAGGATCATTGGATTTTTCATTAATAAGACTAATATCTTCATTGACATCATTTTCTAAAACTTCCTTCTGTTCATATGTTGTATGTTGTTCTATTTTATCTCCTCTATTTGATTTTTGGAATTTATCATCTCCTTCATCTAGTAATCCCTGAATATATACTGATCCATTAACTTTCTTATCATGATGGAATAAAAATTGACCACTCTTCTCAACATGTTTTTGATATTCCATGTCTAACAAAGCTGAAATTTCTCTTGTACTAAGAAGGTTTTCTTCCTCATCATCATGCTCATTGATACATGTTTCCATACACATCTCATCATGTACAAATTCTTCTTCAATATGATCTAAATTTTTATCATCCATGTCATCACAAGTATTATTATGGTTCTCAGGAATGGACGCTTCTTTATCTTCTGTATGACTAGTGCATTCATCTTCCTCACCAAGATAATCATCAAGCACAAGGCCTTGTTCAATCTGAGAAATAGCCCTTTTTTTGTCTTCATCATCTTCTTCTAATATATGCACAAGGAACTTTACAGAAGGATCATCTGATGTAATTCCCAATTTTTTGACCTTTCTCATGATTTCTTTTTGTGAAGGCATAATGCTTGAAGGTATTTCTTGAAGAATGTCCACCGTTCGTATCATCAAACATGTAGAAGACTCCCCTTCAAATCTCTCCAAGCTAAAAAATACATCAAGTGGAGACATGTAAGAGTCCTCTTCCATATTGTGATACTGAATCTTGTCCTATTCATAATGCATATCATCTTCACTTGCATCATGAAACATATCAAGAAATCATTGCTCAAGCTCTCTCCATGATGATATATTGTGTTCAGGTGTCATACTAAACAACAAACCTGCATGATCTATCAATGATCTTACAAATAGTTTCATAATCACATCTTCTGCATAGATATGAAAATCTAAAATAAATTTACAAAATGCCTGAAAATGCTTTGTTGGTGGTTCTCATCCATCTCCACAAAATTTTGGAACATATTTTTTTAGTTTAAGAGGAAAATATTTGTGACCACCAAGGATGTTATCAAAACTCAATAGTCTATATAATTCAATAATAAATTTTGGTCTTGGGTCACAAAAGTTTTATACTTTATGTGAATATGTATTCTGGAACATAATGAAAATTTGAATTTGTAGTAACTTCTTTCTTTATACATTAGGTTCTTTTCAATCGAGTCGCCACCTCTTTAAAGAGGAAAACTTTACTTATCTCCTTCTAGGTCTTCTCCCTCAGTAGAGTCACTGACTGAAATGTTTTGTTAAATAGAGTCACCACCTTCTTTCTAGAAGGAAAAAACTTACTGTCTTCTAAGTTCTTATCTCCACTAGAGTCTTAATTATATCACTAGATCTTCTAGGTAATCTTCAAAATTGTCTTTCATAAAAAACTCCCTAGTAGAGTCGCCAATTTGTTGGTTCCCAAAAATGATGGATTCTCTTTTGGCCAACTGCCAGGTATAATGGTGATGCACCAATTGATACCTCTGCAATTTTGGCTTAATCAATCCAAGGCTGGTAGGCCTAAATAAACCTTAAACAATCAAATTTGCTATGTCGCACCACTGCGTACACAAAACAAAGTTCCTCCAAAGGTGGTAAATGATCCTTGGAGGAAAGCAACAAATATCCTTATAATCTCTAATTTATAATGCTTGACTAAAATGGATTATACTAAGGACCGAAAAGTAATGCTTTTGAAATAATAATTAAATAATCTACAAACTACAAAGTATGAACCAAATGACAATTTCCAAATAATGATTAGATCAATGCCTTCTAAATACTTGGGCTATAGAGTCAGAAAATTC
>MU226505.1:4471980-4483377 GCA_018584345.1 Thuja plicata
CGCAGATCTTTCAATTGATATTTAAACTATATATATTAATTTTGAATTATGATACTCAGGGAATTTAACACAATGAAACACTCTATAAAATAGAATATCTGAAAGACTAATTGAAAATATATAACTTCTAACCACAAGTAAAAAGAAGAGAACTTATCTTTATTAATGTTGAAAAAATAGTACATCAGAGTCCATGTTGTAGTTGTGATCAAATTCTATCCTATTAAAAATATATATTGTCTTGTCTTGTCTCTTTACATTATGTATATATATGTTTTTGAGTGGCTTTCACACCTCTTTAGGGTGAAAAGACATAACCCTTATTACAAATTATTTTGAAAAAATAATAAACTAACTAAAAAATAACTACCTAACTTTCGGATTTGGCTTTGGCCAAAAATCCAAAACACCTCATGAAAAGCTAATAGTTTTGTTGGAGATAGGAAATTTGATTTGCCAAACTGGGTCATTTTTAGATTTGTAAAATTCAACCATCTTCATCCTCTGTCGGCATCATCTTTGTAGCAGGTCAAAATTCTAGTATTTTCTGAAGGCTTTGAATAGTTAGTTCTATTTATTTGAGTCATAAAGATTCCTTCTTTTGATTTTTTTATTATGGATAAAATTTATTCTTGATAATGGATTGGGACTTCTAAATTCTCAAAATTTAGGGTACCAACAGATCCTATGCTATTTTGAGAAATGATGTTGAAGGTGTAGTTCAACAAAGCACCAGAATATGGAAGGAAACTTTTGGGTTAATCACTAAGAAGGCCGATGAGAAAGGTGAAGGAACCTCAGAGCTAAAGGAAATGGAGAAAGAAACTGCTATAGATCAAGAAGAAACTGAAACAGAACCCCAAAAGGAAACAGGTGATGTGGAAATTACATATTTGACAATGGATAGTCCCATTGATACTACACTTGGATAAAATAGCAATGTGGATGCCGAGGATCAGAATGAGCTAGCAGACATAGGTATGCATTCGCCCATTTAGACAACTGAGGTCGAGTCAGAGAAAGAAGGAGAAAAGGAGGTAATCATTACTAATCCACCTATTTTAGAGGTTGTACAAATAGTGTTAGAGAGTGGAGATAAGATGGAGGAAATTATAAATAAGCCTACATAACAAGAGGTTATACAAGTGTTGGTGGATCTACCACACTCTGCAAGATCTACTCCTACTGGACCCAATATAGGAAATATACCTGATCAGCAGGTAATCTTGACTCAGATGAAGGTAGAAATTGAAATTAACACTGAAAAAGGTAAATATATCACAGTACCTGAGCCGAGTATCATCTCTTCAGAACTCAAAAGGAAGAAGTCACATAAGAGGAAGTCACCAAGTCCAAGTGTCACTTTAGATGAAGTAATTGTGATTCCTAAATGGGATATAGACAACTTGACATATGAGTAGATTCAGACTCTACAAGACCTTTTGAAGAGGAAGAAGAAACAAGAAGAACTAAAGAAAGAGGACCAACAAAAACAAGTATTACATGAAATGAAGGATATTTTTGTTAATGCTTTTGATATAACAGATATAAATGAGCAAACATCAATCTTGGAACAGTTAGTCCATATTGTGCAAAAAGTTAATGATGAAAATATTGAGGCTAAGAAAAAGTTGCTACAATGGTCTGAGTGTAAATTTGAGAACAAAGTTTTGGAGAAGATATCAGCAGAGATTGCTATCAAACAGATTGAACTTTCTTCTCTTATTAGTATTCTTGAAGAAGTTGCAAATAATGTCTATTCCTTGTATAAAAAGTTATGTGATGTAGAATTCTTCACCAAGGATAACCAACAGCTTATTGAGAATTTTCAACTATCTTTGATGTCAATAGGGAGTACATTGAGTATGGATGCTAGTTCTAGCTCCTTACATTTTGACAAAATGACTCATACACAAAGGAGATTAGCCGAGCTTATGACTGAAGATGGCAGAATAAGAGCAAAGTTAATAACTATTCAGACTTCCTTAATACCTCATCTGGAGGTTATATAGAAGGAACTTAAAGCTACAAATGAATTAGTCAAGAGGGATTATCATCTCTCTACAGCAGATAGTTTGGTAAGTCTAGCTACTAAGCTAGAAATTAAGTTATGAAGTTTGTGAAGGATAGTTGGGATACAACATTTGCACTAACATTACAGCTTCATAATTCATTTTTAGATAAGTATGACTTAACCCTTGCAGCTATCAGTGACAAAAACAAGGGGGAATCAGATAAGGAAATGGATAAAGATGTGCAGAATCAGGCATAATATTTTGTAAGGCGTGTATATTATGTAAGTATGAAGTATAATCTTAGGGGGAGTACGTCGTGTACTAAGGCATAATTTTGTGGATGTAAAGAAATGATAAGTGTGTTTTTTCCACTAATATCAAAGGGGGAGATTGTTGATCTCTAAGTTTTGTTGATCATTAGTGTCCCACACTTAGTCATTTATTAGGCAGTTTAGCCCGTCAATCACTGTGGCTGAGCTATCTAGTACAGGCCGAGCTATCCGGCATAGTAGTTTTTTAGCAAATAATGGTTGTCGAGTGACTCGGCAATCAAGCAAAATTTGATCATGTTCATGCCAAGTGCCAGATTCTTAATGTGCCCAGCAAGATAGTTTTGACATATATGTTAGGAATGGCACAAACTTAAAGGTAAACTATTTTGGGCTGACTTGTTCATGCATTTAATGATTTCAATGGAGTTAATTGGGCTTTAATTATTTAATCCCAATGCGTGGCAAAGAGCCAATCAGAAAATTGGAATTCCCAAGAGGCATAAGCATTTGATCCTGATCGTTGATCTAGATCTAGATGCCAGATTTGTAAAGTATATTAAGATTGCTTCTTGAGCTAATTTAGGTGAGAGTGAATACACAGAAGGAGAAGTGTATGCGTACATGAGATATGTAAAAAGGGTTATTTTGAGAGAAGAAGCATAGATCTAGAAAATTGAAATAGTAGTGAACAATAGAGTAAAGACATATCAGATTATTAGATCAGAGAAGGTATTGGAAAGAGGAGATTTGTTATCAGCATTAGAGTGCATAACGAAGGATCAGTTCTTAAGAGAATCTAACCAGTGTATCAGGTAAAATTTCTTATCAGAGTGGTTCTAACAGACCTTTCTAAATCTCTTAGCCAAGCACTTACTTTATTGTAAGTCTAAATCCTTTTACAAGGTAGATTGTAATGATCTATAGCTCTTAACTGGGCAGACCTTTAACCAGGAAGATTAAATATTGTGATCAAACTTTGTAGCCCTAATAGGCACACTTTATTGTTGCAGTAGTGAAGATTTTTGTGGGTGTCATCCCCACCCCAGTTTTACCTTATTGGGTTTTTGGGTTACCAAAATTCTGTGTCTTGAGTTATTTATTTACTTTCATGGATGCTACTAGTTGTTAGATCAATTACTTTTATGTATGGTTGTGGATCAGTTTTGTTTTAAAGGATAAAATTTTTAAGATTTGATTCACCCCCCCCCCCCTCAGTATCTTGCTTTCCCATATTGTATTTCCAACAATTGGTATCAGAGCTTAGTTCTCCTATAAAAAAATTTAATCACCTTGAGAGTACAGATCTGGAGATGGAGATTTACAAATTGGGAAAAATCATTGAGAATCAAAATATTGAAATTCAGCTAGCATTACATTAACTTGAGAAAACAAGATAGGAATTGAAGAAGTCCTTGCAAGCAAGGAAAGATTTGACCAAACAAATGAATGATACTCATTATCATGAAGAAGACACTGCAAATCTATTTCATAATGGAAACTCTACTAAGAGTGATACGTCAATTGCAGATCTACTAGAAAGGAACAATACATTGTGTGAAGAAGTTAGAAACCTGAAAACAGAACAAGAAATGCAAACAGTAAGACTATGTGAAATAGTGGAACAAAAGAAGAAAGCTGAAGATGACAAAGCTATGGCTAAAGAAGAAAAAATAATGTTGACTGTCAGACTTGATGAAAGAACACATGAATTACAAATGATGACAAACAATCAGGTTGACATGGTGAATCAACTGCTACTTCCAAATTAGGAGATTAGTAGGAAAGACATGGAAATGATAAATCTGAGATCTGAGAATAGTCAATTGAAAGATGAATTGAGATATCAGAAAGAATTGAATGAAATATTGAACAGACCCAATGAAGCTTTAACTCGTTTTGAAAACTTGATGGAAGCATCAAGGAGATCTAAAGATTCTTTTGGATAAGGTCACATCGAACAATATACATCTACTAAGAAAGGAGAATCATCTAAGATTGGTGAAAAGAGGAATGCAAAGTCAAAGAACAACAAACTTGTATGCCACCACTGTGGAAAATTAGGACACACAAAAAACATCTGCCGAAGCAAGAATGGTAAGTCCAATCCTAAACCTAAGTTCAATGGTTATTGCTTTAACTATAAGAAGTTTAGACATCAAGCACATGAATGTTGAGAAAAGGAAAATAATTCATGTCCCATGCCTAGATTCAATGGATATTGTTACAACTGTCAAAAATTTTGACATAGAGCACAATATTGCAGATCTAATGCTAAACAAAAATGGATATCAAAGACACAAGAAAAAGCACAAAGGAAGAGTAACACTTAAAATTGGGATTATAACACATGTCATAGCTATCATTACTATGGTGAGTATGGACATGTTCCAAAAACTGCATAAAGACACATTTCAGAGGTAAATCTAAGAGTTGGATGAATGGAAGCCTAGTTTGCTATAATTGTTTGAAAATTGGTCATACTAGGAAAGATTGCAAAACAAGGGTACTTACTCCCAGTGTTGAGCAGATTAGAGCAAAGATGAACTAGACATGGATAAGGAAAGAAGAACCATGCAGCAGTGAAGCTACTGAAGCCAAGGTCACCCAATCCAATGGATCAGGTGATCCCACCATCACTAATTTAGAAAAGGAAGGTATGTAAGGAACTATGTTTATATCTCATATCTTTCATTAGTTCCTAACATATAAAACTACAATAGTCCATATCTGCATATGATAAGATGCATCAAGACACATTTTGAGTTATGTACTGAGCAAAGTCAAAATGCACTATAGGTTTTGAGCAACAGTATATTTCTAATGTATGTCGAGTAATTTTTCTTTGATGACTGAGACAAAAGTGAATTTTGTGAGTCGGCCGAGGACAGTTGTTTGGCACTCACTCAACGGAAAGAACATTTAATGCTGACCTAACTTTTGATTGTTGGAGTCTATATAAAGGAAAGAGTAATTTCATTTCTTCTCATCGTATGAGTAATAATTTCATAAGAGCGATTGTGCATTTGTGAACTTGAATTCTACAAATATTTTTGAAAATCTCTACAGCATGCCATTGGCAACCTCTTTAGTGGAAAAGTGCAGATTTTGTTACTTGCTGAGGTACTTTGTGATCCTTGATACCCTATTTTTTGGAGAAATTGGCCTCAAGTTCTTCTGCACCAACTAAGAGAATGGAGAAGGAGTTGCTAAATGTTCAATTAGTAAGGAGTGACACCTGTGCACCTCCTAATTTTTGAGCAGTTCCTAAGAGCACCATCAAGGGTGATCTAACCAGATCCCTATCATCAATTCCATCGAAGGTACTCATGATTCATGATATTAGGTCATGATATATGTGCAAGATAAGTTAATTTGGAGATCACAAGCTGAGGGAATCTTACAACAAATAATGCATAGACAGAGCCCTAAAAGATGAACATAAACACTTAGCTGAGAGAGGGTTAACTCATGCCTTAGACTTTCTGAGGGAATTCAGAATGGAATGGATCAAGATTGTTCTAAGTTGAATACAAGACATGAACATATGGCTAGAGAATGGACCAGTTAAGATTACAAAGGAAATCATCCATCGTGTAACTGGTTATCCAATTCTAAATGGGAAGAAAACTATGAGATGTCAGAGTAAGGAAAACATCAAAGAACTCAACAGAGCCATTTGGAATAAAAGAGGGATGACAATACCTACAATCACAGATTTGGAGCTTGATTTTATAGTGAGGGTTATATCTCATAAGTTTTATCAGTCAAGCTGACTAGAAAGTGTCCCCTGCATTGTAGTCGACTAGGCTTGGAAAATTATGAAGAAGGATCATGCCTATGACCTTGTTGAGCTTCAACTGATGCAACTAGCTGAGAACCTAGCTTCAATCAGGAAGGCAAAGAACTCAATATGTAATTTTGGATCTCTACTCACTTACATATTCTTCTACATACATAACGCATTTCCTTATTTTGGAAACATAGTGTGGAAAATAGACAGACCTATCACACAGCAAATCAATGCATTTATTCAGCAGTTAGGTGATAATTTTGACAATGTGAAGGGAACATATTTTGTGGAATTCAAAAAAAAGATGAGATTAAGGAGTAGAATTCCCAGTTCACTAGTTGAGAAACATTATGAAGATGTATATTTCCTAGTAGACACAGATTACACCTATGTATAGGCAGTAGTGCTGAGGGTATCATGGCTAAGGCCATTACCTTATGAAGTAAACATTGATGAGACATCTATGGTAATAACAACTCTATTGGCAGAAGAAATTGATAATACAGTGAAACATTTTGGAAACTATGAAGAACCTAAATCCAAAATCTCTATGGATTTGAAGGCTGGCACTATGGAGAGAAAAAGGAAGAAAATTTTCAAAAATATGAAGAAAATGGTTGGTATTGAGAGTGATGAAGAAGTAGAGGATGCACCTTTGGGGTTATCTATAGGACATGGAGAAGATATGTCTAGTGAAGAAGAGGAGAGTGAACATTAAGAGGAGGTCACTATGAAAGGAAAAGGGAAGCAGCCAGTAGTTGCTAAGGAAACTAAACCAAGTTAAGCCAAATCTAAGGCTACCCCTCCTATAGCTAACTGGCCTATGACAAAAGAATCAACTATTTCTACACAATCCGAGAAAACAAATGTATTACAAAGAATATTGCTGGTGAGCGCAGTTCAAGTAAGAGAAAACAAGTTGCAACCAAGGTTGTGCCAAGCCAACCTGCTAAGAAAAGACCAAGGAGGAAGCTATAATTAGAGTCTAAAGATGATGAGGGGATAGATACAAATGTGCTGAGAAACATACCTATAGTATCAAATAAACCATTGACCAATATTGATGAAGTATGTAAGAACCTGAGAAGCAATGTTGGTTTAGTAGGATTTAAGTTTATCAAGTATGAGAAGAAAAGCATAGCTAACAAGCATAAGATTCAGGAAGCATTAATAGATATAATATGCACATTCAAGATGACACCTATAGAGATAGGAAATCTTATTCCTACAGATCTATATGATATTTTGTCTCAAAAATAGAAATATTCACTAATGACTGAAAGATAGATAAGGGAAGGAATATTGGCTAAGGTCATTCTTGATCTAACCAAGAAAAAAATAGCTAAATTCATTTATCAATATCAAAGAAGTTTATTCCTAAACAAAGAGCCTGTGCTATTTTGAGAAATGATGTTTAAGGTGTAGTTCAACAAAGCACCAGAATATGGAAGGAAAATTTTGGGTTAATTGCTAAGAAGGCCGCTGAGAACGGTGAAGGTACCTCAGAGCCAAAGGAAATGGAGAAAGAAACTGCTATAGATCAAGCAAAAACTGAAACAGAACCCCAAAAGGAAACATGTGATGTGGAAATTATAGATTTTACAATGGATAGTCTCATTTATACTACACTTGGAGAAAATAGCAATGTGGATGTTGAGGATCAAAATGAGCTGGCAGACACAGGTATGCATTCGCCCATTCGGACAATTTAGGTCGAGTCAGAGAAAGAAGGAGAAAAGGAGGTAATCATTACTAATCCACCTATTTTACAAGTTGTACAAATAGTGTTAGAGAGTGGAGATAAGATGGAGGAAATTGTAAATAATCCTACATAACAAGAGGCTATACAAGTGTTGGTGGATCTACCACACTCTGCAACATCTACTCCCACTGGACCCAATATAGGAAATATACCTAATCAGGAGGTAATCTTGACTCAGATGAAGGTAGTAATTGAAATTAACACTGACAAAGATAAATATATCATAGTGCCTGAGCCAAGTATCATCTCTTCAGAACTCAAAAGGAAGAAGTCACATAAGAGTAAGTCACCAAGTCCAAGTGTCACTTTGGATGAAGTAATTGTGATTCCTAAATGGGATACAGACAACTTGACATATGAGTAGATTCTGACTCTGCAAGACCTTTTGAAGAGGAAGAAGAAACAAGAAGAACTGAAGAGAGAGCACCAACAAAAACAAGTATTACATGAAATGAAGGATATTTTTGTTAATGCTTTTGATATAATAGATATAAATGAGTAGACATCAATCTTGGAACAGTTAGTCCATATTGTCCAAAAATTTAATGATGAAAATATTGACACTAATGAAAAGTTGCTACAATGGTCTAAGTGTAAATTTGAGAACAAATTTTTGGAGAAGATATCAGCAGAGATTGCTATCAAGCAAGTTAAACTTTCTTCTCTTATTAGTGTTCTTGAAGAAGTTGCAAATAATGTCTATTCCTTGTATAAAAAGTTATGTGATGTAGAATTCTTCACCAAGAATAACCAACAACTTATTGAGAATTTTCAACTAGCTTTGAAGTCAATAGGGAGTACATTGAGTATGTATGCTAGTTCTAGCTCCTTACATTTTGACAAGTTGACTCATGCACAGAGGAGATTAGCTGAGCTTATGGCTGAAGATGTAAGAATAAGAGAAAAGTCAATAACTATTCAGACTGCCTTAATACCTCATCTGGAGGTTATACAGAAGGAACTTAAAGCTGCAAATGAATTTTTCAAGAGGGATTCTCATCTCTCTACAGTAGATAGTTTGGTAAGTCTAGCTACCGAGCTATAAATTAAGTTACAAGTTATGAAGTTTGTGAAGGATAGTTGGGATACAGTGTTTGCACTAACATTACAGCTTCATAAATCATTTTTGGATAAGTATGAATTAACCCTTGCAGCTATCAGTGAAAAAAACAAGGGGGAATTAGATAAGGAAATGGATAAAGATGTGCAGAATCAAGCATTATATTTGATGACATGTAACTAATTGAATGTTTGACAATGTTAAGTTGAATATAATGCAATGCATTAAATTAGTTAATGTATTGTATTTTCATTGATGTCAACTTGATATCATCTATACAGTCATGTACATAATGTCAAAGACTTTAGAAAATCAAAGGAATAAAGGTTATGCTTTCAGAAATGCATAAAAGTCAAGTATTCACTAAGTGACAAACAACACTAATGGATAGAACAAAGAAGAACAGTCATAGTGATACCCAACGAACATAAGTATAGTGTTTCCTGATGAAGCAAACCATAGGATGCCCGATGATCAAAGTCAAAAGGTTGCCTGACAAGCTAAAGAAAGTGTTTCCCAATGAGGAAAATTCCAATGATGCCCGACGGACAGAGATCACGAAGCTAACTAGAATCTCACTGACAGAACTGTCAGTTATCACCAACAACTAACTGCAATGGTGATCGATGGAATAGAGAGTTTAGAAAATGACAAAATATCTAGCTAGCAGAGATAAAAATAGACTTAACTGGTTGTCTACTTTGTTTTATTCGACCAGAGATAAGTGATTGATTTAAAGATTATTTGTACAGTTGGCAAGAAGATATCTACAGGACAAATCAAGAGTTATGCTTTAAATCTAATTGGTTGGATATTTTTTCACGTCAAGAATCAAGAAACAAGAATATTATGTCTATATAAGAGACAAGATTAATTCATTTTTGAATGGGATTAAGGGGAGTGAATAAAAAGAGGATGCTGAAGAGAAACTGATGAAGAACAAATTCATGCAGTCCTGATCAAACAAACTGAAGGAAGAGCTAAGGAATTCTGCAGACATCGATGAACAGTGAGCATAGCATCACATAGCAGAAAGTATGGAGCACAAGGAGTAATTGATACATTGGTCAGAGAGGTAATGTACTTAAATAGATCTAAAAATTTGCAATTCAAAGTTGCAATATGAACAGGTCATAGTGTTTCAGTTTAACCATTCAATCATCAAGTCTCTTAATTGAGCAGGACTTAACAATCTTTCATATATTGAGGTACATCTCAAGGAGTGCAAAAAAGGTTGATTCATGAAAGTAGCATTGGAATTTCCTGATACCTATTAACAGTCTAAGAAGGAGGCTGATTCAAGGATGGTAGGAATAGATGCCCGATACTAAGTGACAACCTCTATGTATAAAATCCTCTAACAACGTCACACTTAACAGTGTGTTTGTAACCTTTAACAAGGTTGGCTCCTAACACGGTTCACTTTAGAAGAGTGAAAATTTGGGGTACCAGTCCCAGTGGTTTTTCCCTTAACAGGGTTTCCACATTAAAAATTCATGTGTTATGTGTGTATGATTCCTTTCTTTACTGTCTTGTATCTTACATAGATAACTCTGGATTGGTCGGTATACTCTACTTATTTACTGAGTTTTGGTAAATAGTTATACTACTTATCAGTAATCAAGAAAGAATAAGGATTGACAGAGCAAACTGACAGACAGTTAATCATTATTAGTATTTCATGGCATGCATCTTGTAGGGACATAATAATATGAGGTTTATTGATTGGTGGTTAAAGTTTGAAGGATAAAGTTTGAGGCCACTGATTCACCCCCCCCCCCNTCCCCCCCCCCCCCCCCCCCTCTTAGTTATTACTAACAATTGGTATCAAAGCTTATGTGCTTAGAAAGGAAGGTTTCAAGACCTAAGTCAAGATCATAAGATGAACAGACAAGATGTGCCAAGTTGAACAAAGACAACTTTGCTTCATGGAAAAGTAGGATAAGACTCCACTTTCAGGCATTGGTAATGATGTTACTCAATTCCTAGATACTGAATATGTGTTTCCCATGGGAGTATTGATAGTAGATCAATTGAGAGAGAAGCATGAGCATAACTGCATGGTCATAGAGCTTTCTTCCTCACTCTCAGATGTTGAATTTGAAGATGTCAAAGATTGCAAAACTAAAAAGAAGATGTGGGACAAACTGAAGCTTGTACATGGAGGTGATACAAATGTTCTGAGAGCCAAGGCAGAAAGACTTAGAGGAAAGTTTGATGATCTCATAATGAAAGGAGAAAACATCACACAGTACAACACAAGAATCAAAGAAGTAGTCAATGCTATACGTGGAGTTGGAGGTACACTTGAAGAGGAGACATTGGTAAGTAAAATCTTAAGAACCTTACTACCTATATATGCTATTAGAGATTCTACCATTCAAGAAATGAGAGTAGTAGAAAACAATATAGTTACTCTTGATAGTTTAATTGGTAGACTGATTTCATTTGAGATGAATAACTTTGATAATAGTGTCTTACCAAACTTAGAGTCTGCA
>MU226505.1:4484945-4495473 GCA_018584345.1 Thuja plicata
GCTTGATGCCAAGAGTGATGAAGGTATCTTTCTAGGGTATTCCACCAAAAGCAAGGCTTATAAATGTCTTATCAAGGCCTCTAACAAAATTGTTGAAAGTGCAAATGTAAAGATAGATGAATTTGCAAAAAAGAATGAGTTGGAAAGCACAAAAGAGCCAGAGGAATACAACAAGTTTTTATACTGTGAAGAACCCAACACTCTACCCAAGCAACAATACTTAATTCTAGAGCAACACAATGTTGCAACCAATGGTCAGGCTACAAACACTGATGGTTAGGATAATGATCAAAATAATGTGCAAGGTGAAGAAGAACAGAATGAAGGAAAAAATGATGATCAAGCTGATAGACAAAGAGTTGTACCTGTACTTGCAAGATATGTAAGAAGGAACCATCCAAAGATCTAGATCATAGGAGATAAGAAAGCTGGTACAAGAAAAAGAACAAGAAGTAAGTCTTTAAACTCAAATTGTTTATTTTGTGAGTTTGAACCAAAATCTGTCAATGTTGCACTTGATAATGAAGAATGGATAAGTGCTATTAATGATGAGATTGAGAATATTGAGAAGAACAAGACAAGGTCACTTGTGCCAAGACAAGATGACAAGAATGTCATAGGTACTAAATGGATATTCAGGAATAAGCTGAATTAAAATGGAGAAGTCACAAGAAACAAAGCAAGACTAGTATGCAAGGGGTATGCACAAGAGGAAGGTATTGACTATGGAGAGACCTTTGCACCCATTTCTAGGCTAGAAGGTTTGAGAATACTACTTTCTTATGTTTCTTATAAAGGATTCAAGGTATATCAAATGGATGTCAAGTCTACATTCCTAAATGGAATACTTGAAGAAGAGGTATACATTGAGCAACCAGAAGGGTTTGTAGATCCAGACAAGAGAAACATGGTATGTACACTTCATAAAGCCTTGTATGGATTGAAATAATCTCCTAGATCCTGGTATGAATGAATTCATTCCTACCTTATAAGTATTAGATTTGTAAGGACTAGTGAAAACAGTAATCTTTATTTGAAGGAAGATAATGATGCTAACACTTTGATTGCTGAAATATTTGTTGATGGCATCATATTTGGAGGCAATTATATGCTATGCAAATCATTTGCTAATGAGATGAGAAAAGAGTTTGATATTTCTATGTTTGGAGAGATCAATTTCTTTCTTGGTCTACAGATCATGCAACAATGTGAAGGTATTTTCATTACACAGGCTAAATACATTAAAGAGGTCCTAAAAATATTCAAGATGGAAGATTCCAAACTAGTTGGAACACCAATGGCTAATGGATGTAAGTTGAAAAAGGAGGACAAGAAAACAGAGGTAAATCAGACTTTGTATAGGTCAATGATTGGACAACTCATGTATGTTGTACACACTAGATCAGATATTGCACATGCAGTAGGAATAGTTGCAAGATTTTATGCTAACCCCAGGGAATCACATATGACTATTGTGAAAAGAATTTTAAGATATCTGAAGAATACTGAAGAATATGGCTTATGGTATAGAAGAGAAGGCAAATTTGAACTTAAGGTGTTTACCAACACTGATTGGGCTGGAAATATTGATGACCGGAAGAGCACAACTGGAGGAGAATTCTTCATGGGTGGAAGACTTGTCACATGGATTAGCAAGAAGCAAGGATGCATCTCTCAGTCTACTGCAGAAGCAGAGTATGTTGCTGCTACTCCAAATTGCTCAAATATTGCATGGATCAAACAATTACTGAAAGGTATACATATGAAGATCTTAGAACCAGTAATTATCTATTGTGATAACACCAGTGTAATAAACATTTCTAAGAATCTAGTCATGCATGCTAAGACTAAACACATTGCTATCAAGTATCATTATTTGAGAGAACAAGTTCAAGAAAATGAAGTGACACTTGAGTATGTGCAATCCAAAGAACAATTAGCTGATATCTTCACCAAGCCACTTCCCAAGGATACATTTGAATACTTGAGAAAGAGACTAGGGGTCAAACCCTTGTCTACCAGTCAGTATAATGACTGAAGGCTGCATCAGCCTACATATTATCAGAATATCAGTAATGTTGATGCACGTAAAGAGATGAAATTCAAAGCTACATCTATATATAGACAGGTATATATCTTCACTGAGCACCAGAGCATATTGTTGATGGATAAGGGAAATTCAAGGAATATATTATGGATGGAGAGAAATGAGTGTTTGACATGAATGTGAGATATTTGTAAAATATTTGTTTGGCATTGTTTTCAAAGAGAGAGAAATTATCCATATTATCATATCTTTCTAGAAAGGGAAAGAGATTATCCACTATCACATTACTCCAACAGAGAGAGATTATATCCTTAGGGAGAGAAATTGTATGGAAATATTATACAAAGGGAGAGTTTTTGACAAGAGAAAATGACATCAAAAGAGAAGAACAGTCAAGGGAGAGAAATTGACACAAGGAGAGAACACAACACATCAAAAGACAGAGAGCTATAAGAATCAAATCTAAGCTAAAATAGAACTTACCGGTGGTCAGACATTTATCAATTATCAAAATAAAAAGATTGGTAGTTTGATGAATCTCAACTGTTGTAATTCATATTATATTAGAAATAGCATAATGTGATAATATATTATGTTGCCATCAATGCCAAAGGGAGATATTGATGACATGTAACTGATTGAATGTTTGACAATGCTAAGTTGAAGATAATGCAATGCATTAAATTAGTTAATGTATTGTATTGTCATTGATGTCAACTTGATATCATCTGTATGGTCATGTACATAATGCCAAAGAATTCAGAAAACCAAAGGAACAAAGGTTATGCTTTCAGAAATGCATAAAAGTCAAGTATTCACTAAGTGACAAACAACACCGACAGAGTGCACACTGACGGACATAACAAAGAAGAATAGTCATAGTGATACCCAATGAATAGAAGTATAGTGTTTCTTGACAAAGAAAAACCATAGGATGCCTGACGAGAAAAGTCAGAAGGTTGCCCGACAAGCTAACGAAAGTGTTGCCCAACAAGTAAAATTCCAATGATGCCCGATAGATGGAGTTCATGAAGCTAATTGGAGTCTCACTGATGGAACTATTAATTTTCACTAACAACTAACTGCAATGGTGACCGACATAACAGAGAGTTCAAAAAATGATAAAATATCTAGCTGGCAGAGCTACAAATAGACTTAACTGGTTGTCTAATTTGTTTTATTTGACCAAAGATAAGTGATTGATTTAAAGATGATTTGAACAGTTGGAAAGAAGATATCTATGACACAAATTAGGAGTTATTCTTTAAATCTAATTGGTTGGATTGTTTTTCACGCCAAGAATCAAGAATCAAGAAACGAGAATATTATGTCTATATAAGAGACAAGCTTAATTCATTTTCGAATGGGATTAAGGGGAGTGAATAAAAAGAGGATATTGAAGAGAAACTGATGAAGAAAAACTTCATGTAGTCCTAATCAAACAAGCTTAAGGAAGAGCTAAGTAATTTTGCAGACACCGACGAACAGTGAGCACAGCATCACAGAGCAGAAAGTATGGAGCACAAGGATTAATTGATACATTGGTTAGAGAGGTAATGTACTTAAATAGATCTGAAAATCTACAATTCAAAGTTGCAATATGAACAGGTCATAGTGTTTCAATTTAACCATTGAAGCATCAAGTCTCTTAACCGAGCAGGATTTAGTAGTCTTCTATATATTGAGGTACATCTCAAGGAGTGCCAAAAAGGTTGATTCATGAAAGTAGCATTGGACTTGCCCGATACCTATTAATAGTCTAAGAAGGAGGCTGAGTCATGGATGGTAGCAATAGATATCTGATACTAAGTGACAACCTCTATGTATAAAATCCTCTAACAAGGTAACAATGTGTTTGTAACCTTTAACAGGGTTTGTTCCTAACAGGGCTCACTTCAGAAGAGTGAAAATGTGGGGTACCGGTCCCAATGGTTTTTCCCTTAACAGGGTTTCCACGTTAAAAATTCATGTGTTATGTGTGTATGATTCATCTTTTTACTGTCTTGTACCTTACATAGCTAACTCTAGATTGGTCGGTATACTTTGCTTATTTACTGAGTTTCGGTAAATATTTATACTTCTTATCGGTAATCAAGAAAGAATAAGGATTGACATAGAAAACCAACAGATAGTTAATCATTATTAGTATTACATGGTATGCATCTTGTAGGGACATAATAATATAAGGTTTATTGATTGGTGATTAAAGTTTGAAGGATAAATTTTGAGGCCACTAATTCACCCCCGCCCCCCTCCCTCTCAGTTATTACTAACAATATTTTTTAAGGCATGTATATTATGTAAGTATGAAGTATAATCTTAGGGGGAGTACATTGTGTACTAAGGCATAATTTTGTGGATGTAAAGAAATGATAAGTGTGTTTTTCTATCAAAGGGGGAGATTGTTGATCTCTAAGTTTTGTTGATCATTAGTGTCCCACACTTAGTCATTTATCTAGGCAGTTTAGTCAGTCAATCACTACGGCTAAGCTATCCAAAATAGGCTGAGCTATCTAAAATAGTAGTTGCCGAGCAGATAATGGTTGTTGAGTGACTCAGAAATCAAGCAAAAGTTGATCATGTTCATTCCAAGCGCCAGAGTCTTAATGTGTCGAGCAAGATAGTTTTGACATATATGTTAGGAATGGAACAAACTTAAAGGTAAACTATTTTGGGCTGACTTGTTCATGCATTTAATGATTTTAATGGAATTAATTGCACATTAATTATTTGATCCCAATGCATGGCATGAAGCTAATCATAAAATTGGAATGCCCAAGAGGCATAAGCATTTGATCCTGATCGTTGATCTAGATCTAGATGCCAGATTCGTAAAGTATATTAAGATTGCTTCTTGACCTAATTTAGGTGAGAGTGAATACAGAAGGAGAAGTGTATGCATACATGAGATATGTACAAAGGGTTATTTTGAGAGAAGAAGCATAGATCTAGCAGAGTGAAAGAGCAGTGAATAACAGAGTAAAGACATATCAGATTATTAGATCAGAGAAGGTATTGGAAAGAGGAGATTCATTATCAACATCAGAGTGCATAACAAAGGATCAGTTCTTGAGACATTCTAACCAGTGTATCATGTGAAATATCTTAACAGAGTTGTTCTAACAGACCTTTCTAAATCTCTTAGCCAAGTGCTTACTTTTTTGTAAGTCTAAATCCTTTTTCAAGGTAGATTGTAATGATCTATAGCTCTTAACCAGGTAGATTAGATATTATGATCAAACTTTATAGCCCTAACAGGCACACTTTATTGTAGTAGTAGTGAAGATTTTTGTGGGTGTCATCCCCACCCCAGTTTTACCTTATTGGGTTTTTGGGTTACCAAAATTTTGTGTCTTGAGTTATTTATTTACTGTCATGAATGCTACTAGTTGTTAGATCAATTATATTTATGTATAGTTGTGGATTAGTTTTGTTTTAAAGGATAAAAGTTTTAAGATTTGATTCACCCCCCCCTCCCCTCTCAGTATATTTCTTTCCCATATTGTATTTCCAATAGTACAGAATAAGACATCACAGACTATTGATGAGATTGCAAAGGCAATCAAGACAACCAGACAGTTGGGACATCCAAAGATACAAGCATATTTTGATCTGACTACCGAGCACAAGGATAAACTTTAAGAAGAAATCATAGGTATGACGATCAACCTAAAAAAAGTTCTATTTGAACTTGATACTTATATTCCATCAAAATTATATGATAAAATATCATCAAGATGGTCATATGCACTCCAAACCAAGAAACAGATGAGAGAAGCAGCTCTCACACTTATTAAAGTTGAGTGCACAGTTGAGGAAATACATGATATAATGAGAAAGTATGCCAAGCAATTTCCAAAGAAGGAAAGAACACTGAATATTTTGCAAGGAAATATGAAAGAAGTGAATATTGAAAGCACCAAAATTTGGAACAAACTGTTGAATCCACCCAAGGACATCTAGGATATCGAGGAATTAAATGATGTTGCATCTACTGGACTGAGTACATAACCCATAACAATTAATGATGCAATAATTTATTATGTATTAGATGATATTCCTAAACTCTTGATTAATTTAGGTCACCTGAAGATCACAATAACTGATGTAGCTAAAGGTGATCTTGATGATAAGGCCAAGGAAGATGATTCAATTAGAGCAACTGAGACTATTGATGAGAAAGACACATCAAAGGTCACCCAAGCATATGTACCTAGCCAGTTACCTATTTTGGTCAAAGCAATTCAAATTGAGACTGAAGCACAATAGAAGCCACCCGAACAACTAACAGAGAAAAATGAAGACAAGGGTGAAGATCACAGTAAAGAGACCGAGCATAGTGGTGGAACAACACAAGGTGATGCACCTAAAGATACCACTAATGCTACAGAAGAGAAAGGTGAAGGTAACACAGAGACTCCTGAAAATAAAGTAGATACATCTACTATAGACACTGATGACATGTAACTAATTGAATGTTTGAAGATGTTAAGTTGATCACCAAAATGCAGAAAGATAGTGCAAGACATTAAATCAGTTAATGGATTATATTTTCATTGATGTCAACTTGATATAATATAATAAGTTATAATCAAAGTGTCAAAGACTTCAAAGAATCAGAGAGAGAGAGGTTATGCTTTCAGTAATGCATAAAATAAAAGCATTCACTAAGTGACTTCAAACACCAATGGCCAGTGGAACCCGACAGACAGAGATAACTAAAATTCAAGTTAGTGTGATGCCCAAGCAAAAACACCGATGAGCAAAATCATAAGCATAACCGACGGCCTGAATCATAGTGTAAATTAATGGAGAAGCCTGAGGAGAACTGGAGTGTTGACCAAATATATCAAAGAGTTAAAACACCAAAATTAACTGGAGTTTAGAAATGACAAACTATCTAGCTGGAAGAGATAAATATAAACTTAACTGGTAGTTATCATTGTTTTCAATGACAAGATAAATCTAGAGATAAGTAAAGGATTTAAATTTATTTTGTCCAGTTGGAAAGAAGATCTCTACGAGATAAAACATGACTTTTTCTTTAAATCAGATTGGCTAAAATTGTGGATCATGCCAAGATCAAGAAAATCAAGAGCCTAGAAATGGTAATATCATGTCTATAAAGAGACAAATTAATTCATTTTGAAAAAAAGGGAGTGAATAAAAAAGAGGATGTTGGAGAGAAACTGATGAAGAACAACTTCATACAGTCCTGATCAATCAAGCTGAGGAAAGAGCTAAAGATTTCTGCAGACACCGAGCAACAGAGCATAGCATCAAAAAGTAGAACAATAGTGGAGAAAAGGTATTAAAAGGACATATTGATCAGATTGATTTATGAGATTACAATAGATCCTGAAAATTTGCAAGTATAAGTTGTATATGTGAACATATCATACTGTTTCATTTTAACCATTGATTCAAAAAGTCTCTTAACCGAGAAGGATTTAAAAATCCTTTCTATATTGAGATACATCCCAAGGAGTATCAAAAATTTTGATCATGAAGATAGCATGAGATGTCAAATACCATTAGACAGACCAGAAGGGTTTGGACAAGGAAGGTACCATAGAAATGCCTGATAGCAAGTGACAAACTAATCTTTTAAATCCTCTAACAAGGTCACACCTAAAAATGTGTTTGTAACCTTTAATAGGGTTGGCTCTTCACCAAGCTCACTTCAAAAGAGTGAAAAATTTGGGTTACTGGTCCCAAGTGGTTTTTCCCTTAACAGGGTTTCCACGTTAAAAATCCATGTGTTAATGTGTTTATGAGTCATTACTTTAGTGTTTTGCATTACACATAGCTAATATGGATTGATCAGTATACTCTAAGTAATTTACTATTTTTTGGTAAATTAATAGGCTACTATTCGGTAAACATACAGAATAAGGTTTAACAAAGCATTTCAAGCAGTAGTAATTTGATAAGTATATTTGAAGGCATTCATCTTATAGGACTTGAGATAACTAGAGGCTTAATATTATGGTACTAAGTTTTTGGGTTGATTAATTAGAATTTTTTTGAGGCCACTGATTCATCCCCCCTCTTAGTTATTACTAACAGACACAAGGTCAGCTACCGAGGCACCTCACCAAGTTATCACACCGAGTACCAATAAAAAGGCTCAGTTAACATTAGCTATATCTCCTTCATCGAGTGTTCAAGGAAACAAAAAGAAGAAGAAAAAAGGAACCAAGGACGCAGTTAATTTAGATCAAATCATAGAGATTCCTGATTGGGATCTGAGGATAGTTGATTCAGAAACATTGAAGAAATATGGTGAACTTTGCACCAGAAAAGCAGCACAGAACAAGCTAAGACAAGAAGCAAAGAGTGCACAAGTGCTAGAAATATAAAATGAGATTTTAATGCAATTTGTACTAGATATAACCATTGATGAATGAACCCCCATACTCAAACAACTTGAACTGAACACTGGGGCAATTGACAATCTTGACATTGATGTCAAGTAGAAATTGGAAGAAAGAGCAGAAAAGAATATCCAATATAAAGTTACTGAGAAAATCAACTAGGCAGTGGCAGTACATAAGGTAACTCTATCTGAATTTTTAAATGGTTTAGAAACTATTATATCTGAAGCCATTACAATTCTACAACAGTTATGCACATTAGATCACTTCACTATCAAGATTAGTGAAAATCTAAAGAAAATATATCAAGATCTTAAGGATAATGTACAGAGTCTATCAACCAAACAATATGCATTACAGATGTATTACAAAAAGGTACTTCAAAACCAGTGGTTGAGACAAGACTTGAAGAAATAAGAGGACCAAATCAGAGAACAAGTAACCAAGCTTCAAGCAACATTACTACCACATCTGGCTATGATGCAAAAACATGTGACATTGGCAAAGAATATCATTGCCACCCTGGAATTTTCAGTGACATAAAGTATATATGATATGCATGCTCAGCTAAATTTAGAGCTACTCACCCTTGAGCATTTAAAGGAGGAATGGGAGAAATTACTAGAAACACTCAAGAGTGCCCATCCTAATATTTTTTACAAACTATAAGTTATACTCCTTTTATCATTATTTTCAAAAAATGGGGAAATATATGTATATATGTATAGTAAAGGGGGATACTATAATCATGATATTCATATACATATATTGAGTATATACAAAGGGGGAGAGCATGTACAAAGGGGGAGTCACTATGTATAGTATTATGTATAGTAATATGTTTTTGATACTAATGCCAAAGGGGGAGAATGTTACTCCAATCGCACATTGAAGTTGTCATTAGTTATCAAGAAGAAATAATGAACAGTCAGTAACAAAGTCACAAACAAGACATTACGTATAATCACCAAAGTACAAAGTTAACCGAGATCACTGATCACGCCCAGAGTTAACCAAGCATAGTGATTACCGAGTAGACAGACTATACTGAGTAGTAGACAATGCTAAGCTACACATCATAACTGAACACCAGTATAACCGAGATACACAGACAACACCAAGCACCGAGAGAAACAATAACCGAGTGGAACAAAGGCCATCTAAATTTTTTTTATGGCACATCATTCTATGTAACAACTATTTAGCCGACCTAGATAATGATTTACATGATCGAGGAGGACATTAATTATGGATTTACAACATTAATTGTTTGTCTCCTATGTGTAGATGATCAAGGTAAATTTTGTACACCATTGATCTTAGGGTAAGGATGTAATTTTTAAGCCCTAATTAGGTCATATCATTTGATATATAAATATATAGATTTCAAAGTTTTTAATGTATATTGATCAAGAAATGATCAAGTAGCCATCATACTATAGACATCAGAGATCAGACAAGGATTTTAAGGACAAAGACTACATTGTAGAAATCAGTTTTAAGAACTAAGGCAAGGCTACCAAGTAGAATAGAGCAAAAGGTATTATCATTCATATTGTGGTGATATATTTTTGTATGAACTTAATGGATCTGTATCACCAATATTGAGACTATATATATTTCAGATCAAATTTTTGTTACTCTCTAACAATTGTAATAGATCCCTAAATCTCTCAAAAGAGTAGACTTAACTATCTTATTGTAAATCTCTTAACCGATTGCACACATACTTTGTGTTGCAAAATCCTCACACGAGGTAGATCTAATTGATCTCATTGTTACTCCTAACAGGGTAAAATCATCAGAAGTGATCACTTTTTGTAAATCTTTAACAGGCTAACTTTATTTCTACTATAGAGAATATTATCTCTAGAATATTATCTATAGTTAAAACATTTGAAATTGTCCATATATCTCACAACTACAGGGAAACAAATCAGGTGGCAGACCACCTTGCTAATATTGGCGCCAAGTCTAATGGAGTTCAAAAATGGATAGGAATATCCATGCATGATGAAGTGGTAAAATCCCTTATAAATTATGATAAGCTCAGGCATAATGAAGGAAATATTAAAAGTATTATTAATGGCATGAATTAATTCAA
>MU226505.1:4497397-4516398 GCA_018584345.1 Thuja plicata
ACTAGATCTAAGGTGCAGAAGAATGAAGATCCGGATCTTCAGAAGCTGAGAGAGAACGTGACAACTATGAAGAGTCAGCTGATGGACTCTGAATGCCTTCTGAAATCCTTGCTCTGATTTTGGTGCTCGCGGGCCTCTTCTCTATTTTCTTTCCAGCAGTTTTTTTGTTCCTTTTGTTTAGTATGTTTATGTAGCTTTATCTGGGTTTTGACCCTCTGTTGATTGTTCCCATCTCTGGGTCAATCTGATGCTCATTGGGATTTTTTTGCCTCTCCTCTCTTTGTTTTGTTAAAGGGTTTCGGGGTTCCCTTCAAAACCTGCTTTTACCTTAATCAAAAACTTTATTTCTACAGTAGTGAAGTTTTTTGGGTCTCATACCCACCACAGATTTTACCTTCTAACATGGGTTTTCTGTGATACCAAAATACTAGTGTCATGATTACTTAATTTTATGTGTGTATTATTTTATGTACATGCATTTACATTTCAGCAGTGATACTATATGTTTGGTGTATGCAATCTACTCAGTCGGTTAATATAGAATAGTCATTAAAAAGAATTGATTAAATTTTTTAAGGGTATTGATTCACCCCTCCCCTCTTAGTACACACCTCTTCATTATCCCAACATCTTACACTATACTTGCACAATACACATGATCAACACACTTTGTATTCAACTTCAACCTTTACATAATGAACTATTAAGTCCACCACCTTGATCAAACCCTAAAATGAAATTAGAAAGCACTCTACTCAAATCCAACAAGCCAAAAAATAAAATTAAATACACAAAACATATTTCCAAGAATGTGTCGACCTATACAATGATTTACATATGAAATTGAGCCAAAGAGTCAAACACATTTTGACCATACTCAAACTTCCTTAAGAATCTTCTCCACAAGATAACATCGATCAATGTGATTCAAGATCATCACCTCCAATCATGAATACACATCACCAAAGCATATATAATTCATCGTGTTACATCGATACCAATCACCGATACAAGATCTTCCATCGGTAGCTCAAGAACATAAACACTTAACTTGTTAAATAAAACTATTTTTGTTCACTGGTCACTTAACCTTCTCACCAATCACTCAAAGTAGTTGTGATTACAACTGTAGAATCTAAAAAATATTGGCCACCATATCCTATGACCACGCTAAAAGATACATCAGAGATTTGACATGACATTCAAATCATCTATCACCTACCATCAATTATTCTAGCAGTTGCACTATTATACTTCATTTGATTAAAACTCTCATATAAACTTACTTCAGTAGTAGCGGTCATGCATTTGACATCCAGAGACATACCTAGGTCTCCCCTAAAGATAAAAACCAATGAAACTCACTGAAACTTATCATTTATCACAAATATGCTTGACTACATACTAGGAATACAAAGTCAATAGTTGACATCAATGACAATACAATATCTGATAATCTTGTAATCAAATCACTATGTCATCACCAAAACATACTTACCATCACTACATAAGATATTTCAATAATCTCCCCATTTGACATTGATGGAAGGACTCTATGATTCACCAATCATGGAAACACTCTCTTCATCAGTAGAATACATCAACATCCTCAACATAAAACATTAAGAAAAAAATTCCACTTCTATCTTTCACTTGTTCTGCAATTACTCTCCTTTCACCTCTGCTGTAATTAGTCTCCCTTACACTAAACTTCACACATACATCTTCACATCTGAACAAACATCTTCTCCCTCTTAACATACATCTTCTCCTCCTTTGAAAACAATTCCAAAGGTGCTAAATACACCTGATATCTCCTTTACAGTACCTGACTAACCAAAGAACATTACTTCAAAGACTGTTTCCCCAAAGGAGTAGCCTCACAACATCAATTCACACATAAGAATATTCAACAAATACACTAAGACTGATGCAACTGCATCTTCCTCTAATTTAGAGAAGATAGGGGAATGACCCCTTATCTACCTCTTAGGTACTCAAAAGCATCCTTAGGCAATGGCTTAGTAAAGATATCAACAAATTTATCCTTAGTTGGCACATACTCCAACCTTACTTCATTTTCCTGTACCTGTTCTCTAAGAAAATGATATTTGATAGCTATGTGCTTAGTCTTAGATTGCATCACCAGGTTCTTAGAAATGTTAAAAGCACTTTTATTTTCATAGTAGATAACCACCGGTTCAATTACCTTCTCCTATATTCCTTCCAGAATATGCTTAACCCACACTATCTGAGTACAATTTATTGTAGGAGCAACATACTCAGCTTCAGTTGTTGATTGTGATATGCAATTCTGCTTCTTACTTGTCTAGGATACAAGCCTCTCTCTAAGAATGAATGCACCTCCACTAGTGCTCTTTTGATCATCAACATTACCTTCCCAATCAGCATTAGTAAACACATTCAAATAAAAATCATCTTTATGTCCATACCAGATGCCATAATCTTCACTCCCCTTAAGATACCTAAATATTCTCTTCACTGCAACCATATAAGATTCCTGAGGATTAGAAGAAAGTCTAACTACTAATCTAACTGTCTATGCTATATCTGGTCTACTATGTACAACATATTGTAGCTTATCGATCATGGACCTATAAAGTGTCTCATCCACTTCTTTAGAATCATCTTCCTTTAAAAATTTGTAACCAGTTACCATGGGTACCAACCAATTTTGAGTACTTTAGTCCAAAAATCTTTAGTATTTATCTTACATACTTGGACTGACTTATGTAGATACGATCTTTCGTCTATTGAACTTGCAATCCAATGAAGAATTTGATCTCACTAATCATAGATATCTCAAATTATTTCCTCATCTTATCTGTAAAAGATCTTCTCGACTCTTCATTTCCACAAAAAATGATATCATCTACAATTAGTAATTTGTCATCTTTCCCAGTCTTTAAATACACATTTTTGTTCCAACTTGTTCTGACAAAACCAATTTGAATAAGATATGAGTACAACCTCTCATACCATGCTCTAGGTTCTTGTTTCAATCCATACATATCTTTGTGTAATCTACACACCATATTCTTACCTTCTAAATTAGAAAATCCTTTAGGTTGTTCAATGTATACCTCTTCTTCCAAAATACCATTAAGAAAACTTGACTTAACATCCATTTGATTTACCTTTAAACCTTTGTAAGCAACATAAGAAAGCAATATTATTACACCTTCAAGTCTAGCCACAAGTGAAATTTTTTCCCCATAGTCTAGGCCTTCCTCTTGTGCATATCCTTTGCACACCAACCTTTCCTTGTTCCTTACCACTTCACCAATCTCATCCATCTTGTTCTTCAAAAAACACTTCATACCAATCACATTCTTGTCCACCGATCTGTGCACTAATGTTCAGGTTTTGTTCCTTGAAATCTGTTCCAATTATTCTTCCATTGCTTTCACCCTATCTTCTTCTTTCAATTTTTCTTTCACTGTTTTGGGCTAAAATTCAGATAAAAAAACATGTACCTTAGCTTTCCTTTCTTCTAGCTAACACTCTTGCATTTTGGTCTCCAATAATTTGATCACATGAGTGATTCAACTGTACATGCTTAGGCAATACCAGTCATGTTTCCTTCAACTATTTGTATTTTTTCCTATTCATTGACCTATCTTTCCATTGGTCCTTTTGTAGTGCCCTAATCCACAAATTGCACATACATAAACCCGTGATGGTCTCCAGGCTCCTTCTTGCTGAATTCATCATTATTTTCAGACAATTCATCTATTATTACACTAACACTTTCCACTATCTTATTAGTTCTCTTTCTCAAACACTTGTAAGCTTTAATCTTAGAGGAATATCCTAAGAATATTCCCTCATCACTTATTGGATCAAACTTTCAAGAATTTTCATGTCTTTTAATGTAGCATCTACTTCCAAAGATTTTGAAATAATTAACACATGGTGTTCTACCATACCACAACTCATAGGGATTTTTCTTTGTACCTTTCTTTAGTTGAACTCTATTCAAAGTGTAAACTATAGTTCTCACCGCTTCTCTCCAATAGGTCTAAGAAACACCTTTCTAAATTTACAATCAATGATTGATCTGTTTATTCTTTTAGCAATATCATTCTATTGAGGTTTTCTAGGAGCATACATTTGTCTTTGAATTCCCTAATCTTCACAATAAGCAGTAAATTCATGTGAAGTAAACTCACCTCCTCCTTTAGATCTAAGACATTTCAAATTCTTAACAGCATCCTTCTCCAATATATATTTATATATCTTAAACATGTGAACATATTTAGATTTATCTTTTAACAAGATAACCCACATCATTTTAGAAAAATCATCAAAAAATAACATGAAGTATCTATCACCATAGTAACTCCTAGTTCTCATAGGACCACACAGATCAGTATGAACCAAATCTAAGATATTTTAAAAAGAATAATTTTAACTGATGAAACTATAACTAGTTAACTTTCCAAACTGACATTCTTTGCACATTATATTGTCTAGTTTCACTGGGTTGGGCAAGCCTCTCACTAACTTCATCTTACTTACTTTGATCAAATTATCAAAATTTACATGCTGAAGTCTCTTATGCCACATCCAACAATCTTGAACATTAGCTAGCACAAAACTCTTAATAGTAGAATTCAGATGGAACAATTTACCTCTTATTTGTTCACCGATAGCAATCAATTCTCCTTATTTCCCAATAATTCTGCACATACCTCCATTGAACTCCAATTTGAAACCTTTTTTATTTAACTAAGAAACACTTAACAAATTTTATCTTAAATCATCAACCCAATAAACATCATCACAAATATTTGTATCATTCAAAGAAATGGATCCTTTACCTTTTACCAAACAAGGAGCATCATTTCCAAACCTTACTGAGCCTCCATCCCATTCCTCCAACTTTATGAACTTGATTTTATCGTCGGTCATATGATGAGTGCACCCACTATCAATAATCCAATTACCACTGTGATTCTGTTAGAAACTAAATCTCTCTCACCTTCTTCTTAGGGATCATCCTTAACTGCAACAAACATAATTTCTTCTTCATCTCTTCCATCAGATTCCTCGTCGGTAACACCTTCCTCAGCTAAGAAACAAACTTTCTTGTTCTTATCCTTGAATCTTCTTGGTTTCTCCTTCCTATCACTGTCAGGGCATATAGAGGCAATATGATCAATTTTGTTACATTCAAATCACTTCAAAGGAAACTTACTCTTGTATTTACCTTTCCCTTTAGGCAACCTCCTAGCATCCTGGTCTCTTTCTTCAAACAAGATAGATTCATAATCATTAGAGTTACATTTTGAAGAACTGTTAGAAAAATCCTTTCCTTTCCTACATGGTGCAAGTGTTAATGATGAATTGAAAGTAGCTTCAAATTTAGACATGCTATTATCATAATTACTTAAATCAAATGCAGGTAATTCCCCTATTAATGCATCTAGAGTAAGAGTAAAATTTCCTAAAGATCTGAGCTCTTGAATCGCTGAAACCCTAATAACATATTGAGGTAATAAAGTTCTTAACATTTTGATTACCACATCTTTCTCAGGGAGATTACCACCAGCACCTTGGATAGCAGTAACAACTTCTTTGATTCTCTGATTGTATATCTAAATGTTCTCATTGTCTTGCATTCTCATCTCATCATACTTTCCTCTTAAGATGTCAACCTTGGCCTTCTGCACATGTGGATCTCCACCATATACTATTTTCAACTTATCCCACATTCCATAAGAAATATCTAAGTCTTTAATATCAACATACTCTGCATCTAAATGAGTACTTTCAATAGCCTCCATAGTATCAAAATTTTCATGCTTAATCTTCAACTAATATAGAGTTAGGGTTCCTGGGGGGATAGTATACCTATTTACAACATGATCCCAATATTGATCATGCAACCCCTTAATATAGAGCTTCATCCGACTGCACCATATAGAGTAGTTCTCTCTTGTGAATTTAGGACCTTTCTTTCTCATCATCTTGGATCTTTACCTAAAGTTTTTAAGCTTCACCACAACAATGGACCATATCTCTAATACCAATTGTTAGACCTGAGATTAGATTACTGAGAGGGGGGTGAATCGGTAATCCACCAAATAAACTAACTTTACTAGTTAAACTTTAATCACCATTCACAAGATTAACCTTAATAGAATTTAATAAAAAACTTACGCATCCAATATCATCCACAAATTTGACACACATATTTATCTTGTGGAAACCCAAATAGGGAAAAAACCACAGTGGGGATTAGTAGCCACTAAAATAATGTACTCTTCTAAAGTACACCATGTGAGGAGCTTAATCTTGTTAGGAGTTTACAACAACACTGTTAGGTGCTACCCAATTAAGGGATTTACCTTAGGCCTATTATAACCTTTACCCTGTTAAGAGTAGCCTTGTTAGAGGACTTTAAACACAAGCTAATGTGTCACCTTGTTAGATCATTTATAATTAAGATATGTTAGGATCTACCCTGCTAGGGGATTTTAACTATTGTAACTATTAGGGAACAAAAACAACAATGATCTGCAAAATAGCACTACCTCTACTTGATCAGATCCTCTGAAGAACACAATCTCTTTTGATCATACTTAACTCTTCCCTAGCTTGATTGCAACATGCATCTTACACCACACTTGCACAACACACATGATCAACACACTTTGCATTGAACTTCAACCTTTAAATAATGAACTATTAAATCCACCACCTTGATCAAACCCTAAAATGAAATTATAAAGCATCTCGCTCAAATCCAATGATCCAAACAAAAAAACTAAATACAAAAAAATATTTCTAAGACCGCATTTGTATATACAATAATTTATATATGAAATTGAGCCAAAGAGTCAAATACGTTTTGACCATACTCAAAATTCCTCAAGAATATTCTCCACAAGATAACATAGATCAATGTGATGCAAGATCATCACCTCTAATCATGGATACATGTCACCAGAACATAACTAATTCATTGTTAATTATTGTCGCATCGATACCAATCATTGATACAAGATCTCTCATCGGTAGCTCAAGAAAATAAATGCTTAACTCATTAAATAATATTATTTCTATTCACCGATCACTTAACCTTCTCACTGATCACTCAAAGTAGTTGCGATTGCAACTATATCATATAAACATTATTTCCCACCACATCCTATGATCATGCCACAATATATATCAAATATTTTATATGACATTCAAATTATCTATCACCTGTCATCAATTGTTCTAGCCATTGTTCTATTATACTCCATTCGATTACAACTCTCATATAAACTTACTTCAATAGTAGTGGTCATGTACTTGACATCCACAAACATACCTAGGTCTCCCCTAAAGATAGAAACCACAAAAACTCACTGAAACTTATCATTCATCACAAATATGCTTGACAACATACTAGGAACACAAAGTCAATAATTTACATCAATGACAATATAATATCTGATCATCTTGTAATCAAATAAGTATTTTATCACCAAAACACTCACCATCACTACATCAAATATGCCAATAGAATTGATTATGGTAGAACATAAGCAATATGAAACCAATGAGCACGTGTCATATCTGAAGAGACAGTGGAACTAAGGCAAAGAGAAGACAAATATGGTGCAAATTGGATTATAGTAGAACAGAAGCATGAAAATAAAAACAAAAAAATGATTGATCAGAAGTTTGAAGAAGATTTAAAGGAAAAAGAGAAAGATAAAAGAACAATTGGGAATTAGAAACAAATAGAGGAAAATAAAAGTAATATAGAAAATTAGAAATAAGTTGACCAAAGTCAACTAAAAAATGTATAATGAAAAACTCAAATGAAGAAGAAAAATGATAAAAATTGAGGAGATTACAAGAACAAGAACAAGAAGAGTCTAGGAAGTTAGAAGTGAAACAATAATAAGAAGAGTCTAGTGTAGGAAAAAGATAGAAAAGGGATGAATAATTATAGATCTCCTTCTATTTTCTCCAAATACTCTTTCTTTGATGGTATATGTTTCTATTGTAAGAGTACATAGGATACATAGTTTTCAATGAAATGTACTATCATTGCAATAAGTTAGGACATAAGGTAGTTCAATATAGAAGAAAAATGAGTTCCAATATAATAAATGAGAATAAAAATGTTAATGACTTCATTGGCTACTGCTATGGTTGCAATGGATATGGGCACACAAAAATGGAATGTAGTATAAATATTAATGTTAGAAATAATGATGCAACAAAAGTAAATAAGAAAATTGTGATTTTATATAAATGTAACAAGGAAGGATACATTGAAAGATTCTAAAAGGGTGGTTTGATTATCTACAGATGCAGTACAACAATACAAATTGCTAAATTATGTCATTTTGAAGAAGAAGATGATTGTTTAACTGTTACAGAAAACTCAAGAAATAAATGGGATATATTTGTTTTAGAATAGAGAGGGTGTACCTGATGGTAGTCCAACATCCATTCCAATTATTATTTCTTTATATTTCAAATGAATGAGACTGTAGGGTCTGAGGGGGAGTTTCCATATGATTGCCCCCTCAAGACTAGAGGCAGGGAATATTCTCATCAGGATAATGAGGTATAAATGTTTCTCTAAAGAAAAGTTTTATAATTTGTGCTCCAAAAAGGTGTTTGTTTGGATAATAATTCTTTCTTTTATGGATTGGAATTCTAGTGTATCTGATGGTTTGCAAATTAAGAAATATTTGAATAACAATTTTGTTCTTCATAAGTTGATAAGTTTGCGGGTCTACTTCTCTACTAATTGGTTAAGAGATAACAATTATATCACATAGAGAAGGTTGAATCTGAATTTGCTTTGATAAACCTTTTTGATAAAATAATAACTAAAGTTGTAACAAATTTAAATAAAAATGAAGAGTAGGTCAAGATAGTAATTAATCTAGAGAACTGGTTTGAACCAGTGATAATTTTTTGCTAGAGATATGCATTATTGCATGATCATTTTTGTAGTTTCTTCATAAGCGCTTAGGGTGGTTTCCCCTTTCTCTGTCTAGCTCAAGTACATCAAGTTAGCACATCTATTCAGGGGGGTCTTTTTGAACTAATGCCAGTTATGCAGTAGTAGGTCTTTTCCTGGTATTTTTCCCTGATAGAAAAGGGGGACAAAGATAACGAAGATGATTATTACATTTAGGGAATTTAATATTATTGGTTGTTGTTTCCCATCAATGAAATGGGGGAGATTGTTGAGAATAAATGTTTATTATTATCATGTATTGTTATTGATTTCAAACATTATGTTCAATATGTTATGGATGAGCTTGATGATCTCCTAAGCTACTCTATAAATCTCAAATCCACACACAAGAAAATTGAGAAAAATATTGGTGATCCATCAAGCTTTGTGGTCTAGATGTGTCTCATTATGGTGATGGGATATGTATGCTAAACCTTCATTAAAATAAAGACATGTTTCTTTCTTGTATGGTCTTAGAAAAATGGAAGACAAGAATGTTTCCAGTATGATCTCAGAATAGTGGAAGATGGGAATGTTTCATGTGTGGTCATAAAATAGTGGATGATGTGAATGTTTCTTATTTTCATGTGCAGAAAATGTTGTATAATTTTCCTATATTATATTCTTATTTTTGGATGTCATCTTGGTCGAGAGTCTTTTGTAGCACTATATTGTATTCCAGTAGAAAGTATTATAGTAGCAGTTTCTTATCTTTTTGGAGTGGTTCTCTTTCAAAAATTAGGATTGATGTTGTTTTTCTACTAATTTAGATGAATTCAAGACTTGGTCTTGGTCATGGCATTCCTTGGTTATTAGGTGTGTGTTCTTGGTGTTCCAAAAAATTATATTATCCTGAGTTGTTGATATTTCCAGTTGTGATATGATCCAAGAATTTAGCATGACAAATTCTGAAGTGGTATATTGAGATGGCTCCTGATGTGGCATGTTGCAATGGCTCTATTATGGTGTATTTTATCTCTCCATAATGTGTGGAGTTCTGGTTACCATTGGCAGTTGACAATTTTATTCTTCATATTTGATTTTATCCTTGGTTTTTGTTCTGGTGATTGTGGATCTAGCATCAGAAAATGTGTATCATGTTATTGTTCGTCTTTCTCTTGGGATGAATCATTCTTTCACTTTTAGATCTACGTGATCTATTTATTGATTTTTGAAATATTAAATTTTGGTTTGGGTCTTATACTTAATGGTTATATCTTGTCTAGATGAGTTCATGTTATATAGGACCTATGTATTTAATATTTATCACTTATCTTTTTGAGTCCTTGGTTCAGATTATTTTGATAATGATCATTTTTGTCTATGAACTAGTTCAACAACCAGGAAAGCAAAGTACAATGATAGTACTAGAGAAGAAACAATAGTAATAAGTTTGTTACTGCTAAAGACAGATGTATGCAGATCGGCTGCATTTGAAATAAAATACTTTCATATCTACTTTGAAGGAAAATAAGTACTTTGAGGCAGTGATTCTTAAGTACTTGAGTTTTTTTTTGTAGCTTTCCACTTTGGTAGTGAGCCTTTGTATGCAATTTTGAAACAATAAGATCCTATTTGTATTTTAAGGTAGTGAGCCTTCTTCATTATTCACATTCTTTGTAGTATAGGAAATGAGCCTCTTATCAATTTTCCAAAGTAGTGAGCTCTTAATATTTTGTAAACAGATCATATACTTCAATGAATTATCTTTTTGGTCAAGCTCTCACCATGGTTTTTCCCAGTTTGGTTTTCTCTACGGATAAATCTTGGTGTTCTTATGTTGCTAGTTTTGTACTATCTTTCACACTATTTCTTGTGGTGGTAACTGAAGCTAGTTGTTTAGTGTTTTAAGTTGTATGTTGATTCACCCCCCCGCTCTCAACATCCAAAGCATTTTCAACAGCATTTTAGGATTCAAAATTAACCCAATCCAACCATGAGATCTAATTTCCTATCAAAAGACCGCAATAGGGCCCTAAATCAAATTTGAGCCCAATTACAGGGGAACTCGATGCCTTATTTGTTGTGTTCCTAGGAATATAACACCTAAGGCATTATATACCTAGGAGAAAACACCAAGATTAAAATGGGAGATCAGGAAGATAGGGTAGATTCCAAAATACAAGGAGATAGATATTAGGATCAAACATAATGGACATGAAAACTTGAAACCACCAAAATGGGGCCTAACTAAGCATCCAATTATGGGTTCTAACATCTTAGGATGATATAATAAAATGTATAGCATTAGAATTTTGTGTAAAAATAGCAATGATGAAAGATGTATTTGTAGCTACATTAGGAAGAGATGTAGGAATAGGCACATGTATCTCAACATAATTTGGAGGATTTGAATTTCCAAACACTCTAGACCAACTAGCCACTTTCAAGTGTTTTCATCCACTATGTGAGCTATATCACATAAAAATTCCACATAATGTTCTTCACTGTGAATTGACCTTGTTAGAATTTTAATTAAATGGATACCATCCCTGCCCATGTGATCTTGACTTACAAATTTTGATGGCTTTTCAATTTCTTAGCAAGATTCCCCAGTTTTTCTTGAGACACTTAAGTAGAAGATTTTTCTGCATCATGCAAAATGTTAGAAGAGGAATTGTCAACAATTGTGGGCATGATAGGTGCAGACCAAGGGAAGAGGATTCACCAAAGATCCTTAGGAACTTAATATTGATACCATTAGTGTTTAAACCTTGGGAAGCCATAAGTCTATAAATTTTCTAACCAAAATATTGGATTCAAGATAATGAGTAATGAAGCTCATACACAGGAAATAGAAAGATCAAAGAAGTGATTTATTCTCTTAATGCAATTGAAAACAATTATAATTATATAATGTAATAAAGAAATGAAATGAATATTCATCCACTTATTTAAGCACTCAAAGCACATAATAAATTTAATTAAACTCAAAGCCAAATCAAAAATACAGAGCATGCTACATTAGGTTCACCAAAATAAAATAATGTGGAAAGGAGGTTGCTAGTATAATCAAACAAACTAGAGATCAAGCCCACTCCCATCAACCATTTTATTAAGGGAGATAATCACTTGATCCAACTTCAAACCAATTGAGGCAGGAAAGACATGGATGCAAAATGATTTGGAATGTTGTTCTCCCCCTTTTCCTAATGATTGAATTGAATTTTTTTGATGAAATAAGGTGTAAATAAAGAAAATTAGGGTTTGGGTGTTATGGATGTTTTCAGTTGATTATTTGTTAATGTAAATTGATTTTGAATTCATTAACCCAATTTTCTTAAGTTGTACATTAGGAATGTCTCAATGGGATTCAACTTCAAGCCTAAACCAGATCAACACTATCCAAAGGATGAAGGGGTGCAACTACAAGACCTATATTTGAAGATATAATGCAAAGTGAAAAGGGGAATTCCTTTAAATACAAGATTGTAAAGTAATGTAAAAGAAGTAAATTATGCAAATCTAAAGCTATGATTGAGATAAATTGACATAATTTAACATAAGATCTTAGACACAAAAAGGGCTACAAAAGAGGAGGTAAATTGAACTCACCTTGAAAATCTAGAAGAGAAGGAATGTGATTCAAACTGGTGTTTGACTGTCAGAACTTTGTCAAAATATGAAATAACTCTGGATCTAAAACCTTGAGGTCTAAGACTTCTAAAAAACCAAGCTAAATCTACAAAATAACTAGGTCGACCTAGCTGACCTGGTCCAAGAATCTTGACCTAGTCCTGAGAGCTTAAAACCTGTTGCATCCTACTCTAGATCTGCTCCTGAGTTAGATTCCCAAAAAATTATAGCCTATAATATTTAAACCTACACCTACATCTAGGGTTTTGTTTGTGGAAAGGGGCTTGCCTTGGTCAAGCACTGGTTTAGGAATTAACCTTAAATTGAAATAGATGTAATTGCATAAGAAATGTAAATGAAAAATATACCTTGCATGAAAT
Source organism: Thuja plicata (assembly GCA_018584345.1). Lineage (NCBI taxonomy): Eukaryota > Viridiplantae > Streptophyta > Pinopsida > Cupressales > Cupressaceae > Thuja > Thuja plicata. Next base: position 4,510,355 of record MU226505.1, read on the forward strand.
GGATGTAGTAATTAGTCACTCCATGAAGATGCTTGAATTGAATGCTTGCAATGTAGTAGGATCAAGGATGTCTTCACAAATGCAAAGGATCTACACTTTTCAACCCTAGATATTGAATGAATTTATGCTTACAACCCTGAGAATGGAGGAGAGGAATGGATCTTCTTGCTGATTTGAGAGTTCTTCTTCTTTGGCACCAAGGGAAAGAGAAACTCACATCAATGAGAGAAGATTTCCTTTGCTTGAGGATATGGAGATTTTGAGATCTTTTATGGTCTCGGCCTTCAAATCTTGAATCACCACCTTGAATGCTCAATTGGAATGCTTGATCAATTGCTAGAAAAATGATAGCATGTAGGCTTGCAGAATAATGGATATAAAAAATAATGTGCATGGATCTCCAAAAATATAAAAATGGATGTCAAAATGAGAGGAAGAGATCTCCTTTTATACTTATTTTGGGATTCAAATTTGTAGATCCGACCACAGATCTAGGCGGGAAAAAACCACTTATGTGTTGGGATAAGAGCCAATTCCTTGAAAATGCCAAAGGACTAGGTCGACTTGGCTGACCAAGTCCCAAGACTAGGTTGACTTGGCTAACGTAGTCCTAGTAAATGAAATTGAAAGGAAAAGGGAGGCCTTGGAAAGTGTGAAAAATAATTAGGAAGAAAATGTAGATTGCGAGGTTCCAAGCATGAATACATCTAGGATCTAGATATCAATGAATTAGGCCCAAAGAGAGCCTAAAATAAATCTAGTTATGGGTGCTAACTTTTTAGGATGGTACATTTAGCCCCCACTTTAGTGAGAGTATGAGACAAGCTCATGTTCATGATAAAGTAGGTCAAATACATTGTAAATTAAAATTCACAATGTTGCAGAGTTTAAATATTTTTGCTAAGGTTTCTTTTCTCCCTTCACAATTATCTTAGCTTAAGGAGCTGCCTGTGCAAGCCACTTGTCAACATTACATGTTTTTTAAAGCTTGTAACATTTTTCCCTCGCCAAAAGCTCTACGACTGTGCACTCTTTCCACTTTGTGGCAAGATGCATTTTTGAGGCAATCTCCTTATTTTTTATGGAATTCTTCGCTTGGGTGACACATGTTCTACTAAAAGTGCTAGCTACATTTCCTCTTTCTAATGGGCCCATGCATTGGTTAAGACTATATCCTCACTGTGCAAGTATGCCACATGGTCATCTCATAGGCTTTTGAAGGTTTTTAATCTCTATTTTAAAGGAGAGTCCACACCTATCTTCTACGTGTCATCTCTCAACTAGAGCAAATGGTTTCCACATGTCTGGTGTCTACGAGCTCAATTTTATTTTAGTTGGATCTTTTCTCATGAGGTAGCTAGGAAAATTAATGGTGAATCTGATCGCGGGTGGTGGTTAAATAGATTCGATAAGCTGGTAGTTGAGCGAAGTAATGAAGAATCATATCATTTTAGCAGACCAAAGGATAGTTTTCTTTCTCTCATGAGCCAGTGATGAAAATTGCAACTTATTGGATTCACAGGATGGGATGCCTTGTAGTTTTTCAACTACTCTCCTATTAGGGTTATGTCAGGCAATGCCCTGGCTTATATTAGGTTGCGCTTTGTATTTTGAAAATCGAGGATAACATATAGAATAGAGGACTCTGATAGATATATGAAAGGCCACTTTTGCAAGCCTCAAAACTATATTTTGTATAATTGAATCAATACTAATACAATCAATTATGCTTTTATCCCCTTTATCTTTTAAATATTCCTTGTTCATATATATTTTCTGAGCTATTTTTCCAAATTTGGTGCATGCATCTTTGATTTTTGCTGGATAGATTATGTTATAAATTTCTTTGTTCTACAGTTATCATTGTATGTTTCACTTTATGTCTTATATTGAAGTGTTTTTCATATAGCCGTGATTTTTGTTGAATGCATAGTAGTAGTAAAGTTGTCTTGAGATTCTATTTCTTGGAATAGCTTGTGCATTTGAATTTGAAAGTGTTCTAAAACCTTGGCATACTGCCTCAAAGTAGAATAGTAAAACCTATTCCCCTTTCCTCTTTGCATTACATGAAGAGCTAACTTATAAAATCCAAATGGTTTCTCAATGAAAATTGCATAAGGTCTCTCATTCACTAAGCTTCCCATAGGTTGTATATCTAGAAGTAGTTATCGATATCAATAGTTCTTTTTCTAGCACGCCTGGTGACACCACCCAAACATATTTTCTTAAAATTTGAGTAAGTGTATGAACCATAGAATAGTCACTAGATCCAAAATTGCATCCAAACTTGATTTTCTTGTCCCTCCATTAGTCTTTGGTCATTTTAGAGGTCTTCGGTAGTAGGGTCAAGTCCAACAACCACAGATGGCGCAAAATCCTCCTAGAAATTTTGTGGCCTAGAACACTAGAATTCCTCTAGTTCCCCCAACCCATCTAGCTGTCTAGGAGAAATACCTAATTAAGCTCTAAAAGCTCTTCCTAATTTTTCTATGGAATATTCTAAAACCTCTGGTGAACATTTGGAAGATCTGGCAGAGGTTTTCACACTTCATGATATCACAGAATAGGACGTTGGTTTGAGGCTTCTGAAAAATTCTTTCAAAGGCAAAGCTCAAGATTGGTATTGCTCTCTCCCACCCAACTCCATCATGAATTGGGATGAGTTGGGGAATCCTTTCTACGAGCATTTTTTCAGACAAGCGGGATAGATCCTCATTGCTCCAGCAAATGATCACCATCAAGCGAGCTCCACTAGAAGCTATCATAAATTATAACATCAGGTTCCACAAGACCTGACATAGAATCCCCATTACCGTGTGTCCCCTACATATATGGATTTTTTAATTTTATCTTAATTCTTTCAATCCTTGCATAGTACTTATGATCCAATCTATGGGTAGACATAGTTTTACGAACACATATGCAATTTTTGTAAAGGCATAAAATAGCCTTACATTTGTCGGTCACTTTCCACCTAAACCTATTATGCACATCTTTTCAAACTTTTAGGCTACCCTTTTTCAAGAAGTATCTAGCCCAAGAACTGCCCCAAGCATTACACCCATACCCCAATCTTATTATTACTATCCAAATGTGCAACCCAGTACCTCAAATGCTCAACCTAATAATGCAATTGTTGCTTCTATACTTGCATCTGAGGTAAATGATATGAAAAATCTACTACAAATGTTTTAAAATGAGATTGTCAACCTAAAAAGGAAAAATTATTCCTCCTCTAAACCTCCTTACTAGAAAAAATATCACTCAGAAAGCCCAACTATCGAGAAAATTAGAATCAAGGGGGTTCTAAGTTTTATCAACCACATGCTAACAACCAACTGGGTACTATTCCAAATCCTTTGCAAGTTGTTCCACTTAGCCAAAAGAGAGAACCGGTTCCTGGCTAGAACAACCTAGTGGATGACAATCATGTGTGGTGCTTCCCTTGAAATGTAGAGCAGGCACCACGAAATTGCCTGCGAGGAAATTTTTCAGTAGCTCAGTGCTGAGCAGAGAGCCCAAGGGATTTTTCTTGATCCTATTGTATATGCATCTCCTGGTATGGATAATCTTGCACTTATCGCACAAAGGAAAGGCATGTCTTTAGAAAGAGAAGCAGAGATCAATCTCGATCATGTATTGTTCTCAAGGATGGAGGATGAAGAGGTAGTGCTTGCAAATATTTGTGACTCTGGTAATGATTTTACATCTACTTCTAAGGCACCACAAGTCCAATTAGACTATAATCTTCACTCTAAGAGGTGGAATATAGGTGAACAATTAGTAACTCAATAAAACCCTAGCACTAGAAAAGCTACTCCTGAGTTCACTTTTGTTCCTCCCTATCTGAAGCCAAAAGAGACAACACCTTATAGGTATGGAGAGCATAAGCAATCCATACCAGCTACCTTGAATGTGGTTGAGCAATTGAAGAAATCTCCCACAAGCGTGTCCCTCTGGGATATCCTTTCTATTTTGAGTTGGACGTCACTTTTGGAGGAAGCATTTTCTAGCTTAGAGAAGCCACAATCCATTCTAGAGAACATCCCTTCACAAGAAAAAGACAATGAGGCATCAAGAAAATTAACAACATCTGGAAACCAAATGCATGATCACACTACTCTGGTTAACCAAGGGATGTCTAATAGAAGTGCTAAGGCAAAGGGACCTAAGCCTACTCCCTTTTACCTGATGCTCATTGTAAATGGTAAGTTGTTGCATAATACCATGATTGATAGTGGAGCTAGTACTACCATCATGTCCAAGCAAATAACTAAAGCATTAAGACTTGAGTACGAACCAATGAATAAAGGAGTCATGCAGCTTGATGGAAATAAGGTCCAGACTATAAGAATCATTAGGGCTCCCACATACCTTGTATGCTTGCCCAAGTATTACTGTGCTAAAAAGGTGGTTGTGATAGATATTCTTACTGCTTTCATGCTCTTTCTTTCTTAGGACTTCACTACTAGAATAAGAAGGTATCTCTCCTTAGATTGGTCTCACCTCATTTTAAGAAACAAGCATGCTACTAAGCATAAGATCATTTCTGAGCCTTTGCACATTGAACATGTAGTATTTGAGGCCTTTACCAACTCTGACTCCCAGGAAGCGCAACTTGAAAGTGATGAAATAATATAAAGGTGTGTATTGAGAGGGGAGGGGTGAATCAATGCCCTTAAAAACTTTCAAACAAATCTTTGTAATCAAATATACTATTATAACCAACTGAGTAGATTGCATTCGCCAAACATGTAATGTCACTGCTAAAATGTAAATGCATGTAATGTAAACAATAAAATATACATGAAACTTAAGTACTCATGACACTAGTATTTTGGTATCACAAAAAACCTTTGTAAGAAGGTAAAAATTGTGGTGGGGATGAGATCCACAAAGCTTCACTCCTGAAATAATAAAGTAGCATGTTAGAGCTTACAAAGATTGATCACTTCTGGTGACCTTACCCTGTTAGGAGTAACAATAAGATTGATTAGATCTACCTCATGTGAGGATTTAGCAACACAATGTATGTGTGCACTATGTTAAGAGATTTATACAAAGATGGTTATGTCTACTCTATTAGGAGATTTTGGGATTGTTACAATGTTCAGAGAGTAACAAAGTTGTGTGATTTGAAAAAGTACAATCTCTATATTGTGGATACAGATCCTTTAAGTACAATGAAATTTATCACCTTACTGTGAATGATAATACCTTATGTATTTCTCAGTAGCCTTGCCTCTATTATAAAAAATGAATGCTGCAATGTAGTCCTTGTCCTAAAACCCTTGTTTGATCTCTGATGTTCTTAGTATGGCGGCTACTTAATCATTACTTGATTATCATACATTACAAAATGACATCTTAACATTACATATGTAAAAGTCCTTGACCTAATTAGGGTTTTACAATATCTTGGAAAAACCTAAGATCAACGATGTACAAAATTTACCTTGATCATCTAAACATAGGAGATATAAACAATTAATGTGTGTATCTGTAATTAATGTTCTCCTCGATATGTGTAAACAGTTATCCATCTCGAAAAAAAATTGTTACCTAGATTGATGTGCCAATTCAAAATTTTATGTAACCGCTAGTTCACTTGATAAATACTATCTCTCAGTGCTCAGTGTTCCTTGTATATCTTGGTGTATATTGTGTGCTTGGTGTATACTACTCCTTGGTAAAGTCTGTTTGTGTGGTGATCACTGCACTTGGTTAACTCTGCGCGTGATCAGTGCACTCAGTTAACTCTGCACTCAGTAATCATACCAACTAGTTTATCTGTGACTATGTTACTGACTGTCAATTTGAATGATTGAATACTAATGACAACCTTCAAATCTCATTTGGAGTAACTTTAGACACCTAAAATTGTCCATTCACACTAATATTAATTTTTATTAATATCTTTCCTTAACATTATGGTTAATTTTATTAATTGACTATAATCGTTATATTCTTCTATTTATTTAATTAAATTTATTTTAATTAAATAAATTCATTTTCCCTTTGTATTTAAATTTTATTTAAATACT
>MU226505.1:4524753-4542813 GCA_018584345.1 Thuja plicata
TTTTGAGCCGTACAGCCCTAGGAGGGAAAAAACAATTTTCCAGAGGCTCCAGAGGCCAAATAGGTTGATTTTTATATGGATTTTAGGGTTTTTGGGCCTTTCGAACGCAATCGTGAGGTCAGTTCTTGCCCAAAGTGCTCCAAAAATTGAGACCCCCCAGATCCAATATAAAAACAATAGAAAAAAGACCAGAGGAGCTGAGGCTTTCATCTTCAAACCATGGCTCCAAAAGCTCAGACCAGGCAATAGTAGGGAAGCTCTGAGACCATGTAGGATTTGACAAATGCAAATCCACAAAACCTAAATACACCTGCATGCAAATGACCTGTTACAGAGAAGAAGCACGAGAATGAGAAAGCAGAACTCAGAGATGCTCGAAAGAAGAATCAAAATATTGTTCCCTAAGTTATGAAAGAAACATTACAAAGTTCAGCCTATAAAGGTGAACAAACCCTAAAATAGAAAAACTAGGTTGCGCAATATAATTAATATAAAATATTAATTATATGCACCTAAGAGACAGCTTAAGTGAAAAAAGAGTAATGAAACTTCCTAATTACTCTAACATGTTCGAAGTTCTCCAATGGAAGTTTCTCGAGAACTCAGTATCTAAAGATAGCATAGCTATTCATCCAGAGTGGATCCGCTCAATTCAAGAATTGCCACTAGCTGTGAACAAGAAAGGTGTGCAATATTTCCTTGCAAAGATTAACTTTGTAAGAAAATTCATCACTAATTTTGCAGGACTAGTAAGGCTTATAACCTTGATGTTAAAGAAATATCTCTAGTTCAAATAGACTCTAAAAGCAAGAGAAGCTTTTGGGAATATAAAAGAGGTTATTGCATCTGCCCCTATACTAGTCAACCCTAATTTATCAAGGTCAGATTTCATCATGTATGTTTATGCTAGCGATTTCAACATTGTTATGGTATTGGCACAAAAGGATAAAGAAGGCATAGGGGAGTACTCCATCACTTTTTATTCCAAAAATTTGAAATACTATGAGATCAAGTATAAATTTGTGGAGAAGCAAGTATTTTCTATAGTCAAAGGTCTTGAGAAGTTTAGGAATTTCATTCCCTCCAACAAGAAAATTATCTTTGTTTCCCACCCCAGTTTCTATGAATACATTATGGAGGGTAAGATTACTGAGAAGCGGGATAATTGGATTACCAAGATAGCGAAATATGACATTGATGTCTGGCCCACCAAGGTAATCTGAGGTAAAGGTCTGCGTGAGTAAATCACTCAAGAGGAAGGTCCATTAGGTAAAGAAGTTGAGGAAATGGTCCTTGTACAACAAGCTCCATCTAAATTATGCTAGGTGGAAGAGAGAACAAAGCTCATGCAAAGTAGAAGATACCCTCCTCATCTTCCTTCTCATAAGAGAATATATTACAGATTGTAGAATATCAGATTTCACTTGGTTGATGATGTTTTATTTAAGATAAATTTTGATGGTGTTCTCCTCTGCTGCAATGGAAAGAAAGATGTGGAGAGGATCCTGAGGGAGTTCTACATTGGCTCCGCAGGGGGACATTTTTCTTCTCAATAAGATAGCCTGTGCAATATATTATTGGCCATCTATGTTCAATTATGTGCATGCTTTAGTCCTTGGGTTCCATGAATGTCAGCTTTATATTGGTCAACAAAAGAAATTTGCATGCCTCTACACCCTATAGTGGTGGATGAGCCTTTTGCACAGTAAGGCATGGATTTTATCGGGATGATAAATCCACATTTAAGTGCCAAACACAAATGGATTCTCACCACCATGGATTATTTTACCAGATGGATAAAGGCAACCCCTCTTAACAATGTAACGGAAGGCAAAATCTTAAACTTCCTGGAGGAGCTTGTAGCGCATTTTGGCCCACCAAAGACTATTATTTCCAACAATGCCAAAGCTTTGATCTAATCATAGCTCAATAAATTTGTTCTCCAGCATGGTATTTATCTCAAAATTTCTTCTGAATATTATCCTTAGGGGAATGGTCTAGCATAATCAACAAAAAAGAAACTAATAAGGTTGATCAAGCATATAGGAGTAGAACACAAGCAAAATTGGCATAAGCACTTGAGGAATGCTTTGAGGGTCAACTGCATTGACTCCAAAGAAAGCTTTGAGGGCCAAACCCTATGAGCTAGTGCATGGAAAATAAGTTATCTTTCCTATCTCCGTAGAGCTTCCAGCATTGCAGTTACTCAAATCTGTTGAAATCAAAGATAATTCCCCTATGGAATTCAGGCTTGAAGAGTTGTTGAAATTGTAGGAGAAATAGGAAAATACTTTCACTGTGATGAGTACCAGGCAAAGAGTTGTGAAGAAATGGTTTGATAAGAAAATATCAAATCCAAGCTTCAAGCAGGGAGACCTAGTATTGAAGTACAATGAACACAGAGCAAAGCTTGGTCAACTTGCAAAGTTTGATAAACTTTAGGAAGGTTTCTTCCTCATTTCTAGATGTAAGGAGCATAATTCCTTCAATCTCAAGAACATGAATGGTGAGCCCCTTGAGATTTTGGTTAATGGGATCCACCTTAAACTTTTCAATTAAGCTTAGATGTAAGTATGTAAATTTTATAAATATGTCATGTTAATTTTGAGTGTGTGCTTGAAGGCTAGAAGCTAGTGGTTCATTTTTGCAAGGTGTGTTTTCTCTCTAGGTCCTGGTCCTTTTTAAAGGTAAGAAGAGGTCCCCTTTTAGGAAATTTTGGATAGAAAAAATTATGATATGAGATATCATGAGATATCCTCCTTTTATCTCTCATAAGGCCACATGTCCAATTATGTCATCTCTCTTGGCATGTTGTTTCATGATTTATTTTTTGAGCTTTAATGACATGCTTCTAAGTTGGTGACTAAATTTTGAAGAGAATTTTGATTCAGACTGAAGGGCAGAAAAAATGAGAGACACGGTTCTCTAAAAGGCAAGTTAGCGGCTATATGTGCATTAAGGGTATTAATCCACATCAGCAGTGTTAATGAAATTTATCACTAAAGTGAGTAGGAAACACATCACAATATGATCTTTAACATCTTTTCAAGCACTAAATTCAGGTCATTTATACTCATTAAATAAGAGCTTCATGCCGAAGTTATATGATTAAACTTTTTTTTCACAATTCATATAGTGCTTTTGAGAACACAAGGTAATTGATCTTGGTTCTAGTTGCGTATAGAGATCAAAATTGAGCCAAGATTTCAGTAAAGCATAGCAAAGTCGAGCCAAAGCATAAGGGAATTATATATGGTTACAAAAATGGGAGAATCAATCACAACAATAGGAGTCTCAAAATCTGCAAAGCTTGTTGATATTTTGGAGAAGTTTCTTTCTTCGCTCATGCAATGCCTGCAAAACTAGTGTATCTAAGGACCAAATCGAAGGATAAGGGAATGACCAAGAATCCCACAACCCTGTTTGATCTTTATGAAAATGTATTTGACTTTATCTTTCTTGAGAAACCCAAAACACTCAGGTAAGTCACATGTGCACAAATGATGGATAGCAAGAAGAAGTTAGATGTTCTTTCACCCACATGCAAGCTATGGAATAGCGGTCTTCCATAATATTTGGTGCCTAGGATTCCACAATGCCCCAAATTTGTTCACTTGTGTGTGCAGTGCTTCAATGCAAGTCTCGACATCATTAAGGGGGATAAATTGAAAGTATTAATTGGTGTAGACAACATTAGGGAAATTCTTTGAGTCCCAATGCCTACGAGGAATGCTGAAAATTTTGACAAAGTATCTTTGGATATTTATTAGGGTACCCGGGGATGCCCAAAGTTTTTATAATACTGTAAATGGTAAAGACTCAAGAAATAGGGATCCCCCGAATTTCCATCTATCTATTAAGAATCTGATTTGAAAAGACCTCCTAGATGTTCACTCTATGTTGGTGTATGTCTTTGGCTTCGACCATGACTTTGACATGAATCCTTTTCTGGTATGACTTTGTGGAAGTCTGGGCTAAATAAAATCATTTCCAGCTTGCTAATTCTCCACAACAATTCACATTCAGGTATTCATCATTTCTTATGCATATATTTATATATCAAAATGTCAATTTCTTTAGCCAGTTCCTAAACGAGACAACACATAATCAAAAGGGAGAAAGGCTACTAGTAATAGTATGTACCCTAACTTTTTCAGCCACATATGATTTCTATACTTTCTCACATACCTTATAGGTCCCCACAATTCAAGATCTTCTAGGACTAGACACCATCCCATAGTTTAATGCAGAACAACTTGGCTGGATGACCATGTGTAGCCCGCGTTGTGAGTGGTTCTCAGGTGTGGATTTTTATTTGGTTAAATTTCATCGATTTATAGAGGATCCTTTTCGTCTATCCTTTTGTTTATCTCATCACACCTTAGCTCTAGAAATTTTGAGGCAGATGGTGGTCATAGAGTGTTGTATAGGAGCAAGAAAGAATGGTATTGCTATCATGCCTAATAAGAAAACCCTAAGGCCCTTCACGGTGGAAAGGAGGCTTGATGTAGAGGGAGTGCTTATTTCTAAAATTCTCCACACTGGGCTCCTACTTATTGATGATAAGTGAAATTTTAACCCTGATAGTTGCTTCTAAAAAAGGAAGAATTATGTTAAGCATGTACCCCATGAGTACTAGGACAAGAGCATGAGCCCTTCAATAGAGGACCCAAGTGTTTACATCAATCTCACCTAGGTCCTTGAAAATGAGTGTCCCTCGTAGCACATTTTTTATAGGATAGTCAACTTTGTGGACCCTTCCAAGAAAATAATAGTCAATCTTGTGAGGAAGATGGATGAGGAATCCTAACCAGATGAGAAGAGGTTGACCTTCTGGATCTAATAGAAGGAGGTTGCATAGATTTTTACGAGCATAGTTAATTGCTCAAATGATGAGCAATTTGAAGAAATTTGGAAGAAATTCAATGACGATGATCTAGTTGAAGAAGATTATGAGCCCTCGAAAAGAAAAATCGATGAAGTGGAGATTATTTATGTGCAAGAGGTGAATCTACAACCTCCTCCATCATCAAAATTTTCATCTTCTCACAAAACTGCAAAGAGTACTCGGATACAGGTGGGAAGAAAGAGGGCTGATGATGTTTCTTCGCAGCAGGCCCCGTCGCCAAAGAGACAAAATACTGCCAGCATTACAGGGAGCATTCAAATAGAAAATCCTTCCACTACTACATGATCCATGTCTTTAGTGTAGGTAATTTTTTCTCCCCCTCTTATTTCAACTCAATCTCTCATTTCTCCAGTTTCTTCTATTATTGTTGGTGTTTCCACTTTCCCGTCGCAAGCCATGGCCATAGTACCTTCTATTATTCTTCCATTTGTGATCCAATTCAACACATTTTTGAAAAGTGCATCTATCAACATGGCCACATCTTCCCCATCTACATTAGTAGCACTTGCTCCCCTTACTTCATTTTCTTTTGCTATTAATCCTTTCTGCACATCGTTGACAACTAGGGCATTAAATTTTGATACCACTCCCTTGCTATTTTCAATCCTAGTCTTAGCAATGTCACTATCTCCTACTCCATAAAGGATCTCTTTATTCTCCCCTACTATTATGGCTATGCCACTCTAGGCCCAATCATATTCTGTCATTATTTAATACCATACTCCCTTCCACTCAAAGTTCTCTTTGCACTACAGTTCATGGAGTTGCAACAGCAAGCAATTTATGCTAAGCTTGCCTGATCTCAGAGATCACAGAAGAGGAAGTAAAAGGATTCATAGAAGCCGACGAAGTCCATTGTGAAAATTTTTATAGTAAGGATCATTAGCATCTAATGTTTGCATCCCTCACGCCCAATGTGATAAAGCCAAATGGTCAATTGGGACCAGATAATTATGCATTTCATGTTGTAGGGGTAAGTTTAGAATCTGCACAGCCAGAGGATAGAGTAGTGTTGGATAAGGAGGCTTGATAAAAAATCCTATGAGCTAGAGAGGGTTAAAGCAACCAATGATCACCTCCCGCTAAGAAAAAAGTCTCTGGATGTTGAAATCAAACAAATCCAATCATCTATGCAACAAGAGACAATAAAGAAGGATGGGCTACAATTTCAAGTGCAAGATTTGGAGATGCAATTGAAAAAGAAGAGCATTTCAAGAAGCTACAAGAGAAGGAAAATGAGCTCCGCCTTGCATGAAAAAATCCCTGACACCACACTGCTTGAGGCTTAATTCAAGGCGGTGTCAATAGAAAAAGAACGATTGGTTAAGGAGCTAAGCACCACTTAGGGTCTCCTAACCTAGGAATAGGGCATCAAGGAAAATGAGCTTAAAAGATTGAATGATAAACTATTTGAGGCAGAGGAACAAAAGTGTAGGCTGAAGGAAGTGTTAACTGAGGAAAAGGAAAAATTGGCTTTGAGTAACAAACAAATGCAAGAGAAGAGTGCAGATATAGTACTTCTTCCACAATAATTAAGCGAGGCAAAACAACAGGAAAAGATTTGGTAGAAAAGTTATCCCTGAAGGAGGTAGAAAATAAGCTTCTATATGATAAATCTTAGGTACCGCCTCCCCCTCCTGCGGATTTTTTTATAGTTTTTGAAGACAATATTTATTTCAAATGAGAAATGGTTAAGAAATTTGTTTATACCTTCAAACCTACCTTCTGATTCTTGAAGGAGGCTCATTCTCCATGCATATAAGTTAATCTTGTCATCGCCCAGTTTTCCAGTTTTGTGGAGCTGAAAGGTCCAAGTGTGTAGCAGCTTGCAAGTTGGCTATATGTTGTGTCAGATCAAGATATTGCTAGGGTTGGGTTCACGAACCACAAGGAGATGGTGAGACATACCAATGCAATAATAAGCTATCACAAGGCCACTCTCTGGACTTATGCTACATTTTCTAATCTAGAGTCTGCGGTTGCGGTAGTGATGGGACACTTCAAAGAGATTGAAAGATATTGCTTGTAATCCCCCATCAACACAAATGAGTCCATGATGCATCCTGATGAGTTGGTTGCCTCAATTGATCAACAGTTCATCCAAATAACTCTCTAGTTGATCTAAGAAAATATGGAGGTTGAACAATTTGAAAAGTTTCTTCATCCGCTCGTCCAGCTTCAAATTTTGTTGAAAAATGATTTCAAGGACCTCAACTCTACGTCCTTCTAAGAGATGATTAAGGTAGACTAGGAGGCTCAATGCCTAAAAATTTGGGCATTACCTTCATAGAATGAATGGATCTTCTTGCAATATTCCATTTATAGCCTCTTTGGAGTGAGAATTTAAGGCATGGGTCAGTGAAGCCAAAAATTTGACGAGTTCTCAATCCCGCAGGCAGGATTCCCCCGGAGTTGCCAAAACTGTGAATTAAAATTCACAACGCCATGGAGTTTAAATATTTTTGTGAAGATTTATTTTCTCCCTCCATAATGATCTTATCTTAAGGGCTTCCTACACAAGACACTTGTCAATGTGACGTGTATTTTAAAGCTTGTACCATTTTCCCTTGCCAAAAGCTCTGCAATTGTGCACTTTTGCCACTTGGAAACACAACACATTTTTTAGGCAAACTTATTTTTTATGGAAGTCTCCACTCAGGTGACACATGTTCTATTAAAATTGATAGTTTATTCTTCTCTTTCTAGTGGGCCCATGCATTTCTTAAGACTATATCCTCACTATGCGCAAGTATGCCATGTGATCATCTCGCAGGCTTTTGAAGGTTTTCAGACTCTGTTTTGAAGGAGAGTCCATGCATGTCTATCACTTTTCATTTCCTAGCTAGAGTGAAGGGATTCCATGCATCTAGTGTCCGCAAGCTCAATTTTATTTTAGTTTGAGCTTTTGTCATGAGGTAGCTAGGCAAATTAATAGCAAATATGATCGTGGGTGGTGGCTGAACAGATTTGTAGGGATTTGATCTGATGAGCTGGTAGTTAAGAGAAGTAATGAAGAATCAGATCTTGTTAGTAGACTGAGGGCTAGATACCTTAAGCCAGTGATGAAAATTACAACTCCTTGGCTTCACAGAATGAGACACATGGTATTTTTTTCAACTACTCTACTATTAGGGTTATGTCAAGTGATATCCTGTCTTATATAAAGCTGAGCTTTGCATTGTAAAAGAGAGGATAAAATATAGAATAGATGAATCTAATAGATATATGAAATACCACTTTTTCAAGCCTCAAAACTATATTTTTTACAATTGAATCAATATCAATACAATCAATCGTGCTTCTAGCCCCTTATTCTCTTAAAGATTCATTGTTCATATATGTTTTCTTTGCTAATTTTCCAACTTTAGTGTATGCATGTTTTATATTTGCTAGATAGATTATGCTATAAGCTTATCTATTCTGTATTTATCATTGTGTGTTTCACTCTATATCTTATATTGAAGGGTTTGTCGTATATCTGTAGTTGTTCCTGAATGCATAGTAATAGTAAAGTTTCCTTGAGATTCCATTTCTTTGAAAAGCTTGTGCATTTGAATTTTAAAGTGTTCCAAAAGCTTGGGGTATGGCCTCAAAGTAGATTAGTAGCACTTATTCCCTTTTCTCTTTACATTATATGAAGATTCAGCTTCTAAAATGCTAGAGGTTTCTCAGTGAAATTGCATAAGGTCCCTCATTCACTAAGCTGCCCATAGGTCATATATCTGGGAGTAATTTTACATATCAACATGCATAAGATGATCTCATTAAGGCTAAGTAAACAAGGAAACATCAATCCCTTGAGTGAATTAAGTCCTTATCAAGTTCAAAACTAAAATAAGAGAGACATCACTCAAAAGAGAGAAAGAGAAGGGTGTTATTACAAGCCCAATGAGATTCTATTCCATTGTGAGACACACAAGGAAAAGGTGCTGCAAAATATGGAATTGAAAGGTCTAGCCAATTTTGTTATGCTAGTTAAACCCATTGAAAAGGATCAGACCATAATGGAAATAAATTCCAATAATGGATCCAACAAAAGAGAAATCAACCCTAAGGATAAGCATGCTTCCTTAGGGATGAAAGCAGGATGGTCAGTCAAGGACCAAGTGTGCATGGTCAGTCGGAGGACCGAATGAATGACGAGGACCAGTTGTGGGATCCACTAAAAAATCAAAGCAGTGTGTGTGCGCAAAGAATGAGTAGAGTGTATTCCCCCATGTTAAATTGATTGCAAACACTTAACGGGAGAAATTGCTTTAACAGAGTGTACATTCATCCACTAGAGATATTTCCACATTGAAATTCCCCCAAGAAAGGACAAGTAAAGGGAAATGAGCACATGAAAAAAGAGAGCATGAAAGAGATATACCAACTCTGGGGTTAGTAGGTCATATGGTAACTCATGTATATCAGAATTCTATCAAAATAAATTGTGATCATCCCCCAAATGTAGTATAACTACAAGAACAATAGAAGAAAGAGAAAGTAAGAGTTACGAAGAAGACTATTTTTTGGTGGCATCATGGAGACCCAAAAAGAATCTACCAATTTGCATTATCCCAAGCAGACAACATAAAGGCACATTTATGAATAGTAGCACATGTACAACATATAAAAGAAGTAAGATACAAATAGAAGAATGTTTACGACATTGTGATTCCTTTATCACCTTGTGCCAACAGAGCATAAAGGGCCATTTAAAGAAATCAAAATTATACATGAAACAAGAAACACGTCATGCGGGAAGAACATCATGCCAAATAAGAAAATACATAAAGATCCACTGTACAAGAGGAGCTAGTCAAGCATATCGCCTATCCCCCCAACTTGGTCTATAATATTTTGGGAAGGTGGAAAAATCGAAAGAGAAGAAACATAAAGCACAATAGAAATAACAATAGCCACTTCTAAACAAGGACCATATTGTGAAGAGAGGTCACTGTGTTCGTTACTAGAAGTGATAGATAACTATTGTGAAAGCATAGCTGGTAAATCATGATCAATATAAATAGTCTCACACATGTCATCAGAATCACTAGCATGAATATATTTGTTAGCATAAATAATATCATCATCAAGAGTGTCTTCATCAAGATTAATTCTAATTGAATCCAAATACGAATTGAATTGTCATGTTTGCATAGTTTGATTTTGTTTAAATTCACTTCCTCCATGGACTCAGGCATGGGCTGGTCAAAGAGAAGTGGAATATGAGGAGGTGTACTAGGTGAAGCATTGTTTTGAGAATTACATTGATGGGATCTAGCACAATGCTTGCAATGATGATCACGAGCATGACGATTACATTTGGTTTTGCTATAAATTTAGATAGGAATAGGATTAACCATGAAAGGTTCTGAAGGAGTGGGAACATAAGAAACCACATTAGGATGAGATATGACTATAATAGGATGTGTATAAGAAATATGATGTATAGATGGTGTTGAAATAATTCCATGAGTAGGATCATCCTTAGGTTTTCTAAGTTTAAAAATCTTTCAAACCTTGTAGTTTTGATATAATCAAAAGAGATGATCAGGACATGGTTGAGTTGTATGAGGTATAGAAGGCCAAAAGAAATCAAGGTTAACTGAGTCATGAGGTATAGAAGGTTGATAAAGACTATGGTTAATGGTCATGATTTTCCCATTATGAGGAAATTTGACACATTTATGAATGAGAGAAGCTACGACATGCATGGAGGAAAGCCAAGGGAAACCAAGCTTAACCTTAAATTGATCAGAAGTTGGAATAATAGTGAAAGTAACATCTAAAGATTTACCACCAACTTAGACATGAATTGTGATTGAACCATGAGAATGATAAAGGAAACTATTGAAACTTTGAATCATAACATCACTTTTATCATAAAATTCCGTTTTCAATTGTCTACCAATAGATGTTCCTCAGTTATCACATTCACCATGCAAGTGGGATCAATAAGGATGCCACTAGTACGAAGGTCATTAATCTTAGTGACAATGTAGAGAGGACCATCAAGTGCTTTAATTGTCTCAGCAGGATCAAAGGTAATTCAAGTTTGAAGTAAAGGTTGAGGTATAGGTTGTCATTTGACTTACTCAACACAGTTAACAATATGATTGGTTTCATCAACTTTCTAATCATAATCAATACACTGGGAAGAAGGAGGTTGATCAATAGTATTGGTTGAATGAGATGGAAAAGGATTGGTATAAATTTGCAAGTTTTGGTTAGGAGATTTGTTTCCTTGATCATTAACACCTTTAATAGATATAGCATTAGAATAAATAAGGTCTTGAATAATAGTTTTCAAGTATAAACATTTTTCAATATCATGACTAGGTTGACGATGATATTGGAAAAAAACTTTGGGATCAAAGTATTTGGATGGAGGTTTGGAAGGATCAAATGGTTTAACAAGAGGAAGTATAAAAACCTTATCATTAATTAACTTAAACATCACATTATGCAAAGATTCAGAAATCTTTGTAAAATTACGAGCAGGTTGAAAAACAAATGACAAAGGAGGCACACCTTTGGATGTTGCTGCTACTTGTTCATCAATATTGTTGGATGATTTTTTAATTTTGATGAATTTATTGAATTTTTGAAACTTGTTAAAATTAGATGTGGCATCACTCTTATCAATGAGAACAAGATCCATTGGAGTGGTACTCTCAAATTGACTCACTTGAAGTTGATAATTATGAAGCACTACACACAATTGAGAGAAACAAGAGAATTCAGACAATAATATCTTATCTCTATTTTTTCTTTGTAAATTTACAATAAAAATATTTTGCACATCAATATTAGGCACATAATAAGAAATTTGAGCATTCAAATGCTTAAATCTACCAATGAAATCAGTAACTTTTTCTTTAACACCTTGTTTACAATGCATTAGATCAGTTAAAGAAATTTTAGGACCAATGTTTTTTTGAAATTGTTGTATGAAGGCATTAGCAAGATTTTGGAAATAATCAATTGAATAAGGAGGAAAAGAACAATATCGCAAGGATTTGTCTTGAAAGGTTGTAGTGAAAAAATTTTCCATGAACCTATGGTCATGAGAGAAACCACTACATAAGGTTTGGAAATTTTTCACACAAGTCACAAGATTACCCTTACCATTATAAGTCTCAAGATGATGAATCTCCATATATTGTGGGATAATGACATGGATAATATCCATAGACAAAGGACTAGCAATGTCACAAGTAGGAATTTTGAACTTGGATTGAGTCATGGAAGCAATTTTCTATTGTAAAGAAGACACAGTTTGAACCAATTTGTTAATTGTAGGATGATTAGAAATAATGCTAGGAGGAGTAACTTGAGAAATGTTAGGAGCATTATGAGAAATTGAAGAAACATTTGAAGATGAAAAGGGAACACTATGATAAGTAGGTATAGATATTGGAAATGAAACACATGGAACACCTATTAGAATGGAAGGGAAAATAGGATTAGGAAGACTCACATGTGTAGGGTTTTTAATTGAAGTTGTTATGATAGTTGGAGCATAAGTAGAGATGGAAGGAATATTGGTATTTGGAACATGATTAGATACATCAACACTAACAAGAGGTTGAGTATAACCAAGCTCTTGAGAAAATTCATGTAAAGGCTTAATATTTTTATGGACCATTTGAGAGAAAGAACAAAAAAAATTAGTACCATGTTGATCATTATGAATGAGGTTTTTCAAGCCACTAATCAAGGCTAAAGTTTCAGGATTAGACTTTCCTTGATTAAGCCATTGTTCAAAGTTGTCAAGATCATGAGAGAGATTTTGGATTTGGGTAGGGGAAACTCTTAAGGATTCATCTTCATTAGGAGAAGAATGAGAAGAGTTGTTTTCCATGATGGGATTAATATCATTAGGAAGCGTGTTAGTCTCATCAAGATTCCTAGGAAAGAAGGAGGGCTCGGGATCAAAGGAACCCATAAGTCTACGACTTCTTCTAAAAAAAATGCTATAGGTTGGACTCAAAGCGATAACACTCATGCACAAGGGAATGAAATGGAAAAGTAATGTAATGAGAATTAAAATAAATATGCAATCCACACAAAGAAAAGTTCTTATGAAAAGCACATTTAACTATCAGTTTTAAGCATGAAATGTGAAGCATACACAAGTAGATCTAGATTTTAAACAATGTGATAAAGATGTGATCTAATATAATGTGTACAAGGAGATCTAGACACCAAATCATATTTGACAATGTTATGAGTCGGGTTAACCAAAATGTACATAAATAGAATTATTAGGGTTTGGGTGTTATGTGTTTGTTATGGTTATTTTGAGTTGATTGTTTGTTAATGTAAATTGATTGCCAATTCATTAACCCAATGTCCTTAAGTTATAAATTAGGAATGTCTTTTCAATAGGATTCAACTTCAAGCCCAAATCAGATCAACACTACCAAAAGGATGAAGGGGAGCTAATGCAAGACCTAGATTTGAAGATAGAATGCAAATTGAAAAGGGGAATTCCTTTAAAGACAAGATTGTGAAGTAATATAAAAGAACTAAAATATGCAAATCTGAAGCTATGAATGAGATAAATTGATATAATTTAACATCAGATCTGAGACATAAAAAGGAGTTCAAAAGAGGGGGGAAATTGAATCCACCTTTAAAATCTATAAAAGAAGGAATATGCTTCAAACTAGGGTTTGATTGTCTGAACTTCATCATATGAAACAACTCCGAATCTGAAACCCTAAAATCTGAGACTTCTAAACTGTCAGACTGAATCTACAAAAGGACTAGGTCGACCTAGGTGACCTAGTCCAAGAATATCAACCTAGTTTTAAGAGCTTAAGACCTGTTGCACCTTGCTCCAGATCTACTCCTAAGTCAGATTCCTGGAAAATTAGAGCCTACAATTCTGAAACCTGCATCTGCAATCAAGAAAAATGGGGTTTTGTTTGTGGAAAGGGGATTTCCTTGGTCAAGCCCTAGTTTAGGAATTAACCTTGAATTGAAAAAGATGTAATTACATAAGAAATGTAAATGAAAAATATATCTTTCATGAAATGGATGTAGAAATAAATCACTCCATGAAGATAATTGAATTGGATCTTTGCAATGTAGTAGGATCAAGGATATCTTTACAAATTCAAAGGATCTACACTTGCCAACCCTAGATCTTGAATGAATGTATGCTTGCAATATTGAGAATGAAGGAGAGGAATGAATCTTCTTGCTGATTTGAGAATTCCTTTTCTTGACCACCAAGGGAAAGAGAAACTTGCATCAATGAGAGAACATTTCCTTTGCTTGAGGAGATGGATACTTGGAGATATTTTATGGTCTTGGCCTTCAAATCTTGAGTCCACCACCTTGAATGCTCAATTGGAATGCTTTATCAATTGCTAGAAAAATGATAGCATGTAGGCTTGCACGATAGTGGATGTCAAAAATAATGTGTATGGATCTCAAAAAATATAAAAAATGGATGTCAAAATGAGAGGAAGAGGTCTCCTTTTACACTCATTTCGGGATTCAAATTTTTGGGGCTGACCATAGATCTGGGCAGGAAAAAACCAATTCTGCATTGGGCCCAGAGCCAATTCACCTGAAAATACCAAAGGACTAGGTTGACCGGGCTAACTTGATCCTGGTAAAGGCAATGGAAAGGAAAAGGGAGGCCTTGGAAAGTATGAAAAAGAATCGGGAAGAAAATGCAAATTACAGGGTTCCAAGCATGTATACATCTAGGATCTAGACATTACTAAAGTGGGTCGGAAGAGGTCCTAAAAGACATCCAGTAATGGGTGCTAACTTTTTAGGATGGTACATAAGGACTAGGCAAAAACCATAAAATTGTACTCTAATCAACATAAATAGAGAGTTACATGTTTGATAAAATGATGATGAGTACAAATTTTGAAATCAAAGTTAGAGAGGAATTTGCTATTCAATTCAAACTCAAAACAATGAGGCTAATTTGGATAGTTCCATCCTAGTGATGTCCAAAGTTGGTATCATATACAAATCTAGAAACATGATGTCACTCAAATACTTCCTCTAAAATATCTCTAAAAGTGTATCAAACTAATTTATTAGCTACAAACTACGTCAATAGTTGACAACATCCCAAATACTTTTTTAGGATCTAAATATTCTTTTCTTAGTCCGCCTCTATTTTTGTAACACTTTGTTCATAGATCCAAAAAATGTATATAAGAGGGAGAAATATGATGTTTTTTTTTGTATAGGGGATTTCCTCTATCAAGCTCCAAGAGGATTCAACCTTCCTTATAACAATAATGTTTGAAATAAACCTTGAATTTGAAGTGAAGAATGCAAATTCACAATGATATGCTATCTCTAATGAATTCTCCTTGGCTTGAAGCCAATATGTAAGGTAGATGATGCTAGGAAGGGAGCTCATGTATGTCTTCATTCATGGAGGAAACATATAAACTTAATCATGGATGCCATATTCAATGCTCGAATCCCTCAATGCTAGATCTCGTCCTTCGTTGTCTTATAAATGACTAAAATACTTGCTTTAATTCTTGATGGAAGATGAATTCATTGTTGTGTGATGTTCAAATGAGGGGGCGAGGAGTTCTTTTATAGTGAAATTGAATGAAACTTGTGATGAATCCAAAGCAAGCTGACATGGATAATATTTTCCCGTTCACCAATTTTTGACCGTTAACATATTCAATTTTGGAGCCTTTTTTATTATACTATGGTGCCTAGAACTATGGCCCAAGTGGACTATGACTACTATCACCATAGTGCACAAGGGTTAAGCACCCTAGTCTAGTCCTAAAGAGTTGGAAAAGAGGCTGGGAGAACCAAAAGGGCACTATGCTTGCTATGTGAGGCCTTGGGTTGAGAAAAATTAGTTAGATAAATGGGCATGGAATCAAGAGCACTAAAGTGAGGACTAAGTGAACATGTAATTGTATGAGGATACAATTTGCAACACTGCAAAGAGTTTTGGAAGAGGGAGCTTGGAACGATTGAAGGAGTGGGAAAGAGAGCTAGAGATGAGGAAGAATAAGAAAAAAGGAAGAGCAACCTGAAATGACAATTATTTCTAAATCCAAAAAGATATAGAAAAAAATTCATGAATTTCTTAAATTTTCTTATACTTCTTATTATGAATGTTTGTGATATTTTGGTTTTGGAAATAAAATGGGTTCCTTTTTTTAATAGGTTGTGAATGAGCAAGATATGTGTTGAGTTTTATCTCTTTGTAAATATCATATGGCCCGGTTTTATGAAGATATGCTATTTAAACATTTTTTGTTGATTTGGAATACTTAAATTTGCGAATCATGGATTTTAGTGTTTCTCCTTGGTCAAGGGGTGATTAGAACCATGTAATGGCTTAATGATGTCATATTGGATGGGTGAAATATTTGTCTTTTCTAGTTGGCAAGAGCTATCGATTGTGTTTCAATGTTGCTCTTGGAAGAAATAAATGCAATGGAAGGCTAATGTGTAATTATTGTAGCCTTTCTTTCTATTTTAGAAGGAAAATGATGTATAGTTTTGTGGTTTTGAGTAAAAAGAAATGAATTTCTCTTTAAGAATAAATGAAGTAGAGAATTAATTAATTAATTTTTGTGCATTATTAGATAGAAGCAAATAGAAGAGAACGTTTGATCGATTTCACTTATTATTCAATATAAAAATGATCTTATAAAGATTGGAAAAATAGCATGGTTATCATTCTCTCATGCTTTTAAGTCTATCAATTTATTTAACTTTTGACATTGGGTTTATTCAAATCTAAACAAATGAGCTGCTTATGACTCATTCATTGTTATACACTTATGTTATTCAAGTATATTTAATAAAAAAAGCTAATTAGATGTCACAACCCCCAAACATCTTTGGAATTTTAAGGTTAGTACATAGTACTAAGCTATACCATTGATGTAGTCAAGACACAAAGGACGAGAAAACATGATTTCTTTTCTTACAATATTATATATCTAGATTGTCGATGTTGGGGCTTGTTTGATAGATAATTGCTATGTAATAATGTATTTTATTAGTAGTCATCATTTTGGAAATTATATTATAGTAAGAAAAAGGCGTTAAATACTATATTTTATTTATCTTCATTTCAAATACATCTCACCTAGATTGTATCTTATGAACCATTGAGAAAAGCCATTTAAATTTTTTCAGAACACTTTAATGTAATAGACATTGATTTATTTGCAACAAATATATACATTTCCTAAACCCCCAACAATAATTGATAATGTATTTTCCAAAGAAACATTTTTTAGATAGATTTTAGAATATTCTTAAGGTTAAAATGACTCAATAATAATTTTTTTGTATAAAATTGTATTTTAGTATAAAAGTGCATGGGCAGAGTAGTGCACCATTTGTAATTCCACCTAACCTGACCCTTGGCTAGGTACGAAAGCCAGTTAGCCTAGTCTATGTGGTAAATTTGGCCTATTTAATTCACCATACACTTCAACATAGTCCTTCTTCACCAGATATAAACAAGAATGAATATGAGATTATTCATCTTATCTGCCTACATGATTTGACCTGTTGCCTTCTATCCAGACGGGGTCTTTAAAATTGCTCTCAAAATGAGAATCTCACAACCATGGACCAATCTAAGAACGAAGGATTTTGCTTCATGAATGCAATGCAATGCATAGTTATTCTAAGAATTGAAAGATGTAAGATAATCTAAACATGATTGCTAAATGCCATTATTCTAGAAATTGAAGTTATTCTATTGCAAACATGAATTTATTCTATATGAGCTTATCAAGAAAATGAGACAATAATTCAGTATTCTAACAATGCAAAAGTCAGTCGGGGGTTCAGAAATTCAGGAAGTCAGAGAGTAATCGGGGGAATGAGAGTTCTTTTATAGACTCAGAGATGATTAGAATAGAAACTTTCCCCTTTGAAATAAAACAAATAGAAAAGTCAGTTCAGAATAGAAAGCTTTTGTTGAAAAGAATACAATAAATTGTTTTCTTTCTGCTTTAACTGTTTTCTTTCTTTGATTTAATCTTGTTTTATTTGAATCAATTGTTTTCTTTCTCTTTAAAGCACAATTAATTCAAAGATTCTATTTCTGAACAGAGATAAGATTTTTGAGAGAATATTCAATTAATTAAATAAATATGACCTCATAATTGTTTTTTCTCAATTAT
>MU226505.1:4547872-4578437 GCA_018584345.1 Thuja plicata
ATTAGATCATAATGATTTAATTAATAACCCGATAGACTATTACTCTAACACCCCCCTTAAGATAAGCTTAGGGAGAAGCAAAACCTAGGAAACTACTGCAGAAAGCAGGAAAGATGGGTCCCAGCAATAAGGCCTGATCAGGTACCCAAAATAAGAAATAAACTAGAAGAAGGAAACTAAGCCTTCAATCTAGCGAAAGTCCTAGAGAGAGGAACAAGAATGAGCAAGAAACATCTCTGAAGCATGTAGCTGAAAACTCTGTCAAAAGAGACTGCTGGAACCCCCACTAAAGTGCATGACCAGGTAGAGAAGACAATGTCTGAAGAGTTGATCAATCGAACCAGGAAGCAATAGAACCAACAGGTGAACCCCCCCATAATGCTGAACAGGGAGAGGTGACAGGAACACTGAAATGTAATGCCAGAAACATCTGCAGAAGAAGAACCGGGAACACCAACAGTGCAACAGAAGTACAAACATAGGATAAAGGGCAGTGTCACCGACACACAACATGGGCTAATGTCGTGGAAGGTACACTCACTTGATAAAGGTGGATGCGTCTAAAATGACATAAGCATCATAACCCCCCATGGCACTTTATAACAGAGTGCAAGTAATAAAACCATACAAGGTGTACAAGATCCCAGATATACAGAAGTAGGCACTTAATCTCAGTGCGTTTATAGAATAAAGATGCATCAGAATAAGCATACAAGCTCAGAAGTCAGAAAGAAGAGTGAGCTAGAATATCAGAAGAAGAGATCCTAGGACCTGTAGACCCAAGCAATCCACCAGAGTGCATAAACTGCCAAACTCGGAGGAGAGAAAACCTAGAGTAGAATCTGAAAAAATACCTCTGCAACTGAATAGTTCACTGAACCATCTTTTCGACGATATCTGGTTTTCCAAAAATGGAGTCCGGATGAGCCAGATATGACTCCCGGAAGGCAAAAACACATATCGAACTTCAATAGTAAAAAATGCTATCAAAATAGCAGACTCAAAAATCCAAATCACCATAGTCAAAAAGAGCTCGGAAAGAGATTTTCGATGATATAATGAAGTCCAAAAAAGGCCTTTGTATGCTCCAGATAGAGCGAAAACAGTGATGAGGGCCCAAAAAAGCTCAAAAATCCTGGTTTTAAGCCTCAGGGGCTAAACAAATGCACCCCTAGGCGCGTGGCGCATAGGGGGCTAAACTCGGGCTCCTGGTCGCCCATATGACCACCCGCAGGGCTAAAAGGCCCGCGGGGGCCCAGGAGGTGGCGCGGCCGGAGCGGAGGGTGGCGCGGGGGCACAGAGCGGGCCGCAGGGGCGGCGGGGGCCGCGGTGTGGCGCGGGCCACCGAGCGGTTGCGGGGTGGCCGCTGGGTGGCGCGGTGGGCCGGGAGCGGTGCGCGGTCGGCGCGTGGGTGGCGCGCCCGAAAAAACACCTTTTTTGCCAAAAAAACATTAAAAATGTTTTTTTTTTAGAACCGTGTCCGTACGGCCTTAGAAGGCCAAGAAATTTCTCCCAGATGCCCCGGTGTCTAAAACGGACGTGCCTTATATGGATTCTAGGGTTTTTGGGCCTTCTGGACGCAACTGTGAGGTTGGTTTTGGTCCAAAGTGCCTCAAAAAATAAAGACCCCCCAGAATCAATGAAAGATGCTAGAAAAACCCTCTATGCCTGGTATGCTTCAACAAAACACGAACAGCGGGCAGCAAGCTTGCTCTGATACCATGTTAGATTTGATAAACAAAAATCCTCCCAAGAACACTTGCATGCACATTTGTCACAAGAAGAAGCAAGATACAGAAGACAGGAGAGAAACTATGGAGGCTAAAAAGCCAGAGACATCGTATGCAATAGAAAATAGTATATTAACAATATGTTTCTATCAATTACAATGTGATGTAAAAACTCTGTAATGAAAACTAAGAAGTGAATCCTTATAAAAGGAATCACGAAACCCTAAAAGGGAAATCCTAAGGTTAGCTTAAGCAACTAGAGTGAATAGGTGAGTTAGTAATTAGATCATAATGATTTAATTAATAACCCGATAGACTATTACTCTAACACTAACTTGTCATCCCTTGTTTGATAGATATCATTGACTTGATTGATAACTAATTGTGAATCTCCAAGAATATTGATTTCATCTACTCACCACTCAAGGGCAATCTTCATACCATTGATTAGGGCTTCATACTCAGCAATGTTGTTTGTACAAGGAAACAACATCTTGTATGCTTTTGGTAAAGCATACCTTTGAGGTGTAATGAATAGTATCCCAACACCTGACCCCTGTTGGGTAAATGAGCCATCAAAAAACATAGTCCATGAGCGATGCGTGAGAAGCAATATGGACTCATCTGGAAATTCCATGTGCAATGGTTGATGATCAACTAGAGGTGCTTCTGCCAACTGATCTGCTATTGCTTGCCCTTTTATGGATTTTCTTTCTACATACTGAATATCAAATTCACTGAGGAGCATGACCCATTTAGCTAGTCTACCTGTGAGGGTAGCTTTACTGAGCAAGTATTTCAGAGGGTCAATTTTAGCAATTAGGCATGTAGTATGAGTCAACATATAGTGCCACAATTTTTGTGAAGCAAACACCACTGCAAGGCAAGCCTTCTCTATAGCAGAATATTTCATTTCATATGACACCAAAGTTCTGCTAATGTAATATATAGCACTTTCTTTCTTGTGTTGATATTCTTGAGCCAATAGGATACCCAATGACGCATTCGTAGCAGAGATATATAGTATAAGTGGCTTCCCATGAATAGGAGGCATCAAGATCGACGGGTTTTCTAGATACCGTTTGATTTGTGTGAACCCTTCATCACATTCTTTATTCCATTGGTAAGTCACACCTTTGTGCAGAGTCTTGGTAAATGGTTGTGACTTATCCGCCAGTTGAGAGATAAAATGCCTAATAGACTACAGTCGGCCTTGGAGGCCTCTCATTTGTCTGATGTTTCTAGGTGGTGGCATTTCCAGAATAGCTTGTACCTTCACAGGATCTACTTCAATGCCTTTAGCAGAGATGATATAGCCAAGTAATTTACCAGATGTTATGCCAAATGCGCACTTCTTAGGATTAAGTCTTAGACTGAATTGTTCCATATGATCTAGGATAGGACCTAGATCAATAAGATGTTTCTTTCGATGCATGCTTTTAACCAAAGTGTCATCCACATAATCTTCCATTATTTTACGCATCATGTCATGAAATATAGTAGTAACAGCTCGCTTATACGTAGCACCAGCATTTTTGAGCCCAAAGGGCATGACATTCCAACAGAAGGTGCCCCAGGCACATATGAAAGTTGTTTTCTCTTGGTCCTCTGGCACAATTTTTATCTGATTATAGCCAGAGAAACCATCCATTAATGAGTACATTTCATACCCAGCTGTCATATCTATGATCATATCAATGTTAGGCAATGGAAAATCATCCTTAGGACATGCCAAATTTAGGTCTCTAAAGTCTGTGCAGACTCGTATAGATTTATCATGTTTGGATACTGGAACAATATTAGAGATCCACTCTGCATAATCAATTACTCTGATAAACACTGCCTTAAGCAATTTCTCTAATTCAGCTTTGACAAGTAGAGCTACGTGTGGATGCATTTTGCGAAGCTTCTGCTTGACAAGCTTAACACCAGGTGCAATGGATAGATGATGCATGATTAGATTAGGGTCTAATCCCGGCATGTCTGAATATTTCCATGCAAAGTTAATCTTTTTGTTTCTGACGAATGTAATGAATTCCTCTTTCTCTGCCTCTGATAATGATTGTGCCAAGTGAATAATCTGAGGTTCTTCCTCTGTGCCCAAGTTGATAGGTTGAGTTGGTTCAATAAGAATAGATGATCTTTACTGAAAATGACTTGGGAGGGCATCAAGTATCTCATCCTCAGGCGCCTCAGAGAGGTTTTCACCTTTGGATACATCTTTTATTTTGACTATTTTAGGCTCTAATACTGCCACAAGGTGGTTTTCACCATCAGAGCGCCTATTTTTTCTTCTTTTTATTTTGTGACTAAGATACTTGATGTCCACCTCGGTCATATTAACACTTTCTTCACTAGTAGGATACATTACAGGTTTGACAGTGTGTAGGTAACAAGCAAGAGCGTAATCATTCTGGAATCTAAGGACTTCGTTAGATGGGGAGGTAGAATTCCAGTCTATAAGCTCAAGATGGTGAAGTGAAAGAGGAGTGACCGGTTCAAGTGCGTTCATGGTATAATCATCAAAGGCATGGACAAGCAAGTCAAGACCCAAAGTGATCTCATCCAAAGGTATAGTCGAATTCTTTTTATTCCTAACGACCATAGTAGACGACATGTTAACATCTAGGGAGTCAAACTCATTTAACCTAACACTAGACCCCTCACCTATGTCGAGAAGGTTTTCATATGCATTAGCTATATCTGTATCTCTGTCAGATGTGGCAAATGACAAGCTGTCGAACTCATATTCATGAGAGTTTGTTTCATCATTAGGTGTCATATCAAGAACATGAGTAAAATCAACTCTTTGTCCCCAGTTGGGATGAGTCCTTCCTAGAACTTCTACTATGGTCAGATGAGCACCTGTTGACCTAGGTTCTTCAGTAGTGTTTGTAGCATCAGCCACCTCTTGTGTAATGAGAAGTGACTTGAATTCCTAGTCAAATTGTTCTTGAAAGTGTGGTGGTATGTATAAATCATCGTGATGACCAGGATTCAGAGTATATGTCTTTCCATTCTTCATAAGTTAATGGAGCCATTAAAGTGGTAGTATCAGAATCACTGTCAGTGTCTACTATACTGACATGCGGTATAAAAGTATCTGGCTCAGCAAAGAATGCAGCCTCTAGTGGAATAGGATAAGGAAAAGTATCCTCATCAGAGCTGTCTTCAGGTTCTGCAATTTTAGGTGTTTCTTCAGGTGTTGGTTTCTCATCTTCTCGAGGTACAAACTTGTTTATTCCCAATTGAAATGTGAGCTTCTGGAACCCTATACCTATAGAGTCACGAGTTCTGCAACCAATAGCTTCAAGTGGTGCAATCAAGCCCTTATGATTTGTACCTATGGGACCATTTCCTTTGTAGCCAAAACGTTGCATAATGGATAAACGTTTGCCATAATTCTCAGATTCCATGTCATAAGGAGGAGTTTGTTCAAAATTGTCTTCTCCTTTATAGATCCAAGCTTTGATAGCCCTGTCTTTAGATTCTTCTTCTAATGGTACTGTGGCTTGTAAAAAAGTACCACCATATTTTATTGGAGGAGGAACTGTAGAAGGTTTAGTTCTCTTAGAAGGTCTACCATAAGAACGGGGAGACAAAGGAAAAGATGTAATAGATAGCACAGGTTCAATATGATATCCTCCCATGCCAGTTTCTTTAAGTGTCAAACTCTTTTCCATTTATTTTAATTTATTCTCAAAGTGTTCAATAGATTCTCTGTTGGTAGGCACAAAGATGTCAGCAGATTTGGTGAGAGCATTGCAGTCATAGCGTGTATTAGCAGGTATAGTCACTTCAGATCCTTAAAATGGGAATTTAATGCACTGGTGGTATGTGGAAGGGACAGCTTGTATTTCATGGATCCATGGCCTTCCTAGCAGAATATTGTATGCCAAAGGAATGTCAAGCACTTGACAAATAACATCGTGTTCAACAGAACCAACTCTTATTAGCAATACAACTATCCCCTTGGATTTACATTCTTCCTCATCATAGGCTTTAATGGTAATATTTTTGTGAGCATCAATGCGGTCTTCGCCATAGCCTAACTCAATAAGGAAACTAGCAGAGCAAATATTTAGGCCATCACCATTGTCTATGAGAACACGGCGAACACGCTTGGGACCAATCATGACTTCAATGTGCAAAGGATTATTATGCGGGTGACTCAAAGAATGGTCATCTTGCTCAGAGAAAGACAAGTAATGTGGGGAGGTCAAGTGACCTACCATAGATTGAAACCGGTCAAGATCAAGATCTTTTGGTACATTTGCCTTAGTGAGGGCTTTGTCCAGAATTTCCCTATGAGCAGGGGAGATTTTCAAGAACTCAAAGATTGTTATATGAGCATTAGTACGTTGCAATTGATCAAGAATGTTGTAATTGGTAGTACTAGATGAAGAACCCACTTTGGGATTTTTAGTAACAGAGTCAACCTTAGCTTTGTTTGAAGGTTGAGTTGATGTAGGTATAGAAGGCTTAGGGCCTTTAAGAATGATCTTAGCACGAGATCGAGTGACAACGTTAGCACTCATTTGAGATTGTCCTTGTTCAGAAGACTGAGGTGTAAACCCTCACAAAAGGAAAGTTGTTTTGGACTTAGAAGTATCTTCCTTCCCCTTGAAAGTGACAACATTACAATATTTTGTATCAACGGGTTCAACCATATTAATGACATTGTCATTATTGGTGTATGTATAGTTGACCTTAGCATCTGTATTTTTTCCTTTAGATGATTCACCTTTCCCATGAGAAGGAAATGGGTCTTTGAAAGCTTGGTGATCAGAATTTTTGTTGTGACCTCCCACAGCAATAACCTCACTATCAATGAGATCCTAGATTGTATGCCGCAATTTTTGACAAGAAGCTACGGTATGACCTTTGTTTTGGTGAAAATCACAATAAGCGGATTCATTCCACCAATGAGGTCTTGGTTGCGGATCAAAAGGTCGTGGATTATCCAATGGAGTAAGTAAATGGTTGTCCATAAGAGTCTTGTAAACTGCCTCAAGAGATTCTCCTAAAGGAGTGAATTCGTGCTTGGGTCTAGGAGCCCAAGGCCTAGATCTAGAAAATTGTGAAGTGCTTGGTTTGGATCCTGTCGCAACCTGTTCAGTGGATTTAGCCGCTTGCATCATTGTAGTGAGATTAAAGGTAGCCTTGGAAGGCTTAGGAGTCACATTTTCTACAACACCATCATTCACAACATTTTGGTTCTTGTTGGGAAATTTGGGTTTATCTTTGCTTGAGGAAGAAGACCCTTGTTTGTTTTCCTTGTGTAAGGTCAATTCTCCTTTCTTGATCATGAATGTCTCAATTCTTACAGCTTGTTTAATCATATCATCAAAGGTTAGAGGACCTTGGAGCTGTACTTGATACCCAAAGTTGGGGAGACTATTATCGAGAAAGATGTCCAACTTTTCAGATTCAGGTTCTTGTGAGAGTATCGTGTATAAAGTTGTCTCCATCTTTGGAGAAATGCCAAGAAGGATTCCCCATTATTTTGTTTCAAGTTGCAAAGATCTCAGATATGAACTAGATGTTGGATGTTGTGAGAATAATGTTGTATAAACAAATTGGCAATTTCATCAAAAGTTTTGATGCCAGTTGGTAGTCTAGAAAACCATTCCATAGCTGATCCTCCCAAACTACATGGGAAAAGACGCATGAGATAGGTTATGTCATGCATGAATTCCATAGAGAGAGCACCAAATTCTCTCAAATGGTCTTGAGGGTCAGATGTACCCAAGTATTTGTCATATTTTGGAAGTTCAACTCCTTTGGGAAAAGGAGGCATGTGAAGATCTTTATCAAATGGGAAAGGACAAATACTTTCCAGTGTGAATTGTGTGACAGGTTTGTCTTTGTCTTTCAAAAGTTGAGAGAGTTTCTCTTGCATAGTTTGCATTTATTTGCGTAAGCGGGAATTTTCAATTTCTTCCTCTTTCTCTACAAGTGTTTCTATAGCATAATTGGAAGGTAACTTAGCCCCTTGATTGGCTAGTTCAAGAATGTATTTTTCTTTCTCCTCAGCTAGGAGAACTCCCATCATCCTACAGAAATCCTTGTTAGCACGAGCTAATGCCATCTCTTCTTGAGTGATTTCTATTGGTGCATCATTAGGGGGATCTTCAGAATGGGACTTACCCCAATTTCTAAAGAGAACAATTCTACTAACCTCCTCACCTGATTGGTTAAGGTCTTCCATCTTGCTAGAATGCAAGGACTCAATGTGTAAAGATTTGGTATGAAAAGATTGAGTGTTCTCTGAATTTGGGTCTTCTTGGAACAAAGTATTTTGAACCTGACTAAGATCCACGGGAAATGACCGTTTATTGTAAGGTCGATGTACCGGAGAAGGAGATCGAGATGATTCCTCACTAGATGTAGCCGGTAATGGTGTGGAAAGTACAGATTCATGTTGATTGATTGAAGGAAATTTTTTGCCACTTCGAGTTGTGACAGTCATAGACAAAGTTTTGAACAAGGAAAGTGAACTAGGACCAAACTTGAAACTGTCTCAAAGTAGCTGCATAGAACGTGCCAAAAGGTGAAGTATCCTTGGTGCAAATCATCTAAGATGAGGCTAAAACAAGCCAAGAGATGACTATTGCGACACAAGGCATGATGACACAAATGAAATAGATCAAAAAGACATGAGACAAAACCAGTTTAAGCAAGAATCACGTAGTTCTCAACCCAAGAAACTAAGTTTTAGACTGTGTGAAGATGAATGACAGAAAAATAGACCCATATCAGAGACCAGATTTGACAGAAGAACAACTGACTGGTAAATTTTTGCTCATTGTTTTGAACAAAAGACTGCAGTTTCGCGCGAAGATATGCTCTTTCGCGCGAATATTCTCACCGTACCACGTAAAACTTTGCAGAGTTCATGCAAGAAATGACACCAGAGGAATGACAAAATAAGGGCATTGTTTCCAAATGTCGCATGACAGAGAATTTTGTATCGCGCAAAGATTCTCACCGAGTGATGTGAAATTTGGGGAATTTAACGCGAAACTATGCAAATGTTGAAAAAATGTTTACAGAATTAGACTGTTAAGACCAGTTTGTATTTTCCAAGGTGAAATCATGTTGTTTCCTGACAGATAGTTTGAATGACAGATTGTTTTGGACATGTTTAAAATTGACTGTTTGTGTGTTTTGTTGACAGTTTTGATTGTGCAAGTGATACACCCACGCAAAACACATTAAATAGAATGTCTTTAGTACCAGAACAAAAACATTACAATCCTAGGATAGCCAGGACAATATCTGTTGAATCCCCACTTGAACCAAAGTTTAGCTATGCTTACTCTTAGTGGATAACTTAGAAGCTTGGAAGCACGGGCTCCTCCTTACATATGCACTCACTTCTCAAGCATACCAAGCTTCGGACCCCAAAGGAATTGCTTTCCAAAGGGTTGTTATCTCTACTAAAAGCCGTAAAAATGTGGGGCATCTTAGTCGGTCTCTGACCTTCCGCGCCAATAGATAGAGGGTTTTTAGAAAACAAGAATGACGGTTTGTAGTAAGGACATCCATTCAGGTGGTTGTGATCAAGTCATTTTCCCAATAAAGGGGGCTCTCCCAATCCATTCAAAGCAAGGCTTTCACCTTAACGATGTCGGGACTTTAATGCACCACTAGGGTACTGGAGGAGATTTGCCACAACGAATTCACACCTGTCTATTGTGACACTAGTCACAATAGTATTTTTTGTATACCGGTTTGGAAGGGCTTGGCTTTAGCCTATTACCGGTTGGGCATCCACTCTCACTGGCTCTGCTAAAGCTCTCGGGAGGTAGCCACTCTAGAAGAATCACATAAATTTCTCTTACACCCAAGATCCATAAAGGTGAGGGGAGAGGATACGTTCATGTAGTTCTTAGGATTATAATCTAAAAAACACTTCAATTACACAAGACAATAATTCATTTTAAGCACCAACCGAAGTGTGTTTTAACTACCAAAAATAGATATAAAAAGTTTGTGAAAACATGCAAGGTCTTCGACAAACGTCCTGCAATAAACCCATTAGTAATTTGTAATGCCTTTCTTCATATCATCGTCCTGCAACAAACATGTCAAAAGTTTTATAATGGCTTTCTTTATCTCATTGTCCTGCAAACCACTGTTATGTTGTTTCAAAAGATAAAATCAGAGAAACACAGATGTCAGAAAACAACAGGTGGTTAGAAAACTGAGATAAAAATATATCAAATTGAAAGCTCTAGTCTGAAATTTCGCGTGATAAAGTATTCTAGATTGTGCGAAGTAGTACAGTAAGCCACGCAAAGAACTAGAAAGTTCGCGCAAGACGTACAGAAAGTTCGCGCGAAATTAAAATAGAACCTGTACGAAAGTACATACAGAATGGAAAAAAATGAAAACTTTGAAATGAAATGAGGCCAGAACAGAAATGTATCTACCCCACGGTGGGCGCCAGAAATGTATGTGGTAAATTTGGCCTGTTTAATTCACCATACACTTCAACATAGTCCTTCTTCACCAGATACAAACAAGAATGAATATGAGATTATTCATCTTATCTGCCTACATGATTCGACCTGTTGCCTTCTATCCAGACGGGGTCTTTAAAATTGCTCTCAGAATGAGAGTCTCACAACCATGGACCAATCTAAGAACGAAGGATTTTGCTTCATGAATGCAATGCAATGCATAGTTATTCTAAGAATTGAAAGATGTAAGATAATCTAAACATGATTGCTAAATGCCATTATTCTAGAAATTGAAGTTATTCTATTGCAAACATGAAATTATTCTATATGAGCTTATCAAGAAAATGAGACAATAATTCAGTATTCTAACAATACAAAAGTCAGTCAGGGGTTCAGAAATTCAGGAAGTCAGAGAGTAATCGGGGGAATGAGAGTTCTTTTATAGACTCAGAGATGATCAAAATAGAAACTTTCCTCTTTGAAATAAAACAGATAGAAAAGTCAGTTCAGAATAGAAAGTTTTATTCAAAAGAATACAATAAATTATTTTATTTCTGCTTTAACTGTTTTCTTTCTTTGATTTAATCTTGTTTTATTTGAATCAATTGTTTTCTTTCTCTTTAAAGCACAATTAATTCAAAGATTCTATTTCTGAACAAAGATAAGATTTTTGAGAGAATATTCAATTAATTAAATAAATATGACCTCATAATTGTTTTTTCTCAATTATCTGAATAATTAAATTCAATTATTGAAATGAGGATATTTATTTAATCCCTTTTTCATGTGTCTCAGCTAAAGAGCGTGAATTTAATTTAATTCAAGTGCTAAGACTTTATAATTAAATTAATTCAATCATAAGGTTTGTTTAGCCAATTGGTATTTTAGGAATTAAATATGATGTATGATTAATGTAGATTTAGGATTTTCTACATTTGACACTCAGGTCGAGTAGAGTCAGTGAAAAACTCATAATTGCCTAGTACAATAGGACTTTGATGATTCAGAAGAATGACAAATGCAACAAAATTGGTTAAGGTTGCAAGATGCCAATTTTGGGGTGTTACACCTAGTAGGATGTGGCTTTTGTAGTAGCTCATATTAATGCCCTTTGCAAAAAATTAATGAGAGGGGATGTGAGGTGGTGTACAAAGGACGCAGCTAAGCTCCCTACAAAATGCACCATTGATCAAATTTTAAAAACTAGAAAACCTAATAGATTTGCGTCAAATTTTCAGCATCTGTTCTTCATGATCTACATATTTTTTGGTCGGAAACTACTAAAAAAAACTATATTTTTACAAATTTGAAAAAAAAAAAAAATTGATCCTTTTTTTTGGTTTTTGATATGTTTTGTCGAAAGCTTAGCCCGTGCCATGTAGAAAGGTATGGACGGTATGGGCAACCTTGTTTTTCATTAAATACGGTGGGAACAAAGAAGAGAAAGACATATCAAACACCATTAATAGGGATGAGCTTTCTTCAATAAAAAGAGGGTAAAGAGCTCATATCACCGATTTCTCTCTCTTTTAATCTTAAAAACGGAGCTGGTAGCATGCATTTTTAACATGGAATAAAAAGGCATATTTTTCCATTGTTTTATCATTCTCAAGGAGATCTGCTTCTCCTTCATCAACATTTTCAAGCTTGAGCAAATTACAGGGCTTTATAAACAGAGATGCCAATGTTGGGAACTGTGGAGGTGTTCCTAGTCGACGCCCATGGCCTGCACAATACTGAATTTCTATGTAAGACGGATCCTTATGTCCTCCTAAAGTGCCAAACTCAGGAGCACCAAAGCAGAGTTGCATCCAATGAAGGCAACAATCTGGAATGGAATGAGAAATTTGTTTTCAAGCTCTCGGAAGGGGTTTCTGACCTGCTTATCATAATATTGGACAAGGATAGATTCAACGCCGACGATTTCGTTGGAGAAGAAATAGGAAGGAGATAAAGTCTAAGAAATTGGGGATTGAAGAAGGAAACATCATTGAAATTTTTCAACGATGGCATACCAAGTGAGTAGGATTTTGTAAAGTTTCACCAAACAGATCGGTTGAAGTTTGTTTTTGTTAGTTAGCTGTGTGTTTAATTTGTATTTTTCTCAAATAGTTTGTTTAAGGGGAGATCTCCTAGTAGTCAAATTATAAATTTATTGCCAAACTATTTTCAAGGTACGTTCAGTACCAATACCTGTAGGAACCTTGTTATCGTAAGCACTGATCTTCTACATCGATCTTTAAATCCATCTACTGCATATATTTCAACCATTGCATTATATATGAATTATCTATGATTACATGTTTCACATGAATTCACATCTTTCTTGAGGCATAATGTCATTCACGCGCCTTTTGTATTACATGCACTTCAGTATATCTCTGAGGTATTATATCAACCAATTCACCCACGCTGTCCACAAATCCACATTTCACAAGCATTTCCACCAGACATTTTCCCAACTATAATATCTGATAAAATTCTTCTATCTTTTGTGCTTCAATGGATTCCTACGTGCTAGAAATTCTCCGAAGTCATAAGAAGATAAGATGTATGCGCAAGGGGGACACCGGTAGAGGCAGACGACTTTAAACCAGCCAATTATTTTTTTACTTAAAAAAAAGTTTCTAATTTTTTTTTAACAAATGCATCGATGCATATTCGACAACCAATTTAATTCATGAAATAGCATCTCATGGGACATTTTATCCAATAACTCACACATTTTGTCTTCTTTCTATTTCTACGACAGATGCAAAGTAAGATGAAAATCAATTTTCCTTTTTGCTTTCAGAATTCTTCATATCCTCTTCTAAATTGCTACTTTACACAAGCTCAAAAGACATTGTGAGATGTTACAGAATCTTAATTTATACCTCGTCTTTCTTTGAAAGATTCTAATGGAACAATTAATTGTCATTTTGAAAAAAAAATTATAGTTTAAGAGTAACGTAAGAAATGCTAATCTTTTCAATTCTTTCTAGCCTTTATAACTTATTAGGATTCCTTACTTAGAATTCATGTATGTAAATAAACTACATCAACTTATGGGCTTTAAAAGTAAAATCTCCCTTAAAGTGGTGCTAGCAAGTACTATACTATCTAGGATTCATATTTTCACTTTATGTTTAAAATTGCATCTCTTTCTTACGAAAAATAAAGTAAGTTTTGAATAAAGAAATTTGTTTTGTTATTCTCATTTCTAATATGGTAAATTAGTAATATAATAATTGTATTTGTAATTAATTAGTTTAATAAAAGTATTACAATTTAATTATGATTTATTAGATGAAAAAACAAATAATATTCTGTAATCAAACAATTTTTCTTTTGAAGGTATAGAATTCAATCACTATAAATTGTTATTAATATCTAGTTTGCATATTAAAGTATGGAATAAGGTAAATGGATAGGGTAGTGTTATGTTTTAATAAGCTTACATTTTTATTAATTATCGATTCATGTATTCTTTTACAATTTAACTTGGTCTATAAAGATTGAGGAAGTATAATATCTTAAATTCTTATAAGTGAATTATAATTGATGTGTCGTTATAATTAATATTGATTCTATATCAATTAGATGTATTAGCTTGACAAAAATGTTGTCCCAAGATATTTGATAGCTCCTAATTGGTTGTTTGGATATCTTGTCACCCTTGTGCCTATTTGTCTATTGCCTTTTGTATGTCTCCAACCTCTTCTAAGTTGGAGAATATCGTTGTTGGTAAGCTTATTATTAAAACTTAAATTAATATTACATATGTAATGTCCCAATAGACTAGTTGATGTATCATTCTATATAAAGCTTTAAGCTATTTAAATTGGGGTATAATTTTAGAATTGACCTTAAGAAGATAAATAAATAAATCATTAACAAAAAAAAAGGGTCTCAATTGTGTGATCAAATAGACTTCCTTCCCCCAAATCTTTATTTTAGAATATTACAGTTAAATGGTTGGTTATTGATTGCTTGAGTTAATAATGATTTCAAATGTTGGTTGATTGGAGGATAGAAAGGTTATAGATGTTGGAAATGACTTGAGTAATTGAGAGGGGAGGGGTGAATCAGTTACCACAAAAACAAATCCAAATCCAAATCCCTTAGATGTCTTAAACAAATCAGTCACTGTTGCTCGGTTAACATAGATATTTCACTGTCACTCGGTTAACATAGCAAATCTTAAGATATTAACTGTGATTATCTTTAGTAATTAATTACATCTAAACATAAACCATAAAGTGCAAATGAAATGTACACAGATAACACCCAAAATTTAACGTGGAAACCCAATATGGGAAAACCACCAATAGCAACTAGTCACTCTTTTTCACTCTTCTAAAGTGAGCCCTATTAGGAGCCAACCCTATTAAAGGTTAGAATAACACATTGGTAGGTGTGACTTAATTAGAGGATTTAATCACCCTGTAAGGAGTGGCCTTGTGAGAGGTCTTCAAACACTTCAATATAGAAATGTCACCTTGTTAGAGGATTTACAAAAGGAAGTTAAGTCTACTCTGTTAAGAGATTTTATCACTGTTATAATTGTTAGAGAGTAACAATGGATTGACCTATTTTGATAAGCAACTATCCTTGTTGATTCAGATCTCTGTTCTGGATTAAGTGTTTGATCCTCACTGATCGGATATTCTGTTGCAGTCCTATGTATTCTGTCTTCAATCATAATCACATCTGATTTCACCTTCACTCTTCATATCACACTTCATAATTATCACACACACAATCTCAATTATCAATCCAAACTTGACCTTACATATATATGTTAAGCCTTGTCAAGTTGGCCTTGATATCCTTCCAAATAAATAATAAAACTCATGTTTGTCGGCTGCATATAACTAATTATCCATAAAATATAATCCATTGTTAGTCGGTTGACACTAATAGTTCTGCTCGGTCAATATTGAAATCCTTCAACGCCCGACCAACACTGTAATGCCCAAGTGAACTCGGTTAGAACTAAAAAAACACTTTGGTCATCTTCAATGCCCAAGAGATCTTGGCAGACACTGACTGTGCTTGGATAGGATTAGACATTTATGTAAACATCACTATACTTGTGTAAACATCAATGAAAATACACAATTGAATAATTGTCATCAACAATCTCCCTCTTTGGCATTGATGGAAACACAACATGTCATAATACAAAGAATTATATAGCAACAAACATGAGAATGAAATATTGTTAATGTCCTTAGCTTCATTCTGATTCTCATCCAATTTTATTAATGTCTTAAGCCTCATTCTGATTCTCATCCAAAGCTCCCTCAATCACTAAAATACATATTTCTCCCTCTTACATTAATCTTTGTCTCTGATAAAGTTCTCCCTCTTTCATCAATCTCTTCATCAGTAATTTCACTGATCATATAGTAATCTCTCCTTCCATCATGAATTCTTATGCCATACAGTAATCTCTCCCTCTTTGACAACCAGTGCCAAAGACACCAACTAATGTATCCAATGATATTGTAATGTACCTGTTTGTACTGATTCATA
Source organism: Thuja plicata (assembly GCA_018584345.1). NCBI lineage: Eukaryota > Viridiplantae > Streptophyta > Pinopsida > Cupressales > Cupressaceae > Thuja > Thuja plicata. The sequence goes on from MU226505.1 coordinate 4,563,591, forward strand.
TGCAATAAGCTCTAAATATCGACATCAACATGTTAGGTATGTTCTGTAGCTCAGTTGATGCATCACTAAACTGTGTTTTAGTGAGCCTCAATTAGGGGAATCACCCCTAGCTTTCCTCTATTATACAAAAATGCATCCTTAAGTAGCGGTTTTGTGAATATGTCTGCAATTTGTTCTTTAGTATTCACATATTCCAATCTTACTTCTTTGTTCTGAACCAATTCCCTCAAGAAATGACATTTTATTGTAATATGTTTAGTCTTGGTATGCATCACAGGTTTCTTTGAAATGTTAATAGCACTGGTGTTTTCACAGTAGATAATGATTGGTTCTGTGATATCCACCTTCATACCTGACAACAATTGTTTAAACCATATGATGTTTGAACAATTCACTGCTACAGTAACATATTTTGCTTCTGTTGTAGATTGAGAAATGTAGTTTTGTTTCTTGCTTGTCTAGGAGACTACCCTCTTTCCAAGAAATAGTGCTCCACCACTTGTGCTTTTTCTGTTATCAACACTTCCTGCCCAATCAACATCAGTAAAAGTCTTCAAATCAAAGTTTCCTCCTTTATTATACCAGAATCCATAATCTTCAGTACCCTTAAGATATCTCAGAAACCTTTTGATAGCCATCAAATGATTCTCTCTAGGATTAGCTGAAAAATTTGCAACAATACCGACTGCTAATGCAATATCAGGTCTAGTGTGAACAACATATTGAATTTTTCCAATCATGGATCTGTATGTAGTCTGGTTTACCTCCTTTGAATCGTCATCCTTAGATAGCTTATGTTCAGTAGGCATAGGTGTTCCAACTGGTCTAGAGTCTTCCATCCCAAATTTCTTCAGTATCTCTTTTATGTATTTAGACTGAGTAATGTAGATACCATCCTTCATCTGATAAACTTGTAAGCCAACAAAGAATTTGATTTCACCAAACATAGACATCTCAAATTCCTCTCATAGCTTCTAAGAATGCTCTACATAAGTCATCATATCTAGTAAACAATATGTCATCAACAAATATTTTTGCTAATAGTATCTTGCTCTAAGGTCCTTCTTTGATGTACAAGCTTCTATTGTTATTAGTTCTCTGAAAACCAATACTTATCAAGTAACCATGCAGTCTTTCATACCAGGCTCTCGAAGCTTGCTTCAATCCATATAATGCTTTGTGCAGTTTGCTAGCCATATTCCTTTTGTTAGGTTCTACAAAACCTTCAGGTTGCTCAATGTAGACTTCCTCTTCAAGAATGCAGATTTTACATCCATTTGATATTGTTAGGATTAGGTAATACTGAGAGGGGGGTGAATTAGTATTACAAAACTTATTAAAAATTTTCAACCAATTAAACATTAACCATATACTTCCAGAAATAAAAAGAACATAAGCAAATAACACAATACTCATAACACCATAATTATGTTGTCGAGGAAACCCTGGATAAGGGAAAACACCGGTGGGGATGGTACCCACAAGCATGAACTAAAGTATAGTGTCCCTATTAGGAGCTGAATATTACATAGTACATTTCCTTATTAAAGGAATTACAACCCTATTAAAGGTATACAACACCCTATTAGGGGCCAACTGAGCTTACAACTCTTACAATGTAATTATGTTACAAAATGTTCTCAGTAATGAACAAAACAAGTATCTCTAATGCTTAGATAGTTCCAATCATAGCTCATTAATGATCTCTGTCATCCTCTGCTCTATAATTCACATGTCCTCAAAACATATCATCCATCCAATCATCTCTCATCATCAATATCTTCGCTCAACAAAAATTTCTCCATATATATATCTTATCTCTTACCCAAATATTACATAGTCGGCTCTGAATGCAAAATACATTTAATAAAACAAATATCAAATGAAAAGTTGAAGCTCTTACATAACCAAAGTATAGGTTATCAAAAACCATAATCCAACTCTGATTGCCAAGAGACCATGTCATACTCTCTGAATCATCGCTTTTGTCCAACTGCTCTGTATCACTATTCTGTTGTTGTATGTCTGTCTTCAAATATCTCTAACTTGTTGTAAACATTACAAAAACAAAATTGATCTTAGGTGGAGGTCTCATATACCTCATACTATCTTCCTCTAAGCTCGCTTGCCATAATTCATCGATCTTGATACCCAAAATACCTCTGTAACTTTGCTTTTGTACTTAGTCAATTTCAAAGTCATCAAAACTCAACTTCATAGGAATCTATCTGTAACCCAGATATGTTTCCATAAATGACAACTAAAAAGTGAATCAAATCATGAAAAATAGATCACTTTCCAACAATTTCTCCCTTTGGCATTGATGGCAACACTTAACAAAAAAAAAGACTAAGTGTTCCAACAAAACAAAACTGTCTCTCTTTATTTCTATTTTGTTTTTCTCTTTTCTTCTCTTATACATTTTCTCCTTCTCCTTATTCATTTTACTCTTCCTTCTTCTCCCATTAATTTTTCTTATCTTCTCCCCCTTTGACAACAATGACAAAGGTGCATACAAAGTAATGAAATTAGTGCTTGCTCACTAGTTTCAGAACATCTTGAACGGAATCTTCCAAGATCTTCACTTCTGTACTCCATGACTTCAGAAATAGTTGACTAACATGAATTAGTCCATTCAATGCAAATGATGCAGTCTTTGCTTCTTTCAACTTTGTAGGCATAGAGTTAGTCAATGAATCTGCAGTCTTCTCCAAATCTGATAGGCGTGCTTCAATTATAGATAGCTTAGGAGTGATTAAACTCTTCATCAAATTGAATCTAGTCAGTACTCTCCCTTTCTCTATATCCAATACATCTAATTTTGCCAAATTTATTGTTACTTCCTTGTCTAATTATGTTAGAGATTGTGAAGAGGTTTCACAACTTTCCATCATACTGTTCAAAGTTGCCCTGTCCTTGGAAATAATGTCTTCTATCTTCTGAACATGCCTGATAGGATTCATGCAGTAACTGAATAGCTTCCTTCCATTTCCAATACAAGTCTTAGCATTTGCAGTAGTAGTTTTCAAAATTCTCAACTCCCATGAGACAGACTTGCAAAATTCTGATAGCTTCTTCTCTGAGTAGTTCTTTTCTACCTTCTCCTCTACAATCTTTATCAAACTCTCATAATAACCATCAAATTCATCAAGTGTTATTTTTAGGTTTTCAATGTCATCTCTATGGTGGAAAACAATAGGTACTGGAAGAAATTTGTTCACAGTATCAATTACTCTAGTTATTACCTTAGCCTTTTTGTCACCTTTTTGTTTCGATCTCTCCTTGGTTTTAGTAAGTACAGTAAAAGCCAATTTCACTAGCTCATCATCATCCATGCAATCAACATAAACATCTGTTGTATTGTCTTTCCTTGCCAACAATTAAATAGAAGATGTGATTACCTCAATTTTAGTTTCATCTTTTTCTTCATGTTCTTTATGTCCTTCATCATGTTCTGCTTCACCCTGTTCTTTCTTCTGCTCTTCTTCCTCTTTCTGCTCTGCTTCCTCAACAATTGTGTTGTCCATGCTTTCTGCAAATGGGTCATTCTCATCATTAGAGGTGTCAAGTGTTATAGGTACACCAGAAACATATAAATTTGGTTGTGTATTAACTTTTCTCTTCTCAGCACTTGCCTCAGCTGGCTTCGAACTTTCTCCCATTCCTAAGTTTGTAGGCAAAGTGGTTTTAGGAAGAGGAGTCTCCTCAGGAGTAGGGTTCATCAATATTTTCTCCAGTGCTTTCTGAGTCTCCTCAGTGATTTCATCATATCTTCTTTCCATGATTTTTAGTAGTTTGGTCTTAGTTCTTAGTAAGGGTTTCAATTCTTTGAGTATTTTGTCCCTTTCTTGTAAAGATATCACAGGTAGCATGTTGTCAATTTCTTGATTTCTGATTGTTTCATCCTTAATCTGTGCTAACTGTTTCCTTGTCTCCAATCTCCCATATAGTTCTTCAGGTAAACTGCCCTAAATTTCCAATAGATTCTTCTTGAAAACAAGTAAATGATTAACCACAATATCTTCAATCTTAAGTTTATATGTCTCCCCAATCCTGTCATAGCATTTGTTAATTGTAACTAGCTCACCCTGCTCTATAGCTCTCTTCTCAATCATCTTTAAGTCAGGCTTCCATATGTGTTTCTCAGTTTCAGTTTTCTTCTCTTCTCTCATAGTACTTGGTTCCTTAGGTGATGTATGCTTGCTAGATCTGGTGTTTACTCTAGGATTAATCTTTTTAGCTTCTGATGTCTATTGTGATGGAGGAGGTGGATTGTCTAACATTACTAATTTAGGAGTGGGAAGGGATGCATTACTAGCACTTGCCAATTCAGAAGATCACTCTTCCATTTTCCTTTTCACTTCTTTCAGTTCTTCCTCTGTTATTCCTTCCTTTACACCACATTCATGTTGGAAATTTGGCTTCCTGAGGATGCATGACTCATTTTGTGTTGTCATCATGGCAACAAAATCATGTTTAGTTTATGTCTTGAATGACAAAATGACTAAGTATGGAAAACAGGGCAAATAGAGATATTCAGTGAGCAGCACATCAGCGCACGTGTGAGAGATTGAATTAGCTTATGCACATTTAGATATAAGTTGTATGACACATGTACATGCTACATCCAGACACACATAGTATGGAACTACAGTACGGCAAAGTTATAGGCAGATCAGTAGAACAACAGTCCAGAAGACAAAGCATGGAAGTCGACTAGTATTTTGATCAGCGTGCATTATTTTGTAATGTAATGGCTAAGCACCTTTGGTTACAAGTTTGTAATAATGTAAATAGAAATGTAGTAAACACGCTTGAGCCAACTTGTTCGGAAGCATTGTATATTTTGTTTTAGGGCCGACTAGTGTCTTGTATTGGGTCGCGCCTATTTCGATATAAACATATAAGTATGTAATGTAAAGATATGTTGCAAGCGTCAATGATTATGTAAGAGGAAGATACTGAAGAGCAGTAAGATGAAGTCAGTACATGATATAGCTCTTTAAGAGAGTAAGAGCATTTGCACATACACGGAACTGATCAGACAGCAGTGTCATCACAACAGTTCATTTTGATATAGTGTATATCATCTTTCAGAAGGTTTTAGCCTTCATCCTATTGGGCAGTGAGCCATATACCTTTAACAGGGTTTTGTAAAAGACTACTAACAGGGTTAGACCTTTAACCAGGTCATTGTACTCATATTGTAAATATTGCTTTTAATAGGGCAAAGGAACTTTAACAGGTTCATTATACCTAGTACAATATTTGTGGGTACTAATTCCCACCAGGGTTTTCCTTTGATCAAGGTTTCCCCGTAATCATATCATGTGTTTATATGAGTTCTTATGTTAAGCTTCATTCTATGTATGTTTGATTTATGTTTAAGTTGCTGAAAAGTAATTAATAGACAAACACTGATTCACTCCCCCCTCTCAGTGTTTCTAACAATTGGTATCAGAGCTCTGGTCCTCAGAAAATAAGTTTAACCACTTAAGGAGATCATGGACTCAGTAGAAGCAAAACATTTGAAAAATAATCTTGAAGCAACTCTTGAAGATCTTGATAGATTCGAAAAAGAAAATGAAGAACTCAGACTGAAAGTTGATGGTTCACAAATGCTTATCAAGAAATTAAGGAAAGATTTGAAGGATTGTTCTACAAGTGATTTAGGGAAAATGATCAGAAAGCTCAATGAAGAGAATATGTCTCTGAAAGATAAAATTGAAAATTTAGATGAACAGCTCACAGACAACCAAATTTCTACTGAAGAAAACATCAAAGAAAGCAAACAACTAGATGATGAACTCTTGAAAGAAAACATTAAAGTTTTGGAATTAGAAAACATAAAGAAGAAGTTGGAATCTGAATTAACAAAAGAAAAAGATAAGATTGATAAAATCCACACAAGTTCAGATTCACTTCAATCTCAGCTCAATGCACAAAAGCAAAAAGGTGACACTAATGGTCTTGGATACAGTGTAGCACAGACTGAAATCAATTCATTGCAAGAAAGAAAGAAAGATCATGAAGCACCTTCAGAAGCAAAGAAAGTTGAAAATGTTGAAGAGATTAAAATAGATCCACCTAAAGGGGAAATCAAGCAAGTTAACAGAACTTGTTATGCATGTAACAAACATGGTCATTTGACAAGAGATTGCAAAGAGGTAAGACCTTTCAAAGGTTATTGTTTCTCATGTAATAATTTTGGTCACAGGGCTATACATTTCAGAACAAATCAAAGAAAAATGAATCAAAACAATCAGATAAATCAACCTCAAAGAAATTTGCAAAACACTACATGTCAGATATGTAACTACAATGGTCACACAACAAAGCAATGCAACATGATGAACAAGAGAATCAAACCTCCTATCATTTGTCACACATGTGGAAAGGCTGGACACATCTCAAGGTTTTGCAGGTCCAGAACTCAAAAGCAAGATGAACCTAAGAAATCACTATTTGAAGAGAAAGGAGAAGTCAAGTTTGTTCAAGAAAATGAAGATTCAAGTAAAATTTGGGTTGAAGTAAAGAAGGAAAATGATGTTGACAAAGTATTTGATGCATCCACAGTGGACGCACCCTCTACTTTTGCTTGAATAGACCTTCTTGGTCTTAGGGGAGCTATTCTAGCTCAGGACCCCTGCGCGGTTGGTATACTCACCTCTGAGTATGTGCCTATGAATTCATGGTTATAAGCACATATTATTGTTGTATACATTCACATACTGTCTAAAATGCATCAGAATCAAAGTTTCAAAATCTCTGAGTAATTTGCGTACGGTTGCAAACATTAAATTCTGTAGATTGTATAAAAAAAAGTAAGTGTTCGATCTTCTTCACACTTACATTTGAGATCATAGAATTTGGAGAGCATTGAAGCACTAAGCAGCAAGCATTGAAGCATAACAGATTTGGTAGTTAAGCAAACAGATTAGAATTTGAAATGGAACCCTAGTAGTCGCGCCGTTTTGGAATTTTGTGAAACCCTACTTAATCAAATTCCAAGTAAGTATGGCGAATCCAGTTGTGTTTGATATAGCAGAGAGGAAGAGATTTGTATTTAAGAAGCATCCATTCAAATCCATACTGGATGATGTGGAAGGGGCTTTCTCTAAAACCCCACTAGGTGTTGTTCACGTGGAAGATATCCGCACGTACATTTACTATAAGAAGGAAACAGTAGGAGATGTCAGCATAGCCACTCATATGGGATCTATGATGAAACCTGACTACACATTCAAGGATGAGTTCATGCACTTGATTGATAACCCTATTTTTGATTACTCTAATGCGCATGAGTTTGATGAGCAAGAATGGGTGAAGATTTTGCTAAGCAGAATACATGATGATCTTTACTGGATTGGTGAGGTTCCTGTACACATCACCATAGACCTAATCCATGAATTAACTGGACTTCCTAAAACTGGACCAGTTCTTCCTACTGGTAAGGATGTCAAAAAGAAAGTGGAACAAGTTTGCCTATCTAGAAGTGACAAGCGCAGAATGACAGTTGACCCTATCAAGGAGGATGACATAAAAATTCTGAAAATGATACTTGGGTATAAGTTTTAGCAAGCAAGCAGGTTGAACAGTGTCTCTGTAGCAACAGTCCTAGCCGCTATTGGAATGGTGAAGGATAACACTCAATAAAACCTATGTGAGATCTTGCGTGCTCAACTAATTGACAACATTCGAATCATCAAGCATGACAGGAGCAAGACATTTAGGTTTGGATCTTTGATCATCTACTTGTATTTCTATATAGTTGGAAAGGTTGCAAACCTTTATCTAGACAGGAGCAAACCCACAATGTCTCATATTTCACTTAAGGTCACTTTAGAGAGCAGTGCAAGGGATGCCATGGATATGGATATCAAGACATTTAGGATCAAGATGCAGAAAAGGTTTAGACTATCTGAGAAGATAGTTGACAAATACAAGGATATTATATGTTTCATGGTGGAAACAAATTGCACTTGCATGGAGACAGTAGAACCTAGAACCAAATGGATTCATCCTCTTGGTTATGAAGTGGAAGAACATGTGTTAGAAGGATATGTGCAAGTTCTATTATCTGCGCCCAAAGATCCTAATGAGCCTAGGTGGGGCACTTACAGAGAGAAGACCAATGAAGTGGAGACTATCTTACACAGTGTTGATAACAAAAGGAAAGCATCCAGAATTACATCCAACATTCTAAGAGTACATGGAGTCACTCAAGAAGATCTTGACAAAGCTAGAGAAGCTAAAATAGCTAAAGAACTTGAGAAGACTGAAGAGATCCAGAAGAAGAAGAAAGTAGAGAGAACCCCTGCACCCTCTACCACTATTGACTTAGACTCCTCTCCACCCTATGTACCAAGTAAGAATCCTAGAGGAAGAAAACGGGTGCCTACTAATCATCCATCATCAAGGAACACTCAGAGCAAAGCAAAGAACACTCAAGCTCCTCCTGAGGTAGGATTTAGACCTAGTCTAAATGTTTTGAAGAACAGGATTGTGAATGAAGGGAGATTAGATAAACTTTCTAAAGTCTATGATAAGTATCAAGAAATTGATAAGACTAAGATACACTCTATGATCATATATCATATGATCAAGTTTAAGAAGTCAGTTCTTGAACTCAAGAAAGTGATACCGGTTATGGAACATATTGGAGATCATGAAAATACATGCAATTGAGGAATACATGAGAATAAGAGAAGATACATTGGATAATCTTCTCCCTGTATGCTCGCATGATGAGAAGGCTATTCTATTAGATCTGGTGAAGCCTCACCTCTGAACTAAGACAAGGACCTTACAGATTATGAACAAAGAATATGAGCAGATAGGTAAGGAGACTGAAAAATCATTTGCACAAGTGTTTATGGACAGACACATGTATCCATCAACGACGCCTACAACAAAGGTAACTCCAACTCCTCCCAAACAGGCTATAGAACCAGTGATTCAGATTGCATCTATGACAGGTCCACAGGTTTCAGCGCCCACAGTGACAATAACTTCTGATACAGAAAAAGACTCAGAAGATACCATAGTGGTTGATAACATCAAGATATCGATGATAGCATCTGACAAGGACATGGACATAGTTGATAAAGTATTTGTAAGCACTGAAGAAATGTGCACTGATGATACATCTGCACAATAGGATGAAGTTCCCATCAATGATCCAATTGACATAAATGAAGAAAAAGACACTCAAGGTGATAAGACACCAATAAAAGAGATACCAGTAAAAGTTGAATGTATGTATACCAGTCAGAACACTATATTCTTTCCTTCCACTCAACCATCCACCTCATTGTTGTCAAGGTTAACTCCTGATTCAGCAAGTCTGGATGCATGGGGAGAAGAAGACCTAATTAAGATCAGCGTTCTTGCTATGGAAAAAGCAAAGGAGAAACAAGTAAGAGGAACCCTCGCTTTTTGGAAATAGTAAACATATTGAATGACTTAGTGCCTAGTGACAAGAAAGTAGCCAAAGTCCAATCAGCTGAAGATGTGGATAACATTTTGACTAACTTCAAATCACACTTCACAAGTTTAGTAGACTCTGCTACTCAAATTGCAGAAGATGAATACAATAAGGAGAGACTGAATTAATTGGTAAAGAACTTTACCTTGGACTTAAAATCCTTAAAGATTGGGCAATCCATACTAAAAGATTTAGCAGCTAAAGGCAAGAAAGTCATAGCAAACTGCATGGATAGAATGAAGTTCACCTCTGAGCATGTTAAAAATGTAGAAGAGGCAGAGATCATGGTGGATAGCATAAGAAAATTAGTCGAGACTTCCACACAAGACATGAACATATGCAATAATGTCTACCAAGGGCAGTTAGACAAAATTGAAAAAGCTAAGTTGGAAATCAGCAAGATACGAGTAAGGCAAACCCAGTTGAGAAATGCACTTGCGCCATCCTTAGCAGTCCTTAATGAGAACATCAAATAGATTGATGACACCATGGTGACATATGATCAAGGTCCTTGCATGGATCTGATGAAAATGGAGAAATTGACATATGCCCTATGCGCGCATCTTCAGACAGTTGATGCAATGAAAGTATTTTGGTAGAAAGAGATCCAATCTCTTCAGATTGTATACCCTGAAGACTACATGGAGTAAGTATGCAGAAGACTTACAAGTTTTTGTACACCTTTGTCATTAATTTCAAAGGGGGAGTAATATATAATGTGTATATGTGGAGAATTATATGTATATATCAATAAGATGTTATGATATACAGTCATTTTTTGTGTTAAGTCATTTTGAGTAACTTGGCCACATTCCTTTGTTGCCATAAATGACAAAGGGGGAGATTGTTGGCAAGTTGACTTCCTGAGGATGCATGAATCATTTTGTGTTGTCATCATGGCAACAAATTCATGTTTAGTTTTTGTCTTGAATGACAAAATGACTAAGTATGGAAAATAGGGCAGACAAAGATATTCAGTGATCAGCACATCAGCACACATGCAAGAGATCAATTCATCTTATGCGCATTCAAATATAAGTTGTATGACATTTGTACATGCTACATCTAGACACACATAGTATGGAACTACAGTACGACAAAGTTACAGGCAGATCAGTAGAACAACAGTCTAGAAGATAGAGCATGGAAGTCGACAAGTATTTTGATCAATGTGCATTATTTTGTAATGTAATGGCTAAGTGCCTTTGGTTACAAGTTTATAATAATGTTATTAGCAATATAGTAAACACGCTTGAGCCGACTTGTTTGAAAGCGTTGTATATTTTGTTTTAGGGCCGACTAGCGTCTTGTATTGGGTCGCGCCTATTCGAATATAAACATATAAGTATGTAATGTAAAGATATGTTACACGTGTCGATGATTATGTAAGAGGAAGATACAGAAGAGCAATAAGATGAATTCAGTACATGATATAGCTCTTTAAGAGAGTAAGAGCATTCACGCATACACGAAACTGATCAGATAGCAGTGTCATCACAATAATTCATTTTGATATAGTGTATATCATCTTTCAGAAGGTTGTAGCCTTCATCCTATTAGGAAGTGAGCCTAGGCAGTGAGCCATATACCTTTAATAGGGTTTTGTAAAAGACTCCTAACAGGGTCAGACCTTTAACCAGGTCATTGTACTCATATTGTAAAGACTACTTCTAATAGGGCAAAGGAACTTTAACAGGTTCATTATACCTAGTACAATATTTGTGGGTACTAATTCCCACCGGGGTTTTCCTCTGATCAAGGTTTCTGTGTAATCATATCATGTGTTATGATTTCTTATGTTAAGCTTCATTCTATGTATGTTTGATTTATGTTTAAGTTGCTGAAAAGCAATTAATAGACAAACACTGATTCACCCCCCCCCCCTCTCAGTGTTTCTAACAATTCATGCACAAGGTTATCAATTTTCCTTTTCCTCACACCTCTAATTTGTTCCTCTCTTACCTTAGCATATTTCTCCTCATAGGTTCCCCATGTTTCTTCTGATGTATCAATCTCATATGCAAGAACATGTTCAAATTTCATAATAAGTACCTCTGAACTTACCTCATATCCCATAGGATAACACCATTTCTTCCTTGGTGTGACTGCCTCAAAGCATACACAGTCAGTTTAAACCATGAAACAAATTTTATCCTTGTATTTCTCAACTATGTCATCAGATATCCTGTATCTATTTTTCATCTTCCTTTGAAGGATTTTGATCGTTCCAAATAATTCACCATCAACCCATGTTTTGTTCTATCTTTTGTAACTCTATGTGATCTGAATACCAGTAGGTATCCCTGTTTTCCAACCACTAGGGTGCATGCATACAAATTTGTGTTCGATCTAAAGGTCTGTGTTCTGTCTTTCTTTACCAGTTTTACATTCTCCAGAAATTGTTGTGCCAACACTTTGCATAGATTATATTTTACATTTTATTTCACCATTTTCATCTTCCTTTGAAGGATTTTGATCGTTCCAAATAATTCACCATCAACCCATGTTTTGTTCTATCTTTTGTAACTCTATGTTATCTGAATACCAGTAGGTATTCCTATTTTCCAACCACTAGGGTGCATGCATACAAATTTGTGTTCAATCTAAAGGTCTGTGTTCTATCTTTCTTTACTAGTTTTACATTATCCAGAAATTGTTGTGCCAACACTTTGCATAGATTATATTTTACATTTTATTTCACCATTCTCCATGCCATCATGATAACTCCTATAGATACTGAATTAGGTCTACTAATGTAGTATAATTTATAGCCAAGTATCGTAGAAATTAGTCTCACATCTTGTTGAAAGATGTCATTCACAGTCATTGCTCGCCTGTCCCATTTAGAGTGTGTTAGGGTTTTGAATTGCTTCTTCACTTGCTTTTATGCAACAAGAATGATACTTGTATTATCCAATCCAGTAATCTCATGAATTAAATCACTGTAAATCTTCACAGACTGCTCGCCTATCCAAATGAACTGATCATGTACTCTGCTCAATAATATCTTAAACCATTCTTCTTCGTTGAATTCATACAAATCCAGAATTTTCATAATACTCAACTAATCAATGTGTTTGTACTCATCTCATAATTCCTTTATCAGTCATATACTCCATCTTATTACAAATATCATCAGTGCCTAGTATATCATACTTACAATGAATGTGATCCCTAATATCTTCTACGTGTAAAACTTCGTAGGGTGTTTGATAAAATGATCCTTCGGGGTCTTCTTCACAAGAATTGAATGAATTTTTCTTGAACTTATACCTAGGTCGATCTACAACATCATAAATAATAGGTGCATCCATAGCTAGATGATATAAATACCTCTTTCACGTTGAATTCTAAATTTTTGCTTCAATCAATCATGCAAGGCAAATGTAGGATAGACTAAATCTCTCTGCTCTCTGATCTCCTTAGGTCTCTCTTCGTCAAATGGTAAGGAAATAAATCTTCATATGGTGCTTTATACAATGTTTAAGTTATAAAATTTCACTTTACCCAATACTGTCCAGTCGGCTGAAGATCTCGCGATCAAAATATATGCGTCAGCTAGTGTTGCGCTCTTAACTGTATACTCCACGATGTCGACCATGTTCATACCTAAGCTCGCATGAGCTCAATCCATAAGTTTCAGGGTGGGATATATTCTAATTTCTTTATCCAATGCTCCCCCTAAGGCCATGATCAGCCAGTTGGGATGATTCTTCTTTACTACCATCAGGAAAAGATCCAGTAGCATCTATTATCTCTCCCTGAACCAATGTCTCACTTTTTTCTTTGATCTTCCATATCTTACCATTATTGTTATCTTCTGCTTTCTTAAAACGACTGTCAAAATCACTCTTTAAATCTACAACACTCTTACTAATATCATTTCCATTCTTCTGTGTATTCATAGGAGGTGGTACTCTTCTGTTGTTTGCTCCATTATACCTGCAAAACTTCACTATATGACCTAGATTATTGCATTTGTAACATATAGGAGGTCTTCTTTCCTGATTTACTTGTAGCTTACAGTACTTCACAATGTGTCCAATGTTACTACATTTGTAGCGTGTAGGTTTCACTATAGGTTCTCTTCCATTGTCTTGTCTATATCCAGATTGATTAGGTTTCCTACATTCTAATTTCTTGTGCCCATATCCATTACAATTAAAACAATAGCCAGAAAAGGACTTAAAAGGGGCACTACCTTTGCAGTCTCTTTTCATGTGTCCAAACTTGTTACATCCAAAGCATCTACCTCTGAAAAGGTCTGATCTTCTCTCTAGGTTCTTCAATAGTAGGATTTTTAGCATCAATATTTGCATCAGGTTTCTCTTCCTAATTCTTTGAGCATTCAGCTTCATTGAAGCCAATACCAGTCATATCACCTTTAGGTTTCTGTCTGTCTCTTTGTTCATTGATCAAATCACTGCTGGTGTGAAGTTTCTCAATGTGTTTCTTTACCTCAACAAGTTCACCTTTTGTAATTTGATTGTATTTTTCTAGTTCTAGATAGTTTTTCTTGTAGTTGTCAGCCTCATTCTTCATTTGTTCTAATGCACTATTCAAAGTTTCTTCAATCTACCTTTTAGCATCCTTTTGTAACTGAATCTCTTTACTCATAGCTTCATTCTCAAGTTTCAAAGTTTCATTTTCTTCTTCAATTTGCTTCATCTGATCTGAATTATCTTTGTCTGAATCTTCTTTTATCTGAACCGCAAGATCCTGTCTCTGACTTCTGGAAAGTTCAAGCTGGTCTCTGAGTTTCTTTATAAATTTCTAAGCTCTTCGCATGTTGAATCTTAATTCTCCATTCTCTGCTTTTGCTTTGTCAAGGTCTTCTAATGCAACATCAAAGTTTTCTTGCAAACTGTTCAAATCCATTATGATCCCCCTTAAGTTGTTAGACTTTCTCTCCAAGGGCCAAAATCTCTAATACCAATTGTTAGGATTAGGTAATACTGAGAGGGGGGGGTGAATCGGTATTACAACACTTATTAAAACTTTTCAACCAATTAAACATTAACCATATACTTGCAGAAATGAAAAGAACATAAGAAAATAACACAGTACTCATAACACCATAATTTTGTTGTCAAGGAAACCCTGGCCAAGGGAAAACCCCGGTGGGGATGGTACCCACAAGCATGCACTAAAGTATAGTGTCCATGTCAGGAGACCTATCATTGTTAGGAGATGAATATTACATAGTACATTTCCTTGTTAAAGGATTTACAACCTTGTTAAAGGTATACAACACCCTATTAGGGGCCAACTGAGCTTACAACTCTTACAATGTAATTATGTTACAAAATATTCTCAGTAATGAACAAAACAAGCATCTCTAATGCTTAGATAGTTCTAAT
>MU226505.1:4594027-4624532 GCA_018584345.1 Thuja plicata
TCATGCACTTCAGTGGGGGTTCCAGCAGTATCTTCTGACAGAGTTTTCAGACATGCTTCAGAGATGCTTCTTGCTCTCTTCTTGTTCCTCTCTCTGGGACATCTCTTTGCTTTATGCTTTTGGGTACTTGATCAGGCCTAGTTGCCGGGACCCTTCTTTCCTGCTTTCTGCAGTAGTTTAGAAGTTTTGCTTCTCCCTAAGTTACACTTAAGGGGGGGTGTTAGAGTAATTTAGCAATTGCTCTTTTAGTGCTTAAGTTTCACTTAGGCAGTTTCTTTAGTCTTAGGAAAGTTTCTATTTCCTAGCAGTTGCCCTTTTAGGGTTTCGGCATCCTTTATAAGGATTGTCTTCTTTGTATTTCGATAAGGAGTTTGTAAATCATTTATTGTTGAATATAGAATATCATTTTTCTGTCAACATGGTTTTTTATTCTCTGGCCTATCGGCCGCCTTAGCTTTCTGATCCTTCTCTCTTCTGTCTGTTTCATTCTGTGTAATAGTCTTTGCATGCAAGTGATCTTGGTTGCATTGCGTATCAGCAATATCAACAGAAATCACATGTCCACCAAAGGTGAAGCATCTCCTAATCTATAATAAAGTATGTGCAACATGCACAACAAAGATGGAGGGCAATAAAGTGATAAGCTCACTAAAGGTAGAGTCAACACACAAAGTGGAAACACTCCAACTACTCCTATGCAATTCTCAGAAAAGCTTAAGTAAAGTGTAATTAGAACCTAGGTGTGAATTAACCAAGGTAAAATGCCCTAATTACATCAAAAAATACAATAATAAAAGGTGAGACTATTACTTGGAATTTAAATAAATACATTAAAGCAATATAAAATCTATTAATCTCTTTCCATGATTTTAAGGTGACCTACACTTTGCAAGGTGGTAATACAGTGGCAACACCCTACCAAAGATTGTGGTGTCATCAAATGGTGATCAATGTGATGAGTTGGCAGAGGATTTTTTGAGATTTAAAGCTCAATCTCATAGATGCCCCGTATTTCATTGAAGTGAAAATTAATTATGAGTTGTAAGGCTTGAAAAATGTGATAGGGGAATGTGGAAAACTATTTTAAACCAACCTTGGCATTGATTTGAAACCACCCGAGCAATAATCAAGAAGCGTAGTATTGAGGAAGGGCAAGGTGGTGGTGAGGAGAGCAAGATGGAAGCAAAATTTACACCCATCACCTAGAAGCAATAACTTTGCTTCCTCGACCAAATATTTGAAACAAGGTTGAAGGGAATTTTCAAGATTGACAAACCAATCTTCTGGAAAATTAGGGATATTTTACTCAAAGAACTCATGAGATTTTAATGCCAACCTCACACAAATATTGATATTGTGTTGTCATGGCATGGGCTCTCAAGTTAGGTAGAAAAGATGAGGTTCTTTGGGTGATACAAGAATGTGTAAGAGAATAATGATGTTTTAGGTTGAAGCCTTTACTGGCCATGACAAAATTTGGTGAGGGATTCCAAGCCCAGTACAAAAACTAGATTTAAGGTGAGAGGACTTAATCCACCAATGCAACCCTTTTAGTGACAGGGAGTTGCACTTAACAAAAGCACAAATTGGGTGGGAGGTGTTTAAAGTTTTCTAGCACTTGAACAAAAAATGGAATGAGCAAAAGCTAGAGTAGAAGCAGAAAAAAGGAGGTAAACAAGTGAATTTGAGCCAAAGGACTATTAAAGGAAGAAGAATTGAGGCTTCCCCTCAGTTTGGTTGTTATTCTCCAAATCTGTATAGTTGTGTGATAAAATATATGTAGTTTTGTCTATCAAGCTATATAAGCTAATGATAATGGTTGAATAAGGGTGGTTTGAATCCATTTTGCAAATTTTGTATATGATGTAATCTGAAAAGCAGTAATAATTGACATAAGGAGAAGGTTTAGGTTTGTTTGTAGTTAAAGGAGGTCTCCTGGCAAAACTTCAAAGATGTATTGTTCATATTTATAAAATATATAAACTATTTACTAATGAAAAAATAATAGTAAAAATTTCCCATGAACCCTAAACCATCTCACTACTTTTCTTAGAATTAATGTTGACAAAGAAATTAATTAAATAAATAAAACCCTTATGATACATTAAAACTATGCCTTTCCCAATTTTACCGTGTTGCTCATACCAATTGTGACCTACAATATCCGTTGTTAGTTTATAAATGGAAAACTATACACATTTTGGGTTTATAAGAAGAATACAATTTGTGTATTCCTTTTGAAAAATTAGAAAGCCTACACATTTGTTTATGACTCATTGGTTTAGAAGAAGGCATTATACTTATTCCTTTTGAAAAATGAGTTGTTTATGGCTCATTCATTGTTATAAACTTATGTTATTCAATTATCTTTAATATAACAAGCTAAATAAGTGTATACAATATTACAAAAAGGTTGAAATTCTTCACTTGCAAGGAAATAGAAATGCCATTAGATTATTATGAGTTTGCTTGTTAAAATAAATATAGGTGGATTCACTATTCTAAAATAATTTGTTATACTATAAGCTCATAGATGTCTTTAAATAGATATAACTGTTTTCAATAATGTTAGGATTGAACTTATCACTTTGTTCAACCATCTAAAAACCATATCTTATGAACCACAACTTTATAAATACTATAAAAATTAAAATAATAAATATAAAATATAAGAAATAAATATAAATAATAATAAAAAATATATAACATGAACACTAAGCCATCTCACTCCTTTTCCTAGAATATTAAAAGTGACAAAGAAATTTAATAAATAAATAAAATTCTTATGATATATTAAAATTATACATATACTAATTTTAACGACATACAACATTAGCAATTAATTTATAAATTAAAATCGAAGTAAGTGTTTCTTAAAAAAATTGTCAATTTCTATATATTTTGACAATGTCTATCCAATATCTCTCATACATTATTAATACATTATAAGAGATTTTTGATATATTTAATTAACCTAAAAATAAATTCGTGTGTGAGCATTAAAGACATCATAACATTCTAAAACTAGCAATCGCACCTTGGTGTGCAATGGGTACTCCAAAGAGGTGTACTAAATAGTTAATTAGGGAAAAAAAATTGGTCTTTTTTTGTATGCATAGGTTTGTGTAGTACATGAGGTTAATAGGAGGCCATTTAGATAATGATGTTTATTTTTTTGTAGGAAAAGTAGTTCATATTAAAATAGGTTAAAAAAAGACGAGGAAGGAAACACGAATCTCATATTAAGAAATTATATATAGTAAACTAATACTTTTCAACTAATATATAATTTTTCAATAAACATAATTTAATATTTTAAATATCTACTATTAACAAAAATAAAGGATGATTATTTTTGGTCTTCTTTGTTGTGAGAGAAAGAGGGGGTGGAAGCAATATGGAGTGAAAAAACACACACACACACACACATAGAGAGAGAGAGAGAGAGAGAGAGAGAGAGAGAGAGAGAGAGGTATTAGATTGTTAGCTTGAAACAACTATTCAAAAATTAATTTGTATTTTCTCTCTCTTTCTCTTTTTTATCTATTTTGTTTCTCTCTCTTGTTCTATTTGTCTTTGTGTATACCTCTCTCTTTGTATATATTATAACCATTTTTCATCATACATCATATGTCATTATGTTTGTACAATCAAATTCTAAACCTTTTAACAAATTTAATATCTTATCATATGTAAATAATAAAATATTTTTAATTAAAAAATTAACACAATAATGTGAAGCGACCCTAATCATCCTAAGATGAGCCCACTATAACCTACAAAATATAAACATCTTTTACTTTTATGAGACAATTCTTTTTAATTTTAATTAAATGGAAAACTATGAAAATGAGGGGAAAATATCCTATCGTACTGGCCAATTCAGGAACTAAGAAGGCACAATGAAAAACTTTTGGGATAAAATATATTTGTCAATGAACAATAAAATCATAGATAATACTGTTTGTTAAATTCTTTTTTGGGTATTAAAGGGACTAAGAGATTAGAGAGAAGAGGGAACATATATGTATATAGTCAAAACAGAGCACTGATGCATAGCAAAAAAATCTATACAATCACTATTGAACAATCACATATTGACAGTAATGGACTGCATTAAAGCATTGATAGAGTTAAGGCATAATAACAAGGAGCTTAAGTCATGAAACATGCTTATGTAGAGGCTATTTTAGATAAAACTGAAATAATCTAAAAATCATAAAGAAATGTCTTTGATTCCTGCAATAATGTTATGGATGCCTAGTTGGAAAATGGGGCAGAGAAAATCCTTTTATAACAAGCCAGTGTTTGATTGGCCTGAATAAAAAGCTCACTGTATCAGCATGAATGATGATTGTGTGACTACTTGTTCTTATTATTAGCTTATTTTGTTGTAGTTTATCTGGGTGCATTATAGAGTAAATGTCATGTGACACACAAACCTTTTTGGAAAGAAAATTCAAAGCTACATGGAAGAGGAAGGCTAGTGAGAGGTGAGGCCATTTGATACATCTATAAATGGAAATTATTCTTAAAATGCTCAACTGATGCATTGATGCATGACTACTAGGTATTAGAGTATAAGGGGACCAAATTGTGCTTGTGACAAGTCAGGAGACTTTCACAACAGGTTAGGAAATAAGAGCTCAAACTTTCTAAAACAAAATAAAGACAATGCTTATTATACTGTAAAATAAACTCTTATTTTAGGTACTCAAGCACACTTTTGTGCCTAGGTAGTTGTAAAGTAATAGTGTATTGCCAAATTTATGGGAAGACCAATTAAAATACTATTAACTATGATACAAACAACTAAGATCTATCACAAGCAGAAACCCAAATTCATCCACATGGCGTGCACTTTATAAGAGATATCAGTCCCAAAACCTTAAATTCACACAATCAATGATTTTAAGGCCCTAAGATAAGAAGGGCTAAATTAGGGTAGTGGGCAAATCAGCCCTGACATTAAGTTATTTGATCAACCACCTTTGACCTAAGTTTTTCTATGAAATTCAACGACAGAAACAACTATACCTGGAAGCAGCGTATGATGACAATTATGAGTGTCTTGCTCATTCATTAATTTGTCCAATAATTTACCAATTACTTTGTAATAAAACCATCATGAATGGTGAAAATCATGTTTTTTTATTTGTAGGTAAGAAAAAATAAATTATATGGCTTTGGAAAAGTGTTTAACACAACCCATCTAATTTTTCGCATTTACTTGTGAGTTTTAGAAGGGAAAATTGCTGTAAGTTTTACAAAACCTCATCCGCAAGTTATTGGGCAAGTAACTTGCTAGGCAATTTGGCTAATGAGTAGTTGCGAGTTTTGTGAGTACTTGGCAAGTTTTGCAAGATTGTTATATTGAATGTACCATGTAAGCAATGTTATTATTATCTTATCTTTTAGATTTTTCACATTTATATGCACAATTGAAGGAACATTGTTATTGTCAGCTCCTATCAACATCATACATGTTTGATAAAATGCCTCAATTCAATATGATCTCATAGACTACACTCAGCCGGATATGTAAATAAATCTTTTTTGGCTACATCCCTTAGCATTTAGGGTTCATTTGCAATGGGAATTGTGATTTTTGGCTTGCAAATTGTTTGGAAAAATGAGGATTCATCATCTCTAAACATTGTAGAATGTGCACCTGAGGCTTTGGTGAATTTTAAGCTGCTAAATTGACAAGTGAAAAGCCCAAGTTTGCAACCATATTAGTGTTGAAATCAGAGCATCAAAATGCCCAATTAAAATCAAAATGCTCCAGTTGACTCTAGTTCAAATCACTTTATATAAAAAATTACATTTCAGTAAGAGAAAATGGGTGCGGATGATAGAGCTCTACTTTTTGGAAGCCATAACAATGTTATTAAATTAATACTGACATCTATATATTTATTATTAGTTATAAACCAATAAGATCCATCATCCATTTCCTTTGCACTATAATGCAAACTAAAAGACCTCAACATTATTATGAAAAGATAACCATGACACATTTTTCCCTAGAACCAAGATAAAATTTTGGAGTTCACATATGTGATGTCCCCTTCCTGATTTGCCCTCAAATTCGCCTTAGAATCACAATTGTAACAAATTAGGGTTAGGTTTACATCTTACCAAGTACAACATCTCTTCAAATAGTATGATCCCGGATTTGAATCTCCAATCATAACATAAGAAACATACACGCACACACACACACACACACACACACACACACATATATCCATTATTAGGGTTAGTCCATAACACATGATATCATGTAATATGTATAGCATTATTTCAAACACATTAACGCATGGGAGAAGAAGCACAATAGGTCCACCCAAAGCCATCACACACTAACCTCAAGAGTGGAACTTTAGCCCTCTTGGCCCTGGTGGTAGGCAACATGGACATCCACCTGAGTTATTCTACCTAGTGGGGTCCTTGTACCTGCTTTCCCTAGCCATGCTTCATCTCCTAAGATTAATAGCCATCATTATAGATTTGGAGAGGAGATCGTAGTGGTGGTTCCTCGATTGTCCTATCTAAGCCCAAGAGCAGAGCTTTGGCCCTCTTCGCCCCAGCAGCAGGCAACATGGACATTAACTCGGCAATGTCTATGCAACACCTAAAATGCACCAAGAAATCAATATCTCTCATACATTATAATAGATATTTGGTGCATTTTAGGTGTTAGGTAGCCATTTCCCATCCACTCGGGGTATGCTACCTAGATGGCAATCCTCAAGATTCCCCATTTCCTTACACCTCCTTACTTCTATACATGATGGGGCCATGGCACAAGGTGTAAATAAAGATTGTTGTTATTGACATTAATAAGGGTCGCTGTTATTGACATTAATAAGGGTTGTTGTTACTAATAAATTATTATTACTACTGCTGCTGTCATGTAAACTTGATGTTCTTAAAGTTTACCCCTGCTTACGTTTGCTCCAATATCGTTGGAATGTCTACCCCCAACAACAAATACAATATGCATCTTGAAGCATGTCTACAAATCTGACAAGCTTTAAATTCGCCGTCCATCTTTTTATATGCATCTTACGAATGATATCAAGGTTTTCAATATCTACTGTGGAAGTAGATATTAAACACTTGGTATAATTTCGCACACATGCCTTGCAAGCACTATCTCCTGCGCTTATCCAATCATCGACCTTCCTTTCATTAATTTCTAGAGTAGGAAGATTCTGTACCGATTCAATACACAGGGGATTATCCACATCAACGAATACAACCCCACCGTCAAATCGAACAAGAAACAATACCCTGACAGTGATTTTGATACCCTGAGGATATTTATCTCTTTCAAATATTTGATGAATGAATAACGAATCTGAAGAAACAGTCGCAGCGTTCCCAGTCCTCACTACACAGGCCTCACTCTATTTATAAGGACACTCTACATTGTTCCATTAATAGTGTCCAATGCACAGTTTCCCTTGCCTTAAGAGTCTGCACAGTTTTCATTATAATTGTGTTGAACCAGTCCTTGGTCTATCTTCATTTACACTGTTTCTCAAGGAATTTGGAGGAATAAGATCACAATTAGGAATACAAAATAAATTCTAGAATATTAACCATTGAAAAGATACTCATTCTTCTATCACAAACCAACGACACACAAAATGAGGGTTTTCCACTAACTCGGCCTGAGCTTATAAACCTCCCATGAAATGGCATATCGGTGGAGCGCAAACTAGGATTTGATCTTTAAAATGGTCTCCCAATTGATAGGTAGAAACCATACTCTGTTTAGGCGGTAGAAAAGAAAATATATTCCGTTAGTAAAGTGTGTCATCGCCAGATAGACTTCTCTACTTTAAAAAATTTGCCTTGTTTCTTTAAATACTGGTGATCAGACTTCCCACTAAATTGAATGGTATTGTTGCTAGTTTTAACTGGCTAATTCTGTCATCTATCAAGTTTTAAACCATGAGATGAGATCTCTCAGAGGCATTCTCTTACACAATTCATATCTTCAGAAGACAGTGGTGCAAGTCATAGAAATCGACCTAGGCGTGTCGATTGTGCTTAAATTTCTTATGCATTTTAAGTATATCCATTTTTGTAGAACCAATAAGGGCCCGTTTGTTTCATGGAATTTGTGCATGCTGGAATTGCCAATTCTGGAATTGAATCCATTCTGACAATTGGGCTATTCTCAAAATGAATTCTAGAATTAGGCTGCCCTGTTTGGCTCACCTAGAAGATGACTGAGAAGATGCAGATTCTGCGTTTGGTTCCACAAAATTGGAATTGCAACTTTGTTTTTGCACACATACACATATACACACACGTGTGTGTATATACACACACATGTGTATATATACACACATACACATATTTACACACATGTGTATATACATACACATATATATACACACATGTGTGTATACACACACATGTATATATACACACATGTATATATACACATGTGTATATATATACACACATATATATACACATGTATATATATGCATAGACATGTGTGTATATATACACATACACACACATATACCTACACATGTATGTATATACACACACATGTACACATACACACACATGTGTATAACATGTGTATATATACACACACATGTATGTATATATATGTGTGTGTGTATATACATACATATATATGTGTGTGTGTATATACACACATGCACACACATTCATGTGTATATATACACATACACATATATACACACATGTGCATTTATATAGACATGTGTGTATATATACACATACACATGTGTGTATACACACACACACATATATATATATACATACATGTATGTATATACACATGTATACACATATACACACATGTGTATACACATATATAGACATATATACATACATTTGTGTATATATATATACACATATACACACATGTGTATATACACTTGTGTGTATACACACACACACACACATATATATATTATTGAAACAAAAATGGGAATGAATTTTCCTTCCCAAAATAATACTTTCAATTCCAATTCCAATTCCAGGTCTGAGAAGGAATTGTGGAATGCTCAAAATGACCCAAAATTAGAATTCGCATAACCCTATTCCAATTTTTAATTTTGGAACCAAACAGGGAATTGAACATTTTGGGAATTCGGAAATGCCAATTCCTGTTCAATTCCAATTCCACCCCTCAACCAAACGGGCCCTAAGCTTTGATGCTTGTCCGTAACCTATTGCAAAGCCCCAAACATAGAAACGATGCACGAAAAGGTTGAAGAATCGACTTTACACCCACCAAATTCATTTTCTTGCAAATTTTAAAAGTCTTTTGAATAGCTCAATTTTGGGCATGTACTGCAATCATTTCAATCCATTCCTTGCCATGATATCTCCTGAGGAACTGCGCTATCTATGATTGTCATTCTTGCGCAGGCATGGAGGACGCTGACAAAGGTTGTGGCATTTGGCATATGGTATTGTGCTTACTGTTTTCATTTGCTTGAAAGATTCTGAAAGCATTTGTGAGCTAGGGGCAATACATGGCCAATTTCGATACCAACATCTGTAGAAGCATCACGTGAAAATTTGTAAACCCACATATGTTGACCCATCTAACTTTTGAAAAATCAGCGGGCTTAGGACACGTGTAGGTAATTAAAAAGATCAAAGAAAACCCGATGAAGCGCCAGCAAATGTACGCTGCTCTCTGGATACAAACGAATGTCTCGAAGCCCACAAAAAAAGTAAGTGTGAAAACAAGACCAAAAACAAGGAGAGATAAAAAGAGTAGAATCCAAAATCGGACGGTGGGCAAGCTTTCGATGGTCGTCCACACCTCTCACACGCTGTTAACCGTTGATTTCAAAAATCAGGTTGCCCTTTTCAAATAGGAAACGCCTTCGGCGTAAATATATCGAGACCATCCTACGCTATAAATAGCAAAAAAAAAAACGAAAAAACCATCCCACGCTATAAATAGCAGACCGAAAAAAGGCCGAAAAACAACTAAGATTTATAAATATAAATTCAAATTTCGAATTTGTGTTCCGTTATAAAAAAGCAACAAACGGAATCGAGGAACGCGGTTTGTTTTCTTCAACGGATCTCAATTTTGGTGCTCTATATTAACATACGAGGCAAACCGTAAAAGCAAATAATTCAAATATTGTGCCAAAAAGCAGCAAAGGCCGTAAGAGCTCCCATTATATTGTAGGAGCCGCAGGACAACCCAATTCCGCTAATATTCAAATGCCCAGAACAATGCAGACAGGCTTTGCAATGGATGTTCCTGTATTTTACTCGTCTCAATAAGAATTTGCATTTGAAAAGTATTATATGTTGCAGCAGCAGAACCTCCAATGAAGAAGCAAGCAAGGGTTGGTGGGTTTACTGCTAAATCTATCGCTAAAAGTTGCCCTAATCTACAGATGGTTCTTGCAGGCAGGAAGAGGTAACATAGCTTACAACAGTGGTTCATATGATTTCAGTTAAACATATAGTATATCATAAAAACTGGGCTCCGTTGTACGCAACATCTAGGCGGTGTTGTGGAATGATAATGAGGGTTTAGTATGATAGTGGTAGACACTCCTAAAACCAGGACTAAATCCAATTCTATCTCAGAAAAGGGTAGCCTACATATCGAGGATGTTTGAGTTCGGCACCTTTTCAGAAACTTTAATTGTATGGTTCAAGCCTACGCTGCACTGCAGAAAAGGGTATATATAACCTCATCCAAGATTTGCTAGGACACATTAAATTGAGCTCAATCACTGTTTATAATTTTTGGAGAGCATTAAAGGCATCACGTATTTTCCAGAAAAAAGGCACAAGATATTCAGTCATAGTGATTGGACTCAATTAAATGTGTCCCAGCACTGTTTACAATTTTTGCATAATTTATTCGGACCCGATGGTGCTTGTCTGTGGATTGCCTCATGGACTCGTGGATGAGGAAAGGAGTATTTGGAATGGGCCGGAGGCACCACCATGGCCACGCTCATATGGTTGACTAGGGCCTCGATCAACCGATTCAGCATCTGGCCACCACCGGTTTCAGCGGTAGTCACAATTATATGACCAGATGCGGCCCTCTTCCTGCCGCTCGCAGCGCTGTGGATGCCCACTTTTAAAATTAGTCAGAAACACCTCAGCATCGACTCTCACTATGTTGTTTGCACCCATCAGTTTGAGATTGGAGGAGAAACAAGGGAGATGCCATGTAAGCACATATACCATGCTGACTCCATTCTGCTTTGGCTTGCGCAGCACAATTCTTGCCCTGTTTGCCGCCATGAACTGCTGGCAGAGGAGGAAGCATATGGCCGAGGGCAGAGTGAGAATGGCATTGGTCCAACCCCTGAAGAGGATGGGGGCCTAACAATATGGGGCCTCCCTGGTGGTGGTTTTGCCGTTGGCAGATTCTCCAGCCCCCGGGGCAGCAGCTGTGCCACAAATGAGTCCAGCAGCTCCAGAAATTCCACTGTAATATTTAGAAGAGAGTTTGTTTCAGATTTGGGTATCAGAGCAGAGAATAAAGCTCAAGGTAGGCACAGCAATTCTCTGTCTTTCCTGTGGCCATTTCGATCATCCACTGTCCCATAGGCTATGTTTAGCCTATGGGCATTAAAATTGTCTTATTTCTCTTCTCCAATGAGATACTTTTGTTTCTTGGCCAGTGGGTTTACTTATTTCTTTATCCTTTCTTTTCGCTCTCTGACATAGAAATAATATCCAACTAACTTATTTTGCAATACTTGCTTACAATCAATAACCTAGAACCTCAGTCCTGTGGACCATGTCATACTGATGACCGCAGTTCAAGCTTGGTTTAGTATGCTCCTTGTTTTCAAGCTGACAGAAGAGAAACCTCTCATATATGGAACCTAATGCTTCTTGTGTCTAGTGGACCTTATCTAGTCATGATGATAATCCGGGTTCAAGCTCAGCTGAGAATGCATCTTGTGTTCAATTTGACAGAATAGAAATCCCTCATATATAGAACCTAAGCTCAATCGTGATATAGAACCTAAGCTCAATCGTGATATAGTATTGTAAGCATGACGGGTATTCCCAATGCGTTAGAGACAACAATGTGTGATTAACAATTTACAAAATAACATCAGGAAGAGAGCTTATGAGCTAAAAGGTATCCTGTAATTGTTTCTGGCTAGAAACCATTTCCATGTCATAAAGAATCTCATGTTAGCCTCAAGGGAAAAACAAAGAGATGATTGACCTTCAACGAACCGTGGGAGGAAAGCACTTATCAGACATGCAACTCAGGACAAATAGATGCTAATTGACATGAGATATTGTTGTTCCCCTGGTGAAATCAGTGAAGAAATAAATAGCTCTATTGTGATTTCAGAGACAAGCTTAGTGTCTGCTTGCATATACTGCACATAGAACATGCCTGGGTTTCAATTGCTATTTATGATTTATAAAATCTTACTTAAAACCTAGGGTATGCAGTGAAATTGTCTTCTATGGTTGGTCTCAAACATAGTTAGAAGTCCTTGAAGGATCAGCTGTCAAATTCTCCTTGGGTTTTCCCATTAGGTGCATAGCTTAGAGCTTTACACTAGCAAAACACCTTCCATGGGCAGTGGCATTTGATGGATGGTTCAACTTATGCATCTGTAAGGGGACTTAATTAGTGAGGGCACACAATGTCCTTACTATAGTCCTCTAATGAAGAAGTCGACTATATGGATAAGTACAAGACATCCATGGGGTAGCCCTTCTAAAATTCGTATCCTCAAATATTGTTACCTACTTTTATTGAACTATATTCATCTTAGTACAGCTTGGCCATTTCTTGATCTCTTTCCAAATTGTTTCTGCAATATCTCTTTTATATTTCTTAAAATATGTCTTAGCATGCTTTGTTTCCTCTAAATTTGGATATATCTAGTTCAATAGGGAGAAAGGGATGTGCATTAACATACATTTCTTTCAAATAAGACTTGATATGTCTAACATACAAGTTGCACAAGTGCAAGTGTTTCCTGCTATGATTTTGACTTGCTGCAAAGTGGGCTCTTTGCATGTCCCACATCATTAATCTTAATCTTCTAGCTTGTCTGGGCTCTCAGCATATCCTAGGACCTACACATTAGACTTAATTTTCTAGCTTGTCTAGTTGTTTGTGTATGATCACTACTCTAGCCAGAAACCCAATGCTTTTTTCATGTGTAGTTGGAACCTTTGGCACTATTGATTTTGTTAATTTGTCCATCACCACTATTGTTTACTCAGTGTGCGGTTATTTATAAAGGCATCTCACATAACAATATTTTTTGTTTTATAACCAAAAAGCTTTTCTATATGGTGAATATCTGTATTTCCGTTTTAGTCCTCTGCAGAGATTCTCCTGAATGTGGCCCTTGTTTTGAATCCCACCATCAACATCTGTGAGCTTATTTTTCTTGCTTCATTTGCAGCGTAGTTGATATATGGTGGTCTCAAAGCTAGTAAACAGACCCAAAATTTTACAAGTAGAAGAGTAGATGCACCCGGTTATATTATTGACTATATGAATGCTAGGTACAACTATAAGCGAGGATGAAGGGGTCAACATCGAAAGAAGTGGTTCCAATGGAGAAATGGAGCGCACCCAATTAATGGCCACACTCAGTCTTGATCTCTTTCCTTTTGTACTTATTTTAGTTTTAATTCTATCACCAACTTGAGGCCCTAGATCAGAGTCTTCAGTATAGCCACATCATTGGTGTTATTTGCCAAATCTCAGCTGTAGCTGTATTATTATGTTATGTGGTGTATTACTGTAATAATGTTTGCATAATGATCATTATTTGCTTGATGGATTTTTAAAGAGAATCTGTGTTGGAAGTATATCATTTCCTCACAAATTCTCCAAATTTAATTTCCGTGCTGTTAACAGTGAAATTTCTACAATGGCTTTAACTAGCTAGATGTAAGACTAAGAAAGCTGCATCACCTATGAATCAAATGCCCTGTAGGATGCCTATGTAAATCTGGCTGTCACTACTACTAGGTAGCATGTGGCAGTTGGGATGGACAATTAAGAGAAGACAGATTTATTCATGCACTAACTATAAATGATGTTTCCTTTTGTATTTTTCTCTGTAAAGTGTATGAGAGAGGATGAGCTCATTTACACTAATCATTTAGCTTGTCTCATACTTATAGTTATTACTCTTTCACTATATCATGAAAGGAAAAACAATCACAAGGCAGTGGTTGAAAAAGTTTCTTTTATCATCAGAAAAATAATTATACAAGAAGCCTTAAGATTCACCTTTCCAATCAGAAAATATCTAGGTTTGATTCTCCTCTCACATATTCATTCTATCTTTTTATATATTTGTGACAATTTTAGGATTCCTATGGCATTTAAAATTATAATTTTGTCCTCAAATCACTAAGTTCAACTACTAGATGAATTCGACTAATAATTCCATATCCTTTGGTTATGAACACCAATCATTTTTTTGTATGATTTACTTATTTATCTCTGAGCTTGTCAACTGAGAAAAATCTTTACCCTGCTTTGAGATGCAGATTATTTGATTATTTATGCAAAAAGTAGGATGCATTTTTCTCACAGGATTGGTGTCTCTGGTATTCCATATTTCCTTCATAGTGCTCTACCTTAACTGTATTTGTTCTTTGGACTGTCAATTTTTTTTCACTTAATTACCATCGCCGATGTTTGAAACAATTAGTAAATATATCTAAATTAATCTTCTCTTAAAATTAGCACCCGGATTCTTTGTATGATGTGTACCATATTGGATCTAAGCTAGCTGAAACATCTCCACCTCCCATTACCCAATAAGACCCTGGAAATGGTTCCATCTGAAACTGGCCCCATGCTAACTCTCAAAGAGAGGGAAGAATTGTGGTGGAAGAGGGTGTATTGTAGCAAGGGAAAGGTGGGAATGAGAGAGGGAGGAAGGGATTGGATTTAAAGTAGTAGAGTAACTTGGAAAATAGAAAATAATGAAATAACAATAGGTTTGCGAATGATGAAATGATGTTTCAAAGCTGCATATTGAAATGACTTTTGGGACTGAACTCTTTGTACTATATTAAAGTGATATTTGATGTTTGCGGAATCGTGAAACTTAAACACTAGATAACTAATTTTATAGGATAGGCCTTTTGCCACTTATTCTCCACAGTAAGATGTATAAATGATTGAATCTGTATAACATCTTGAGTTTGAGATTGCTGGCCTTCTTTAAAAAAAAATCTGAGCCACGGTATGATAATGAAGGTGTGGATCCCGTTGTTCATATGGCAGGAGCATTCCAAAGGGAAAAAAAATGTATGATTCTAGAAACTGCAATTTCTACTAAGGTGATTATTTTTGTTCTTTTTAATCTCTTTTATGTATGTCACTGATACTAAATATCATTGTTTAATTTATTGAATTAATATTTTTCTCAATATATTTCATTGAATGACTCTTTTTTTGCTGTTGCAACTTTCTTTCTTAAATTTTTTGTGTTGTTGTTTTGCAGACAACTTATATAAATGTATGTAATAATCGTAGGTATTAATGTCCAGCAAAGACTTTTCAATGAAATCTGTAGCTGCAGGAGACCCTGCTATCACCACAGCAAGGATTTACCCTGGAGCGAGCAACTGTATGCCATCTGCAAAAGCCTTTCTTTGTTTTTTCAAGATACGCACTTGATGAAAAACATCCGATGTGAGTAAAATTCGTGGCTGCAGTTACATACATTTGTGGAGATAGAAGCAGTAATTAGCATATGTTGTATTTCTTTTGTTCCTGCTAACTGTTTTGAAATGATAGATTTTTTATGAGCTTTTATTCCTTTAATTACTAAATTTTGTTGGAATTGCTTAGAGCCTGGATGGGCTGTTTAGAATAATATTTGGTCTTCAACGTAGAAAAGTTTTGCAGTCTTGAGTGACCACTTAATTGGATATAATTTTAGAAATTACCTGAACTAAAAAGACTAAAATTAATTTGAGATTTAGTTTTCTTCGGATAATTGTCAACTAATTGCCAATTCCATCCATACCGTATGAAGTGAATCATCTTAGATATCAGTGACAGGACATGAGCTACTTCAGTTACGTTTGATTATCCTAAACTCAGTCAATAATCATTGAATCAACGTTATCTTACGGGCCCAATCTCACGAGTGATCTCAGTTGCAGATTTCACAATTCGTAGTTTACCAATATATGGGTGAATTTGATTGTTTATGATGTTATATAATCTATTTCTTACAATCATTTTACTACCTATATTTCATAATAAAATACGGTCAAATTACTACTACATTCAAACTGGTGAAAGATAGCCAACTTATAAGTCAAACAGCCATAGAACAGTCAGTGTAGAAGTATTTGGCCATGAATAAGTATTTAGTGCGCATAACTTCTCTTAACTTCAAAACTATCACAGATGTCAAACGAAGGTCAATGCAATGGTCAAAGTCCTTGGCCAATACTTGGTAGGCTTGTGGTATCAGAATATGGTGCAATGACATCAAATGTATTGAAAATATGCATCAAATGATGTCACTGTTGACAATTTGAGGAAATTAAGGGCTGAGGTGGAGCCATGCTATTCAGAATGATCTGTGTAATTAATAAATATGTTTACAAGGTTGGTCAGGAGAGAGGAAAATAGGGTATTAATACTGACATATCAGGAAAATCATGATAGCTTGAGTGCTGGTGGGATAATTGATAGATTATGTTGAAATGAAGTCAATTTATAAATGATGGTATCCTTGACTTCTTGAAAATCGGACTTGTACTCCTAGTTGTGTCTCGATTATCATGATTTCTTCTTATTGTTTAACTTTAAATGCAGAGTGGATTTTCCCTTTTGGAGTGAATACTTAGGGCTGGAGCAAAGATTGCTTATTATGTTAGATTCTATTTGAAATATATAGATTCAAACATTAGCATTAGGAATCATTTTTGTAGCCAGAGTGAATTACTTTATCACTGAAACAGATATATGCTATGAAGCACAGTGGCTTCACTTCTGGCAAGACATCATGTCATGAGATTTTCAAAAGAGTGCTATCAAGTATCAAGTACATCAGCTATGCTTGATAGATGATGTCATAATGAAGTCATTACTTCTTTGGCCTTCAATTACTTTGTTGATCATTGACAACGTTGGTTACTTCAACCAAACCAATAGGTTTCAATGACAGGATTTGTGCTACTTTAGTCACCTTTACTGATCCTTAACTCAGTCAACAATCATTGTATTACCATAGCTTAGTTGTACAAGTCTAGTCCCATGAAGTCATCTCTATTGCGGATTTCATTTCATACTTTACCAACATTTATGGGTGAAATGGATCATTTACAATGGTGTATTTCTCATAATCATTTTGGTACCTATATCTCTTAATGAAATACTGTTAAATTACTACTACAGTTAAACCGGTAAAAGATAGTCAACTTATCAGTCAACAGAAGCAGTACAGTCAGTGTAGAAGTATTTGGCCATGCATCAGTATTTGGTGGGCATTGCTTCTTTGGCCTTCAAAACTTTCATAGATGTCAAAGAAAGGTCAATGCAATGGTCAATTCTTGGTAGGCTTGAGGTATCACAATATGATGCAATGAGATCAACTATATTGAAAATATCAATATGCATTGAATGATTTCATTTTTGACAATTTTAAGGAAATTAAGGGCTGAAGTGGTACTAGCCATGCTTCTCAGCATGATTTGTGGAATTAATGATCATGTTACCAGGTTGGCTAGGATAGAGAATTTAAAGTCCCCTGCTAGTTTTGAACCAATTTTTCTTATTCCATTTTGTAGCATTCAGAGAATA
This sequence comes from Thuja plicata, assembly GCA_018584345.1. Lineage (NCBI taxonomy): Eukaryota > Viridiplantae > Streptophyta > Pinopsida > Cupressales > Cupressaceae > Thuja > Thuja plicata. The sequence continues at coordinate 4,611,858 of MU226505.1, forward strand.
GGTGTTTGGGTTTAATTCAAAAGTTTGTCTCAGTTTTATATGTTTCTTGTTTTCCCTTGATATGGTTTTGCCAAGCTCACAAAATATGTACTAGACACGCTTCTATTGACAACTGAATTAACATACAACCATTGAACTTGAACATCAAATAAATAAGAGACAGCAAGAAATAGGTATTTCAATCTGACCCATTGCAGAGAACAATTTCGTCAAATACATGCACAGTTTTAGCCTTTACACTTTCATTTGCTGAAGTGTGATAAATACATTACACAGCAGCAACCATAAATTACACAGCAGAAATGTTTCTTTGAAGACTGAAGACAAATAGCCACTGGTCACATGCCATAGACGGGGAAGACTGTTCCAAACTCTAACAGTAGTGTAGTGTCCCATCCTTTGACTCTTTCAGACCCTTTGTATTATCTTCTAACACCTCCACAACTTGGTGTAACCTTGGGTTCAATTCCAGAAATGTTTCAAGCCTTGTGTCCCATCCAATGATCATTGCCCAGCTCTTAAATATGCACAAAGAACAAAGGAAACCCTCATGCCTGGCAAGGAAGACACACTTCACATTCGATACTGCGCCCGACATTTAATCTTTCACCATGAACAGCTGCTAGGAATACAGTTGAGTAAGAACAAATAAACCTCTATTTGTCAAATGCCTGTCACTGCAATAATATCTCATAGGTGTTCTCCAGTGTATAGCTTCTAGGATTATTAACCATTAAGCAAAGCCATTCACATGTATGGCATTCAAATGAGCTTGCCTGAAGCTCCCCCATAAAACAAAACTGAGATTTGTCTTTTGAAAGACTACATGATTTTCCTCAAAACTCCAATTGTTTAAATGAAAGTCCAATATGGAATCTGAATGACTCTGCCTGTACCAGCTAGGGTAGATAGTTGCACTACTGAAACTGACCTCCAAGAGGGTTTTTGTCTTTCAGGGTTTTAATAAGAGATTTTAAAATAAAACTGCATAATTCCAAAAGAACTTACAAATCCCTTTTATAACCTTGCTGGGAACTTTCCAGAAAACTCAATATAAATCACTTCATAAATTAAATAAATCGTATATCCATGAAAAGTGATTTATTTTATTATTTGAACATTTGCAGCACCTAAAGTTACTCTATCAACATCCCAACATTTAAAACTTTCCTTCCTGGTTCCAATGAGCTATAACACTAAGACGCTTTTTAGGTAATTTAAATAATATTAAGCAACCTTTGTAATATAATTGAATTATAGCCAATTATATACCTGATTTGTAGAAACAAAATTGAAATCTGACTGCACTAGGGTGATGCTGATGATGAATAATGAGAATTGGTCCTAATCGGGTGTCTTTTTATAAATAGATGCTCTTTCCAAGAATCTTGGGGAACACATAATAATTTTTAATCCAAAATAGCTTTTGAAAGTGACAAACGAGTCCACTAGACCGTTTGAGCTCACTAGTAACATCAAATTACCCATCCGATAAAGCTGACACACCCAGAATGTTAGTGCCAATTGTAAAGCAAGAGACTCCAAAAATGGGGACTTTACAGAGAAAAATAGGGTATTAATATTGACATATCAGGAAAATCATGATAGCTTGAGTGTTGGTGTGATAATTGATGGATGATGTCATAATGAAGTTAATCTGTAAATGATGATATCATAGATCAACTTATTGCAGACTTATCGACGATAAGTGAACTTATCGAGATATTTGCAGAAAATATCGGCCGCAGTCCGCTTATAGGGATTGACGGCCCAGAAAAGGTTAAAAATCATTTTTTTGTTTGCTTATATTACTTGAAAGTTTCGAAAGTCCTTTTCACCAAATCCAATTACCACATGTCGCGTTTCAAAATTCTCATTTCAACACAGACTGAGAAGAAATTAATGGTAGAGAAGTCATTTCAGACTTGTAAAATCTAGTTTTATGCTCATCAATTATATCTGCTTGTGAAGTTAGGGAAATTCGTTGTCACGTTTTCCAATTGCGGACCAATCTGAGGATGTGTTCTATCTTTTTATTGTTTCTCAATTGTCCTTCACGATGTATTCTGATCGTCAATTTGCTTACTTTGCAACACTAGGCAGAAACCCTAACATACTTCATAGAATTAGGGAACCTTTTATTTCGATGAAAATTGAGCTTCGATAAAACTCTTTTGCCTTTCTTAGATGCCAATTTTTTATCGAAAATATATTTTGAAGAGAAACTTCCATATTTGATCAAAATTGCATTTCCAGCTTGACAGGGACCCCACCACTTGTTGTGTGAACCATTATTAAACAATGCTTTTTATAAAGGTCTCTTCCTCGTATATAAATTTTATATTTTCCTTGTATCAAAAAATATAGTTTTCGCCCTGGGAGAATTCCATGCAGCTTAATAAATTGAACTTGAAATTATTTGGGAAAGCTGATGCATATGCTTATTGAATTTTGCAAAAAAATGCATTTTTAATTAAATTTAAGCAAGTTTTAAAGTTCCCGATATTTTCCTGATAAGTTTTCGACTTATCTCCGATATTTTCCGATATTTTTTTTTTGGCCCTCAGTGATAAGTTGTCGATACCGATATTTTGAACTATGGATGATATCATTGACTTCTTGTCAATCGAATTTGTACTCCTAGATGTGATTCTATTATTAAGATTTCTTCTAATTGTTCAACTTTAAATACATAGTAAATTGCCCCTTTTGAAGTGAACTTAGTGAAGGCTTACAAATATTAGCATTAGGGACCATTTTGGGAACCATAGTGAATTACTTCATCATTGAAACAAATATATACTATCAAGTACAATGGCTTTACTTCTAGCAAGACATCATGTCATGAAATTTTCAACGTAGTGCTATCAAGTACAACTATACTGGATAGATGATGCCATAATTGTTGATTTTTATTGTAGCTGTGGTCGGAATCCACATGCCGACATAGATATCACAAAGGTTATGATTATATTTACATTATTATTATATTATTATAATATTATATTATAATTATAATATAATTATTTGTATTAATTGGGCCAAGAGTGGTGACCCTTGGTGAAGGGGCACCACCAACATATATAAAGGAAGATCACATCTTCCTCTTGACAATGAAGAAAAATAATACAACTCACTTATATTCTGCATTTATAAAGAAGAAGTGCTCGGGGGAGACACTCGGGTAGTGTCTATGGCTGAGAGGGCAAATTAGTGCCCGTGGATAATCAAGTATACCAGAAAAACAACAATAATGAAGTCATTTACTTCTTTGGCCTTCAATTACTTTGTTGACCATTGAGGACATTGGTTACCTCAACTAAACCCACAGATTTCATTGATAAGGACATGAGCTACTTTAGTTACTTTTACTGATCCTAAACTCAACCGACAATCATTGAGTACCTCATCTTTGCCATATGGACGTAATCCCATCAGTGTCCTCAGTTGTATATTTCATAATTTAGTTTACCAATTCTATGGGTGAAATAAATAATTTTAAATTTATGATGGTGTATTTCTCATAATTATTTTAGTATCTATATCTCGTAAATTATAATGAAATTCCGTCAAAGTGGTAAAAGATAGTCAACTTATCGATCAAACAACACTAGTAAATTCAGTGTAGGATTACTTCTTTGGTCTTCAAAGCTCTCACAAATTTCAAAGAAAGATCAATGCAGTGATCAAAGTCCTTGGTTAATACTTGGTAGGCTTGTGCTATCACAATATGATGCAACAACATCAACTGTATTTAAACTATGCATCAAATGATGTCATTGCTTACATTTTTGTGGAAATTAAGTGCTGAGGTGGTGCTAGCTATGCTATTTAACATGAGTTGTGTAATTAATAATTATGTTTACTAGGTTGACTAGGAGAGAGAAAAATAGGGTATTAATACTGACATATAAGGAAATTCATGATATCTTGAGTACTGGTGTGATACTTGATAGATAATGTCATAATGAAGTCAATTTGTAAATGATGATATCATTGAGTTCTTGTCAATCAGATTTGTACTCCTAGTTGTGTCTCTATTATCAAGATTTATTCTAATTGCTTAACTTTAAATACATAGTGGATTGCCCCTTTTGTAGCGAAGGCTTAATTAGGGCTGGAACAAAGATTGCTTATTACAATGGATTCTTTTTGAAATAAATAGATTCAAACATTAGCATTAGGGATTATTTTGGGAACCATAGTGAATTACTTTATCATTGAAACAAATAGATGCTATCAAGTACAATGGCTTTACCTTTGGAAATAAATAATGTCATGAAAATTTCAAAATAGTACTATCAAGTACAATAGCTATACTTGATAAATGATGTCATAATGAACTCTATTCAGGTTACCTTCTATTCCATTGTTTTGTGTGATTCTATGAGAATTATTCATCTTTTGCATCATTTGGGTGAGTAATTGTTTGGTTTCCTTACATTGTTTCATCATTTGCACATGTCTTTTAGCCATCTGTTCCATACCGTCTTCGACTCATCTTGGTTTTACCACATATTTTCTTGTTTTCCTTTTGCACAACCTCACCCCCCACCCCCAAGCCCTTTGAGTGTTTTGGCTCCATTGCATTAACTAGATTTAGACCTGTAGGATGGCAATATTTCTGTGCTCTGATACCAATTGTAATGTCCATTTTGATAGTTTTTCCTATTTTTGCTTTTAAACAATAATTCTAACGAAAAAATGTTAATTGTATTTATATTTATCAACATAAAGTAATAAAAAATTATGAATTCTATATTAATATTTAGTTTAATCACTTTGACATCATTTTGAAAATAGGCTTATCTTGATGTTTGTAGCATTGGTCAGATAAATAATACTGACTATATGATTATTATGAGAAATAATTTATTATATATACATTGATATATATATATATATATAAAGTTAGATTATAATTATTCTCATAATAACTAAGTAGTTAAATTGATAAAATAAATTAATGAATAGACATGTCCCATGAAGGGACGTGTCCCTTCTTGTCCTTGTCATATATATATTTATGTAGTTACATAATCTCTCTTTCATTTATTAAGAATGAGGATAGGAGAGACATGTTCCTTCATGGGACATGTCTATTCATTATTATGAGATTAATATAATGACAATTGATTATTTAACTACATAAATATATATATGACAAGGACAAGAAGAGACATGTCCCTTCATGGGACATGTCTATTCATTAATTTATTTTATTAATTTAACTTTTTAGTTATTATGAGAATAATAATAATCTAACTTTATATATATATATATATATTTATCAATGTATATATATAATAAATTATTTCTCATAATAATCATATAGTCAGTATTATTTATCAGACCAATGCTACAAACGTCAACACTCCCTCTTAGCTAGGGAGGATAAATGTCAACACTTAAATGACACTTGACAACATCAATCATATGATGTAAGCAATAAAAGCATCATCCTCATGATGTAATCAATAGAAACATAGTCTCAAGATGTGTATTGACTCCATCGGTGATTCTATCCAGAAGCTCTCTGATGGATTGCCTGCATCGGCGATTCTATCGACAAGCTCTCAGGTGGATTGCCTCCATCGGCGATTCTATCCACAAGCTCTCAGGTGGATTGCCTCCATCGGCAATTTGATCCACACACTCACGAGCTTTAGAGTGGATTGCCTCCATCGGCGATTCTATCCACAAGTTCTCGGGTGGATTGCCTCAATCGACAATTCTATCCACAAGCTTCTCAAGCTTTAATGTGGATTGCCTCAATCGTCGATTCTATCCACAAGATCTATCTATTATGATCTGTTTCAGCCATCACAAGATGTCTATCACAATAGAAGGTCAAGTTATTGTAAGATCGTCACCTTCCAATAACTTATACAAATACAAGTGATAATCATTTGGAAGTCGTCACTTCCTCATGATTTACACAGGGGTAGGCCCATTAAAAACAGAGTCACACATATGACATCCACCATGCCTCAGCACAGAGGGTGGAAACAAGGGATTTCACCTCGAACTTCTCTCACAGACAAGAACTCATTGAGAAGATATCAATCTGTTGATCTTTTTCATCCAAGATTGCTTAAGATAAACTGTCAGACCCCCTCTGAATCTGATATCAATCTTCTGAGCTCATCGTCCAAAGTTACCTCTGAAGTGTCAGACTCCCTCTGAATCTGATATCAATCTTCTTTTCCTGCAAGAGCATCCCCAGAAAAGATCAAGGCAAATAGCTTTTATAGTATGTATAGAAATACAAATAAGAGAGATACTACAATGAGAAGATAAAGTAATACTCAAGGATAATAGATTGGGAATTGTACATTGTGGGGGGGAATAATAACCAATGTTATATTCCCATTTGAACCATCCTTAGTGGGGAGATGATTCAAAGGGGAGATGTCTCTCATATAATCTGAGAAGGTGTTTTCTGATTTGATGTATGTGGACCCTCATTGGAGCAACTTGTATCAAGGATGTTGATGCGCAGATAAGTATTTATAAATATATATACACACACACACACATGTAATATCTCTGAGTCATTATTATATTAATTTCTCCTAATACTATTTTAGATATATATCTATATATATTATATCTCACATAACACACACACACACACACACACACACACACACACACACACACACACACACACACATGTATTTTCAATAGTCTCATAGGATTTATCCGACAGAAAGTTACATTTCCATTTGAACCATCCTTAGTGGGGAGATGATTCAAAGGGGAGATGTCTCTCAAATAATTTGAGAAGGTGTTTTCTGATTTGATGTATGTGGACCCTCATTGGAGCAACTTGTATCAAGGATGATGTGTAGATAAGTATTTATTATCCTTTTTCCAAATGCAGCAATCTCTTTCATTTATATTAAGAATGAGGATAGGAGAGACATGTCCCTTCATGGGGCATGTCTATTCATTATTATAAGATTAATATAATGACAATTGATTATGTAACTACATAAATATATATATGACAAGGACAAGAAGAGACATGTCCCATGATGGGACATGTCTATTCATTAATTTATTTTATCAATTTAACTATTTAGTTATTATGAGAATAATTATAATCTAACTTTATATATATATATTTATCAATGTATATATATAAATAGTCTGGCTCTACTGTAATTCTCCTTTTTGTTTGCAGCTAGTTTTCCTTGGATGTTCTTTCTTGATATCTAGACAAGTTATGGGTTGTAGTCCATAAATTGAATGGAGAAGGGTTTTCATCCTTAAGTTTTATAATCTCCTTGGAAATTTTTTATCCTCTTAGGCTGTAATAAGTTCTTGCAAAGTCACATGATATCTATTCCCAATTGATGCCCTCTCCACGATGAATGATCTCGTTACCACCCTTCATAATGTAACTACCCTTTGAAAGTCATTTCAATTTTAGTTCAACTCTTGTGCTAGTGCTGCCACTTTACTTCATTAATGATATGGGCATAAATTTTTAATTGCCTAGTTTCTATGTATGCTCCGATATTTGGCATTTTGGCGAGGACATGGCACATTCTTGGAATATGCACCATAGGTATAATCAAACTTGAAGGATGCATTCTTACAGTTATTGATCTTCCAAGTAAGATGTTTAGTGATGGTTGGTCTAAATTTTATCATGAAGTTCCAAATCTGTGATCCACTTGGGGTATTGGCTATAGTTAAGATTTGTTTAGGGTTTTCACTATATAGATACTTGGCTCTTAGAATCTTACCCAATTGTGTGCTGGGGTTATAAAACATTCTTCATGTTAGCTTTGCCCCCAAGGCAATGTTTTGTTTTTGAATTTCATGAATAACTGCACCACTAGAAAACTTATCCATCTTGACCTTGTCCCAAGCAATTAGCGTAATGCATTTTACCTTATTTGATCCTCCCACATAAACTATCGTTGTAGCCCATTCATTTCTTTTGCTTCCTTGTAGGTTAAGTTAAAACAATAAATACTGTATATTGGGATGGTTGCAATGAGAACTTTAATAATGTTAGTCCTAACTAGTGTGAGTTACCGTTTGTTCCAATTATCTATTTTTTTCTTTTATTTGCTTATGGTGTTTGACCATAAATTTGTTCTTATGGCATCTCTAGAGAGTGGGATACAAAGCTATGCGATCGAGAGTACTAAGCTCGTTCTTATGGCACCTTCAAAGAGGGGGATACCAAGATATGTGGTTGAGAGTACATAAACAATGAATCCAAATGTGGAGGCTCTATTGTGTTGTGCTGATCTTTAGGTGTTAAAAAAGAAAATTTGGATTTTTTTGTTGTCGATAAGTTCCCTGGGGCAATTGATATAATCTACTAGTGTTGCCTTTATTACAACGTTCCACGGGGAGCTCCCCCTCCCAAAGCCCTGCGTTTTCGAGATGTTGTGACTTGGAGAAATGTCCCCTCATTAGACCACCACCTTTGTCAGGACCTCCTTGGGACATTGGGACATCCCCAAGATATCTAGGAACTCCTAAAAGTTTGCTGATTGTCTCAAGGATGCCCAAGCATCCTTTGTGAACCCTAGTCAAGACAATCCACATGAAGAAAAGGTGATAAAATTCTGAAAATGACATCCGTCATGAAGGTTTGTGAGGTTTTGGAGGCCTTGATTATGCTTCCTGGCATGGGCTCTGCCCCTTGACCTTGCCTTGTATTGTGACATGGAGCACATTTGTGCCACTGCACTTGGACCCCATAAGGGGTGAGGCCCCTCAACATCATTGTGGGATTTTCCCCAAGACTCCTGCAATGGGCATTGCCCCTTGGCCTTGTTTGGGACTTTGCCCCTGAACCCCCACAAGGGGCATTGCCCTTTGACCCCTAAATGCCAAAGTTTCATTTGCAATTCTTATTCTTATTCTCGATTTGCTCCCAAAATTCCAAACCTATGGCCACCATTGTTAATGCTCAATGCAATCATCGTCATGTTTTTAATGTTTATCAATTTAAACTTTTTACATTGTATGCCAAAGTTTCGTTTGTATTTCTCATACATATTCCTTACACATCTTTTTGTAACTATTTTTTCACGTGCTATATGTATTTGTATCACCCCCTGTCACTTCTCTGCCCATGGACAACCGTCCCCCCACCATCCCCAGACATAGGCTCTTCCTCCCTGCCTCCCCAAAACCCATCCCCTTGTTTTCATGTCTTTTTACTCCATGGAACTATGCTTTATTACTTCTATTTCCTATATTGTGGGGAAGTTGTATAAATGTTTGTCATCTATGAAGAATTAATGTAATATGGCTCAAATGTTGTGTGAGATTGTGATGCTTTTCCACTATCCAAATCACACTCTACGAGCAATTCCTTTGCTTAGAGCATCTGCCATCGGTACAAAGAGAAATGGGGATAGTGGGTCCCCCTATCTAATGCCTCTTGCTTTTGCATAGAAACCACAATGAGAACCATTTATCACAATAGAGTATCTTGCTACGGAGATATGAAATATCCTTCTTATTGCTCAAAAGGAAAACTCAAAAAATTAACCATTTATTGCAGTAACTATTAATCTCAAAACCATTCAGAATCAAATTTCTTTTTCTAATTATATAAAAATATCTGGCTTTTCTCTGCAGAAAAGTTCTTAGATTGTAACTCCCCTCTTGCCAAGGTGGCAAGAGAGTTACTCTTGTCACCCTCGGCAAGAGTTCCCTCAAAAAAAAATCAAATGAAAGAATAACATTCGATATCGTGAGATCGGATTAATTCATGAGAATGCAATGCACGCTCCAATAAAATAAAAACAATATATATATGTATATATATATCTATATGAGTTTGCATGCTTATATATATTTAGATATTCATGAGTGCACCAAGCAACACATCAAATGCTAAAATAGCATATTTATATTTATATATTTGTATACATATTTTATACATGTGTGTGTATATATATATGTGCTTGTATCTGTTATATATACACATATATAAACAAGAGAATAAACAAATAAATATGAAATGCAAGGATAGTTAATTAATGATTACTAAGGTTGTTATTAAAATCGATAAGGCAACTAAATGCCTAAGACAACTTAATCTCCTTAACACTCATTTACCACTAGCCCCTTTTAAGGAATTGAACATTTGTGGCTCTAGCTTGTATGGCATTCTTGACTTTTACTGTTTGCTCGTGCGCTCCTACACTGATGATACTCTTTCCCCCCTTGCGGGATGATTCTCCTCTTGCATCCACTGATACGAGTGGATTAGATATCCATGTCATTGAAATAATCTCAACTTCCAAACTAATCATAAATTTGCATCAATAATTCATTTCCTATTTTCCATATAAGAAAATATAATTTCTTCTCTAACAAAATATGCATTAGAATCTACATAACCAAAACTAACAAATTTTACATTTCTATTCTCATTAGAAAAAATCACATAACTGAAAATCCATTTAACTGCCAAAGTCACATTTCACAAAATTCAGTTGTCCTCGATGATTATTTAAGCAATGCACAAAAAGATCCATCATAGTTCAATACACGAGTTTCATAATTTCAAAACAAATGAGGTGTTGTTTTTTGTCATATGATGTTTCTCGTCTTGCCACTTGTTTATGATCGGGTGTGAACACTGTTGGCATCGTTTCAGCTGTCTGAGCACTGTTGGCAGTCTGTTACAAGTAAGGTAACACATATGTTAAAGCCCCATAAAAGAATCAAGGCATCCAATGCGCATGTTGCGAAACGGTTGGAATGAGTATCCGTATGTAACTGTCATTTCATTTTATCTTGAGTATGTTGCAGAATAACACCTGTTATTGTGTCTCATTCCCATATCTTCGAGCGGCTAAAAAAAGATATTAACAGCCAGTTAATATTCTGTGTGGGATATTCACAAATGGTTAAAAGGCACTGAAAAACAAAAGATGGACAATCATTTTTAAAACGTCTGAGATATTGAAAAGTTATACGAAACTTAAAAACGATGGGGAGTTGTTCAAATACACAGGCGTATGCCAGTAAAAGATGACAAATGTCTGAATTTGAGAATATAGAGTAGTAACGACTCTGACAAACAGGTCGGACTTCCTGTGTAATAACGTATAGAATGCCATAAGCCGTAGGTTGCTGAAGATACACACAACAGTCGTATGCGGCTAAAAAAAGGAAAAAAAAGGAGAGTCTTTCTTAAAGAAAAGAAGCGGTTCTAAAGATGAGATACGAAGAGCTCATATCAAAATAGTAATGTTAACTATCTCAGAAAATACTGAGTGTGGCATGTATTGATTCATTTTTGAGAGATACGTGTACAACATACGTGCTACAGGGGGTTGCTGGAGCATACAAAAATATCTCCAATACTGCAGGTAGTTTTTCGATTATCAGAGGTGTGAAGATTTGGTCATAAATATCTCCGTTGAAAGATGCAGACATAGCATGTATGTATAAGAGGCTTCGAGAAATAAAGAGCTTATTTTTGGTGATGACAGTATGAGGTTGGTTCTTGCAGCAGGGACTGTGAAAGAGTGAAAGGATTGATGAGAAGATATAGAGAGGACTAACAGTGAGGGGGGCTTATTTCTATATATACAGACGACCCCTTTTGGTTAAATCTCAGTAGTCCTACAACGTCTTCATACATTAGTGAAGATACAGAACGAACTGTTGTGTTGACTCATTGTTTACCACTTGTAAGGAAGGTAGTTGCCTTCTAAATCAGGTTGGAGCCTGATCTTGAAAGTTTGAGGAGAGTAGTAGCTCTCAGTTGTAACGGGTAGTTGCCCATCAGATTAGTGATGCCGTGGTTTTTCCCGTCTTGGGTTTCCACGAGATACTTTGGGTGTGTTGTCTCCTTTATTGTGTGCTCTTACGAATTCTGTTTCGTAGTTTCTGTTTAAGGTTTTTTAAAATACTGGTTCACCCCCTCCCCCTCTCAGCATTTTCCGTTTTACAATTGGTATCAGAGCAGGTCACTCTCTTCTCTTGCTTAAAAGCTTGAGAGTTCGATTCCTGTGACTATCATGAGTGCCTTAGAAGGTCTTGCTACGAATCGTGCACCTCTTTTCGATGGAAACAACTATGCCTTTTGGAGTGTTCGCATGAAGACCTACATCATGTCCCTAGGCTGTGATGTCTATCTCAGTCTTGTCAATGGTTACACTATTCCGACTACTCCCCCGGAAGATGCTGATGGTAAAAAGGAATTCGAGAATAATGCCAAGGCAATGAATGCTATTCTGTGTGGTCTATCTGAATTTGTAAAGGTCATGCACTGTTCCACTGCAAAAGTTTAGGACAAATTGCATAATGCCTACCATGGTGATGATAAAGTTAGGAAGGCAAAAGTCCAAACTCACCAAGCTGTCTTTGAAAACCTTCGTATGAAGGACAATGAAAACGTTGCTGCATATTTTCTGCGTGTTGATGAATTTGTCAACGCTTCAAGGGGTCTAGGTGAAAATGTTGAAGAGAAAACTGTGGTTCAAAAGATTCTTCGTTCTCTTCCCATGAGACTTGATGCTAAAGTCTTTGCTGTTGAAGAAATGTCTGAATTAGACACTCTAACTGTTGATAAGCTACATGGCATCTTGACTGCATATGAAATGAGGACTACGGTTGAAGGGTCTTCTAAAACTGAATCTGCATTTAAGGCTTCTAAAAGAAGCAAGGACAAAGAGA
>MU226505.1:4628195-4658587 GCA_018584345.1 Thuja plicata
GTTCTGATTTTCTTCTTACAGCCTATACAGATGCAGATTGGGGAGGTTCAGTGGATGATAAGAAAAGCACTAGTGGATGCGCTTTCTTCTTAGGTGGCTGTTTAGTTTCATGGCTTAGCAAGAAACAATCTTGCACTTCTTTATCCACTGCTGAGGCTGAATATGTTGCAGCAGTGTCTTGTTGCACTCAGGTAATTTGGATGAAGAACACTCTATGTGATTATAAGCTTGAAATTATTGATCCTATTTGTATTTTCCGTGACAACACTAGCGCCATTGATATTTCGAAGAATCCGGTGATGCATTCTCGAACCAAGGACATTCCAATCAAGTATCACTATCTGAAGGAACAAGTTGCAAATAACATTGTTAAGCTGAACTATGTTTGTTCCCATGAGCAAGTTGCTGATGTGTTTACTAAACCGTTACCCCGAGATCACTTCAAGTATCTTCGAAGCAAGCTTGGTGTCATTCCACCTCAATGAAAGGTAAGTTTTCAGTAGAAGCACTTCATTGTTGTATGAGTATCTCTCGGATTGCTGTTGTGTTTGAGTTGCGTGGTCATTGATGACAAAGGGGGAGTAGACTTTCAGCGGGAGTTGGTTCAGTCTTTGTTACAGTTGTTTCAGATTGGTTCATCTGCTCAGGGAGAGTTCTTCAGCTTTACTATCTGGTTCAGTTGTGTTTCAGTTGGTTTGCCATCAATGACAAAAAGGGGGAGATTGTTGTTTTTTGTCATATGATGTTTCTTGTCTTGCCACCTGTTTATGATCGGGTGTGAACACTGTTGGCAGTCTGTTACAAGTAAGGTAACACATATGTTAAAGCCCCGTAAAAGAATCAAGGCATCTAATGCGCATGTTGCGAAACGGTTGGAATGAGTATCCGTATGTAACTGTCATTTCATTTTATCTTGAGTATGTCGCAGAATAACACCTGTTATTGTGTCTCATTCCCATATCTTCGAGCGGCTAAAAAAAGATATTAACAACCAATTAATATTCTGTGTGGGATATTCACAAATGGTTAAAAGGCACTGAAAAACAAAAGATGGACAATCATTTTTAAAATGTCTGAGATATTGAAAAGTTATACGAAACTTAAAAACGATGGGGAGTTGTTCAAATACACAGGCGTATGCCAGTAAAAGATGACGAATGTCTGAATTTGAGAATATAGAGTAGTAACGACTCTGACAAACAGGTCGGGCTTCCTGTGTAATAACGTATAGAATTTCATAAGACGTAGGTTGCTGAAGATACACGCATCAGTCATATGCGGCTAAAAAAAGGAAAAAAAAGGAGTCTTTTTTAAAGAAAAGAAGCCGTTCTAAAGATGAGATACGAAGAGCTCATAAGAAAATAGTAACGTTAACCATCTCAGAAAATATTGAGTGCGGCATGTATTGATTCATTTTTGAGAGATACATGTACAACATACGTGCTACAGGGGGTTGCTGGAGCATACAAAAATTTGTATCCAATACTGCAGTCAGTTTTTTCGATTATCAGAGGTGTGAAGATTTGGTCATAAATATCTCTGTTGAAAGATGCAGACATAGCATGTATGTATAAGAGGCTTCGAGAAATAAAGAGCTTATTTTTGGTGATGACAGTATGAGGTTGGTTCTTGCGGCAGGGATTGTGAAAGAGTGAAAGGATTGATGAGAAGATATAGAGAGGACTAACAGTGAGGGGGGCTTATTTCTATATATACAGACGACCCCTTTTGGTTAAATCTCAGTAGTCCTAGAGCGTCTTCATACATTAGTGAAGATACAGAACGAACTGTTGTGTTGACTCATTGTTTACCACTTGTAAGGAAGGTAGTTGCCTTCTAAATCAGGTTGGAGCCTGATCTTGAAAGTTTGAGGAGAGTAGTAGCTCTCAGTTGTAAGTGATGCCGTGGTTTTTCCCGTCTTGGGTTTCCACGAGATACTTTGGGTGTGTTGTCTCCTTTATTGTGTGCTCTTACGAATTCTGTTTCGTAGTTTCTGTTTAAGGTTTTTTAAAATACTGATTCGCCCCCTCCCCCTCTCAGCATTTTCCGTTTTACATGAGGAAATTTCTAAAGGATCTCATCTTGATCCTCCTAATTAGCACTGCTTTCCCCATATTTGTCCCATTAGACCTTACACTGGTTGACCTTGTGGTTACGTAAGCGCAACTTATGTACCTCGAGCACCCCAAGTGGCTCTATCATTACCACTCATTGATCCCGCACCTTCAAGGAATTCCAATCAATAACATGCTCAAAATTTGGTTTATATTTCTTTAAATAATAGACATTAGCCATGAAAAACTTTGTGCAACCGGGCGAGAACTGGTGGCAGAGCTATTTTGTAAGCAACCGGGTTGATGACTTCCAAGATCTCAGAGGGTCCAACATAATGGGGTGCAAGCTTGGATGCCCTTCAAAATTTAATAGATCCCTTGTGGGGCTTAACCCTAAGGTAGACTCTCCCCCCAACCTCAAACTGTTTAGGGGTACGTTTTGCATCAAGATAACTTTTTTGTCTATCATTTGCTTCGACTAGCCGTTCCTTAATTAGTTGTACCTGCTCTTCTATTTCAGAGAGCATCTCAAGTCCAAGGACTATTTTGTCTTCGAGTCTATCCTAATTGATAGGAGTTTTGCATTTCTTGCTATATAGTGCCTCGAAAGGCACCATCTTAATCGCTGATTGATAGGAATTGTTGTAGGCGAATTCTACCACCGGTAGGTAATCCTCCCACTTGTATTGTTTATCCATGCAGTACACCCTTAGCAAATCTTCCAAAACTTGATTAACTCGTTCCATCTGCTCATCCGTCCCTGTATGATATGTTGAACCGAGTTCCTAATGCTGAAAAGAGGCTTTGCCAAAACCTAAAGGTTATCCTTGCATCTCTGTCTGAGATAATTTTCTATGGTATTCCAGACTGCCGAGGATGAAATGAGCTACTTTAGTCAGTCTATCCACCACCACTAGAATTGAATAGGCTCTCCAATGCGACAGTTGAGTCCCATGATACATTTTCGTACATAGAAGTTTTCATCCTCTTGGTATTGAGGGAAATACTTCAGGAGTCTAGTAAACTTCTCCCAGTATTCATGAATTGACGTGCTTCCTTTTCTTAAATCCTGAAACTCCTTCAACTTTTGGTCATAAAAGAGTTGTCGTAACCATTTCTGTCTAAAAATCTTGACAAACTGCTCCCACGTGACCTTGGTTATTTTCATCTTGAGTTCCATTCTCTTGTTTTCCCACCACGTGGCCGCCTCTCCAGCTAGTTGGAAAGCCCCCGTGTGTTCTTAGATTTTTCCGAGTAGTGGCGGATCTCGAAATATTTCTCCATCTCGGTAAGCAATTCCTCCATGGCATTCCTAGACACGTATCCTGAAAACTTAGGAGGTTTCACTTTTCTCATGTTGGAGGATAATTCCTTAGCCAGTTGACGATGCTCTTCAACTTCATATAAATCTTCAGAAGAATCTCTATGGGGCTCACTCTGTCGGGTATGATCAGAGTTATAAGTCCTGAGGCCCGATTGAGAGTCTTGCTCATCTTCTAGGCACCTAGGTGGTCTGTCTACCTTCCTTTCTAAACTAAGAATACGATTGTGAGTGTCAGCCATCAACTTAAGAAGCTGATCCAGTTTTGCTATAGGATTATTGACATCTTTGTTTTCCTCAAGAGTATTGTTGTGATCTATTCACACATTGCCCATCGAAGATGAGACCCCTATCTCTTTTCATCCTCTTGGCTTGTTTTGGGTTGCGTTGTCTCAATAGCTCTAGTTTGGGTCTCCTAGGTTTCCACCTGTTTTAACTGAGAAGTGGTAATTCGACTATGTCTTGAGTCAAGATTGGTTCCTTGGTATTTAAAATTTCAGTTTTGAAATGTTTCCTAATTCGATACTACAAATTTCAGTTAGTAAAGAAGAAACAAGGGAATCTGGGAGTGTGATCAAGCAATCTAAAAGGTCCTTTACTGAAAAGGCAAATTGGTCAAGAAGGATCTCCTGAGAAGGTGGAAGACACTTGAAAAAGGTTATATTCTGTAATATCTCTGAAACGACACCCAAAAGTCACAGGATGTGAAAGTTCATCAAATAGAGGACGCTTAGTTTCACCTTTGGAATGGCATCATGGAAGTTTTGCAGAAAAATGGAGCTTGGAGGTAAAATTGGTCCAAGTGACTAAGTATGAGTCAAAGGGTGTGAAAAGGGGTTTAAAGGAATGTGTTCAAAGAGGATACCTTAACCAAGCTAAATCTACTTATGTCATGAATTTCATCAAAGGTTCCAAAATTGCATTACCTCGTCTAAGTTGCGCTCATCAGTCCTTGACCAATGAATTCATTAAATACAAGACAACATCTTCCAAGACAAGTCAACAAGCACAAAAGAGAGTTTTCCCAATTACAAATTTGTGCAGGCCAATAATATGTTTGACTTCGAGGAAAAAATCCAACTCCAACACGGATATGCACTAAAAAATAGAGAACATGGGAAGTGTTCAAATTTTGTTAAAAATGACAAATAATTCCCCTAGAATGGAAGCTTATCAAGAATGATTAAAATTCGTGTTGAATTCCCGCTTGCAAGGCAAAGAACTGTTCTCAGGTGTTCAAATATGCTTCCTAGTCTCTTGAGCATTCTAAACATTACTACTTGATGCTCGAGGAAGTTGAAAGATTGGTTCGAAAAGAGATTCTTCAATTGCTGATTGAATATATTGCAGAGTTTCAGGAGTTTGTCATTGCATTGGAATACAGTTGAATGTGTTTAGTAGTTCCTCTCCACAATACACGACTAGGCATATAGGACTTCATATGTCGTCTATACTCTTTATCGCAAAATCACTGAAGGCATGGATGTGGAAATCCAAGAGTAGACCAATTTTGTGCTTATCAAGGAATGATCTATGATCTTCAACCCTCTGTATACCTTTGTTTATGCCCTGAGCACATTTCTAAGCTCATTATCAACATCAAGGTTCGAACTACGCATGAGCCGGAATTAGCGGCATCTGCAAAACAAAACATGGCCATGAATGCCGCTTGATCAAATTATTTGCCACATACACGGGCTCGTTCAATTAGAAGCAAGATGTTGTTTGGAAAAGAATCCCCACCATGGAGACCTTAAACCATGCCCAACTCGTATTACACAAAGTCACGGTAATGTAGAAGTTCAGTCCATCATGAATGAAAATGCGCTCAAGGCGCCAAGATTGTAGAGCCATGAAAAGTTTGAGATATCGAAGAAAAGTCAGACATTGAAACCTGTCCGTGACGGAAGAAGATACGCACCCAGTGTGATTTTGCACCAGTAAAGGAAACATTGCAAAGTAAAAGAATCCTCTAGATGCTCTCATATGTGCCCAACGCAAAATCCAAGTGTCAAAGGGAACACAACAGAATAAAGGAACGCAAAAATAGAAAAAAAGCCGATGTCCATGAGTGAGCCAGAAATGCGATCCAACGCGAAATTGAAGAGGTGAAGGCAACAACAAAAAAAGAAAATATCCACGACAACCCCCAAAATGCGCTTGAGCGCAATTCCCATATAGTTAAGGAACATTTCAAGCCAAAACATTGCTTACAGACCCCCAAATCGCACTTGGGCGCGAATATAACATAGCCAAGGAATTTTGCAATATATAAAAAATCCGGTAGTCCTAAAATGCGCTTGAGTGCGGTTTTGGTTAAGTGAAGGAATGCTTTGCGATAAGGAATAGTCCGCCGTGGATGGATAACGAGGTTGGGTCACGATGTTTACATAGTCATTTCAAAAAGTCTTTGAAATAAAGACCCATCTAGTTGTGAACGCAAATGATGCATTAGATGCTGGAAAATAATACTCTTAAACAATAAAAGAAAAAGTGCTCGAGGTTACATTATTGACATCAACGGGAAAAGACTAGTTGTTTATCAACAGAATAGAGGAACGTTAAAAGTGAAATATTCCATGAATAAAGACAAATAGCACCCGAGCACTAAATACATTAAGTCATGGAATTTTCTAAGTCCGACACTTTAGTGGAAATGCGCTCATGGGCCAAGGTTTTTAGTAAGGTGCGAGGGTAATTGAAAAATAAAGGTCCCTCACCATAGTGAATGTGCGCTAGAAAGAAGTTGAGTAGGGGTAGATGGAATTTGTAATGGAACGGTCATGAGGGGAATTTTATTTTTGGGATTCGAAATTCATTAAAGGTTTGTCACAATAAGTTCAAATCCAAGTCAAAATGGTCGATATTCCGTTAATGCAATTCAAATCAAAGTGGAAAATAAATCAATTTTTGAATCAAATTGAGAATTAATTAAATATTAAATTTAATATTTAATTATTGAACTTTTGAAATTGAGAAAATATGGTAAAATTCAAATTAAAGCAATTTTTTTTATTGCATGCAAAGGTTAATGAAATATTTGATTTTGATGGATATTTAATTAATTAATATTTATGAAAAAGAGAAAAAGTGCCAAAATTGATCAAAATCAGATAAATCGCTTTTTGGGAATATTTTGGAAAAGAATTGGAAATTTCTCAGGAATTTTTTTTCCAATATTCAATTGGGGAAATTATTAAATATTGAGATTTATTTTCAATATTTAATTTTAAATTGGCAAAAAAAAAACCAAAATCATGAAACTTCCTCATGAAGTCAAAAATCCAAAATTGGCAACCTTCCTAAAAGGTGAGAGAAAAACTAAGACAAGTGGCGTTTTTCGGGGAATCTGGGAAGGGAAGCATGGCAACTTCCTAATTTTAGCTCGCAATAATTAAAGCTACTTTTCGTGGTTGAAATCTATACAAGAAAGCCTCTCTTATTTCATTATCACACACAAAAATCAAGAAGCAAGTTGGAGGAGATTTTGAGGATTCAAGAGAATTTGTAAGAAGTTTTTTGAAGAAGCTGTGCGATAATTTTCAGAGAAGATTTTTTCTTGGAAAGCGTGAAGAAGTTGCTTTTAGTTCGAAAACATCTAAAGAAATTGGATATTGCAGAGGAAAGAAATTCTTGCAGTAAGTTTGAAAAATTTAGAAAAAGGGTGATTCTTGGAGGAGAGAGAAAATCCAATTTTGAAGAGAAAGCGGAGAATTTTTGATAAATTTCCAAAAATTCTCTCGTTCTTGGACAAGCTTGGTTTTGCTTTTTTCACTTTCTTGCACGTTCTTATGTTCATTTTTATTTCTGTCTTGCATGAAGGTGAGAATGGTAGAACCCAGAGGAATGAGTGTAACCATGAAGCAGCTAATCAAGAATGAGCAAAGAGGGTTTTATTCAGAGTACATAATTGTTTCAAAATGGGCAGAAGTTGGAGACACCAATCTCGAATGGGTGGATATGAACAAATTTAACAGGGGAATGTTTGGATACAAGGATCATCAACTGACACATTTGGCCACTTAGATTGTGAACAATGGGATCGTGGCTACAACAGGTTTCCTCCCATCTTTTCAACATGCAGAATTGATCATGGAATGTGCGAGACACTACAATCCAGGAGACAAAACGACCAAAGATTCAGATGAAAATATCATAGTAGATCTTTCACCACCTGCAACCTCAGAAGCATTCGGGATCCCTGCATTCTGGAAGATGGTGCTAAAATCGAAGGAGCAAGCAGAGAGAGTTTTCACTACTGGGATTCAACATTGTGAGAGCATCGTAAACAATAAATGGCTGCAGAAGAGTAGGTCACACCACTCCAAATTGCCTAAGGAGCTAGTTTGGCTCAATTTTCAGCATGAATATAGTGATGTAATTATGATGCTGAGCAGGATTTTCAGGATTCCGCAATATTATCAGTTTGAATCGTGGATGTGGTATTTTATTGAACATGTGATGGAAGGATTCAGCAACATAGATTGGGCTGGATTGATTAGTGATAACCTGAGTGAGCAACTGGTGAATTTGGAGCAGTCAAGAAAGTTTTACATGAGCTCCTATGTCATCTACATGCTCGCTCGGAAAACAAGGTATGATGGAGTGAGATGCAAGGGAACAATTGGGAGTGGTGCCCAACGCTTGAAGGGGCACAAATGTTACCCTCAGTTGCATTTGCATTCCATAGATGATTATGTCAGGGTCAACGATGTATTTGCAATGCTCATTTTCAGAACTTTATAGAAGAGATTGCACGTGAGGTTGTTAGTTGGGGCAATGAAGTTGGTGGAGGAATATATAGATTGGTTCATTCAGTTTCCTACCTTCTCCAATATCAGAGCTCAAGGATTTTCGGTGCAGCCATACAAACTCCCACGATACCCCACTAATAAGATGGTCTTGTTGGAGATTACTCGACAGCTAACTGTTTAAGATAAAATACACAAGGGAAAGAAAAAGTTGGGATTAGAATTCCCAATTTCCATAGGAGAAGACAAGGTTGAAATGTGCCCGTGCTTGAAGGTGGCTGAGAGATCATCAGATTAGTTTCATTTCTTCCGTCTGCCACTTTTTCCAAGGAGGACAGACTATGATCCGTACAACAAAATTAGAACGATGGACGGTGCGAGATATCAACACAAAATGCACCTCGAAGCTTTCTGGGCCAATGCTGCGGATGAAAATGAGATTAGAAAGAGGATGTATTCCAGGTTATCGCTCAATTTGATCAGAGCACGCAAGATCTTCCGAGTTTCTGATCATATGGGAGAAGATCTGAACATGATACAGAAGGGATACAAGCCAGAGAAGGAAAAGGTCATCCATCCCTATGACTGGTCAAGGAAGGAGATTTGAGACATTGATTTATTATCTGCACCAATCTTAGATTTCACAAAGTGGTGAATTGAACGACAATTTGACAAGCTCACCGTGCCAAAAGATGGATGGACATACAAATTGATGGGTCACTAGCCATTGAGGGATGAAAGACTGCAACAACCCTTCGCAGATAGAATGGAAGGAGAAATCCCGTCAGGAAGTGTTGAGCAAAGGAAAAGAAAAGGTGTTGCTTAGAAAGTGCAAAAAAGAGATAGGTCTGACATTCATATTGGAGAGCCCCAACAAAAGAGGCAGAGGTCAGGGAATGCACCATCTTCACCTAGCTGGACTCTGAGTTTACAAGAGATAGACCCTTTCCCCAGAGGAGAAGTAGAAACCAACGGAAGAAGGTTAGAGCAAGAACATATGACTAGGCCAGTGCAAGATAGAGAAAGTATCAATGCATATGAGTTGGCTCAGGCAAGAAACAAAGAATAGGATGTTGCTACTGAGGAGAGTCTGGGTGCCATTTTTGAGTGAGAAATTATGAAAATAGAGGAACCCGCGACAAAAGAAGTTCTTGTAGCAGAGGCAGAGGTAGTAGCCTCAGAGACAACGATAGCATGTCCTGTAGCCGAGGAAGAAATCGATATAAGAGCAGTACAAAGGCAAGAACAATTTACAGTTCAGAATGATTAGAGTGCTGCTATTCCAGAATGGTTAAGGCAAAGGATATAGAGAAGTCAAGAGAAAGAGGTCGACCCGACAGTTGAATTGCAGGAAATCCTGAACCGAGTTAACCAATCATTGTACCTGGTTCTTTGAATTCACACAAAATATTATTATCACCGCCCAATATACTCCCTGTCTTCAGTTATATCCAGAGTCCAGACACTCCAAGAGTTGCTTCATATAGAAACTAGACCAAACACAAATAGAGAGCCCATTATTAATCTCTAGCTTCAATGGAACTAACCAAAAAGATTGGCTTAAAAATATCTGATAAAGTCTTTCATTCCATTCTCACAGTTTCTATGGTGTCTACGATAGAAAATATCAGATTCTTGGAAGATGGCTTGGAGAAAAGTATTTTCCCAACTTGCAAAATGTTTTGAAGATGCCACAAACTCCTCAATATTGTAGAATAAGAAGACGTTACAATTCTTGATATTCCTGACCTAGTATATGTGGATCGAGGAAGTCACAAGTGTGTTGGTAATTTGATTTGATTCACCTCTTGATCTCACGCCTTGGAAAATTACCAAATTTTGTCTAATCTGAAGATTTGTAGAAGGAAAAACAAAACAAGGAATTCCATGAGCTTGAAAAGAAGATAACAGCTCTCACTAGAGAGACACTACAGAAAGAAAATGTGATCTCCATAGTTCCTATACTCAGTGGCTGCTATCATGACCATTTCCTGTAAATAATTAAAAAGTCCCAGGGTAGTCAAAAAAATGAACGACTCCAATTATTGTGATTACTATGAGGACTATTTCTCGTGATTCATTATGGAAAACTTCTCCTAGTTGCTGCATGAATGTCCTCCCATTAGAATGGATGCTATCCCAATTTCAATTTGGCGCCCAAAATCACAGAGCTCAGCTTATATAGAAACCACCAACAAATGTTTTCACAACATCAGGAACTCACAAAATCCTTAACTCACGTTATTCTCCACAATAATTTAAAAGAAAACGGGTCCAAGAAGGTTAGCGTTACTAAACTGATGTTATGCGACTACAAGTGTTCCATTCTACAGAAACTTCTGACAACACCTAGATGCTAGATGTAATGCCTGGAGAGATTTTCTTCAAAAATGATACCTTGAATTCCCTTAAGCTTTATGAATACCTTAAAGGCATCGACATTTAGTTCAGAAATTTTGATTTAAATATTCCTCTTACATATGTACAGCTTTATGAAAATCACCTTTCCTGAGAGCTGGGTCCCACTCCTTTTAAATTTTATGCCAAATAAAAAAAATATTTATAAAATATTTAGACTACTATCACATAGTTTCAAATTGAAAAAAAATATTCCAACCTCTTCAAATTCTCAACATGCAGAATATAGTTTCTTTATCTTTTAGATAACAAATAGAGGTAAGTATTGTTATTCTTGTCCAGAACTGACGCTGGATGAATATTCAGAGCCTCAGCCATAGCTGCTGTTGATAAAACCTGGCTTCCATCTCCAACAGCTGATGCACTAATTCCCTCGAAGGTGTAATCACCAGTGCAAATACATCATACGGATTCTCCGCCAATTTGTTCAGAATGGGCAACGCAAATGCCACTGTCTTGCCACTGTCCATCTGCGGTATACCCATCACGTTCTTCCCTCTGAGGATTTCCAAAATCCATTGCTTTTGAACAAGTGTGAGCTGCTTCATGCCCAACTCTTTGCATATCTGCACGGCCTCTGGGAGGTCACAATAATTGATGCCTATCACAAACTTGGCTCTGATACCATGTGGATTTTTTACATCAGAATTAAGATATACAACAATCTAAATAAATAATGAACACAAAGGCACAAAAATACCCTGGGGAAACCCTCCAACCTGAGGGTGAAAAACCTAGCCACAAAATATCACTTTATTAATAATGAATTGTTTGAAGTCTGCTAAACAAATGTCTAAAACTATATCAAAATCAAACAATAATAAAATGTTCCTCTGAAAATGTATTTGCAGACAAAGATTATATTCCTATACTATCAGCACAAAATAGAGAACCAACAAAGAAAAATTAACCAGCATGGAACATCCAACAACGATATCGTTTCCTCTTTTACGTATATCTTAGACTAGACAAAGAAGAGTCAGACTCTTCAATTTCCGACTCTTCATTGTCCCAGACAATGAAGAGTCTGTTGAACACTTGGAATGCCTGCCGATATCAAGAAGATGACACATAATAATGTTGACTCTTCAGTGTCTTCAAACGTTTGTCATAACACTTGGAATGCCTACCGATATGAAGAATAATCGCTACCATTAAAATGAGATGACTGGCAGTTTGAATCAAAGCGACATCAACAAAATAGGAGGAACAACAACATGACATGAAGACGACAATCTCAGATATGGGAGAAAGATACCTCCCGAAGCTATATCATCAACATGTCAAGCTGGGTCTACTTGATTCGTTGAAGATGAGTGGGTGCCACCTCAACATGCTTACCTTGCAATCTTTGTTTCAACTCCACTTCTTCATCCTTCTTCCTTCATGAAAAGTTTTCTTTATCTTTATCTTGCACACGCTGATCTTGATGTTGTCACTTGCATTATTTGTTCACCATGATCTTCCATGCAATCATTTTTGTCTTTGAATCTGATTTGCATCCCGACTTTCCTTATTCCATGAGATGTGTGTATTTGCAATTCGATCATCACCCTTGATTTGAGGTTTTCAACAAATTTGGATATACAACATTGATCATTTTATCAATGATGCTTTCTTTGTGGGACACTGAATCATTTTGCAAGGCAAAATGTAAGCAAGGCACCTCATAATCCTTTCCTCTACATCATTGAAGTTGTGATGTCCCTTTTACTTCATGTTGCTGGGTCCTTCCTATTGATCTTGGATTTCTGAAGTGTGATGGCCCCGTTTTGAAATAAGATTTAATAATAAATAATAATAATAGAGCCATTGGAGATAACAGATAGGGGAGTTTCGAAGGCAAGCTAAGTGACGAACACTACTAATAGCAATTAATAAATAGAAAGAATATATTCATATCAGTGATAATAGATATTGACAAATGCCATGAACAATATACGAATATAAATAAGCACCGTATATATTCAATAAGCGTGAGTCAGAGGTTATGAAGCGATCATACTAAACCAGCTTGTATAAGAAGGATGATATAACTATGTCCCAAACCAAGGAATTTAGTAATCAATGAACCGGTTATGCACTATTGATGATAATGGCAAGTTAAGAGGCGGTAACAATTATTATTATGAATTGTTGATTAGACAATGATCCTAATAGAAGGATATCAGGTTGCTATGAAGAGGTGCATCTAAAGTGAGAAGATATGACTGGTTAAAGGTATCACATAGTCAACGGAAAAGGGGGGTAACGTATTAGTTTATATTATATATCTGGTATTGCAAGGAAGATATCAAAGAGGAAACAAAGATTATATAAAATATGTTTGAGACTCTTCATAAGGAAGAGATGAATAAGGAATACGAAGCATTCAATAAATGAAGTTTATTTTTACAACAAATATTTTATAAGGCTAAGGGTCACTGAATGGGTCAGGGTCATATGTTGTATCAGTTCATCTTAATAATCAGAAATAGTCTATATATATAGGCATGCAGTAACAATAATAAATAGGCATGCGGTAACAATAATAAATCCAAATATATCTAAGTTACCAAATTCTTCCCTGGCAACCCCAAATTCTGGTCCGGTTCTTGCAAAAGTCTGGTCCTTATCACATTCATGCAAAAGTCTGCCCAAATTCTGTCAGACGAACCCGACACAAATTTTGCTGTTTTTTTATGGTGAATTTGGACTAAAACATTAATATATATGGTGATGTATTTTGCTATGTTGCTTTACTATTAGCATAGTGGTGTATGAACTTATTTGCTGCTGCATATATATACATATGCACACACACACACACATATAACATATGTTTTTGTATGAACGAACCCAAAACGAATTCGAACCCACCCCAAAATTTTTTTGAACGAATTTCTAACCCGAATATCGAACCCGCATCCGAACCCGAATCCAAACCGGCAACTTAAGAATATATATAAGGATGAAATCAGAATCATCTATATATAATGCGTATATCTATCTTTGAAAGATTTAATATTTACATCTGTAATATATATACTCATTAGTAATAATGGAGTCATAATCATATATGTCCATGTTCACATTCGTTACCATTTAGTACCTGAAGAGGAAGGGACTAAAGTGTTTCCAAGGAGAGGCGCGTCTAAATCCAGCCAATAGGTTGATTCCAAAGATGTGTAGGGATCAACGACCCTGAGCTCCTTGCGGGCATAGTCCCAAGATAGGATAAGGGCTTGGATTTGTAAACTTTGAAGGAACCTTTTGTGATTGGTATCTAAGCAACTTAGTTACGTCCTAATCTTCTTCTTCTTGAACTGAGATGGTAATAAAGGTAGTATGGACATTAAGGATCATAAATAGTAAGATTGCTTAATATGTTTGATGAATGTATAACTTTCCTTACTTTGAATAATGTAATAACATAGATTTGTTTCAATGCAACTTAGTCCATTTAGTTTGGGCCACAAGTATATTAAATAGGGCTGAATTCTGGTCATAACAGGCCTAAGCGTAGTAGGAGACATTACACGAAGGAAATTCAAGATTGAGATAACATTTCTCCAATTGTAGAACTTTTTCACTTTCCTTGCTCTTTGAACTCCCCTTCATGTGGTTGTTGACTTAGGCCATTGCACTTGCATTTCCATTTTTGGTTTCCAATCCTAACCTTCTTTGCTTGCTTGATAAATCACTTGCGACTGCCCTGTTGATGTTTCCATGTTGACATTGATGTTGCAATCATCTTCATGCATGAAATACTCGACCTTGAACATCATCCTTGTTCATAAAGAAGCTCAGGCCGATGTCATCATCTTGATTGCCATCTTCATCTTGAAAATCATCCTAAACTTGTACCTCCTCTATGCATGAATCCTTGCAAAGCAAGAGGAAATACTTGTATTAGAAGTGAAGTTTTCGTAAGAAGATAATCACTAAAACTTTTAATCAGAACTTGAAAGGAGTCAACCTATGAGGACTCTTACACATGGTTTGCAAATTCATCCCTTGAAATCCTTGACATCTTATGAAATAAATTTTTGGTTTTTTGATCTAATTTCTGATTTTTCTGAGTTTCATATGCCTTATTTTCATTTGATATTGCTTGAACACTTTCAGAAAATGCATACTTTTGACATAATTGGCACTTGGTTCAATCAGAACTTCACCTTTCCATGATGGAATTCTAATTCTTACCTGCTGGGACTTTCAAATATCTCTGAGTTTTCACAAGAACTTGCCCATATTTCTGATATAATTCACAACTTATCCTGTTTATGATTAGAATACCTTGCCTTCTTTCCGAGTTTAAGCAATCTTGTCCTCCTTTGGCTATTGCTAAATGCCTAGTCTCAACCTTCAAGTTCGTATTTCTCCTTTGCTGCTCTGACGATGGTTGATTTGTCTTGTAATTTCCATTGAATTGTGATTGAAATGAAGGCATTTTGTAGTGATGTCCCCTCTTTCCTAGCGTTGAAGTAATGATCATCTTACTAGCCTTTATTTTTATTCCCGAAGGCTAGAGCTGATTTAATAAGGGAATAAGATGATAATTAAATATGAAGGGCAAAAAGCTATAGTTACCCTCATAATTCATTTTTGATTATTCTTAGGCCACTTAAAATAATGTATGGAGGGGATTTAATTCTTTCTAGGTGATTCTACTTACATGGCCAGTTAATTATCGTGGGCCCAAGCTAGGTATTAATAATAAGCCAACTTATTTAAGTGAAGCGATTATTCAAATTGGGAGATTATTATTTCATGGTGCAATTCGATGGAGGAAAAGGCAAATTATATAAGGAAAATCGTGGGGCTCATTCATTCTTTCTCGACTTGGTAATTTTTTTGATATTTGGTCTCTGAGAATTTCCACACATTGAGAAATTCTCCAGGACGGAACCCCTGGTAATCTTTGGCATGGATGAAACCCCAGGCCATTTGCGTTTGCATAATCCTCTAGCAGTTGGTGGTCGCAGCCATTAATTGCAGTATATTTATGTATGATCTAGGAAGTTTGCGGGGCAGATTTGAGCAACTGGGTGACTACATTTAAACTCTAACTTCAGGTCCACATCAGGTGACTCATATAAACTTTAGAGGGTGCTATTGTGGAGGAAAATACAACACTAGTGTGATGTCCCCATTTTAGCAGGTGCGTGGGACACGTCATTGTTAGCCCATCACTGCAACCCTCGTGGGCTAATGGATTGTTTTGGGAGTTCTGGTTGAGAACTTACTATTTATAGTAAGTCTATTTTTGACAGTCTCCATTTGTGGCAGGGTGTCTGGACAATTGACTTGGCAGAGCAGAGCATGTCGTCTTGGCTCAGGAAAAAAACTTAATTCATGGGGTGTTTATAATTAATTAAGTTTAACTGAATTAATTATTATTTTGGAGCCTATTATAAAGTTGAGACATTTAATTAATGGTGGCATATATATTATATGGTTGACCTTTTAATTTGGAGGGAAGTCAATTGTTTAATATTATTCAAACTTTTATAAGTTGAATGAAGCTTTGAGCTTTAAGTTCTATGGAGTGTGAGGTTGAAGCTACAAGCCGTGGGCTTCATGTTGAAGATTCAAATCCATATATGGGGAAAATTCGAGCCATTTGGGATTACCGTTTTTTGATCATTAAAAAACTTTATGAAATTATTTGAGCTTGGAGATGAGGGTTTGGAGTTTGCTGAAGAATTGTAAATTCTTCTCTGCATTTGCGCTTTGAGTGGGTTCTCTTATGCTTGCAAATTTTGTGAGATTGGTTCGATCCTTCCTTGGTGACTACATAGCAAGGTTTCAATTTGGAATTTGACGCCACAGAAGAAGTAGAGGGCTGGAATTATACGAACGCCATTACAGAGGCTCATTAATTGCTGAAGAAAGAAGGAATGTGTTCTTCTACATCAGCCATCATTATCTCCTCCAGCCGCGGCTAGCTTCCTTGCTAACGTGGGGCTTTACAGGTTCAATTCGAGTGTTTGTTTGCATCCACCAACATTACTTATATTGCATAATAGGAAATACGTTTTCAGCATCTTTGCAAACAATAAAACAATCTAGAAATTGCAATTCGATTTCAATAATTTTTATTAAAATTTTATTTGCAATTGAAAACCTTATGTGAAAAAAAACAAAAAAGTTATGTATATCAAACACAAAAAAAACAAAATCCAAAACAAATAAATCATTTGTAGTTGAATTTTGAGCAAGAGGCCAGACAGGCTCTTTTCAGTGGTATTAGATTGGTTTCTTGCTAGCCTACAGGGAATTGGGTTCATTAATGCAGGGAGACAAATTCATTCCAGGTTATCGTTATACACGTAGGGGAAGAAATTCTCCACCTGGTGAACGAGAACATGGAAATATGGGTGATAGATTTGCAGGTAATCCAGGAAATGAGAAAGATAGAGAAATTAGAGTAGCATTCAAGGATATTGCACATAGCTAGTAGGAGTTGGCAGCTGGCCAGCAGTAGACGACAAATGTTCTACAACAACTTTTTGACGCTCTACAACAGATTTCATTACCTAGAGATCGTAGTAGAGACAAGGGTATTGCTAGCATCTCAGTTAGCTCACACAGGTCTAAAGTTGATCATACATGCACTCATGACAGGCCTCTACGTCTTATTTTCCTGAGGCCAGATTTAGATGTGGGTAATGTTGAGGAGGTTGCATCCTTTACTGATGATGTGTTGGCTTTACACGCAGAGTGGGATGCTTTGCCACTTTAAGTCAAACATGTCAACTTTGACAAGTTTATGAGCCAGAAAAGGGAGCATTCTAAAGGTAGAACTGATGGGAGATAAAGACAAATAAACCATGATTTGAAACAAGCAACTAGCAAGTTAACCTTGACTCATTTTGATGGAAGTGGTAAGGTAACAGCTAGAGCTTGGGTACACAAGACCGACACATATCTCTCATTACGTCCTATGTCTGAAGAGGACGCTATCAAGTTTGCTGTGTTGCATTTGATGACATAGCCCATGACTGGTGGTACCATGGGTTAGCTTCTTTACATCATGATCAAATATTTCATACCAGGAGTTTGTTGATAGACTGGTAGAGAGATTTGACAGGAAGGACCCAGAGTCCTATTTTCGTTAGTTGGCACAACTCAAGCAATCTGGTAGTTTGGACGTTTCAACGGGTTTCAGTGACGGTGTATGACATTTGTCAGGGAGGATGCGTGTGATGCTCTTTGAAGAGGGTTTGGTGGAACCTCTCTTAGGATGGGTTGTCTTTTGATCCTCCTACCTTGCAGGCAGCCATGAAGAAAGCAAGAGACTTGGAATTTTCAGCTCCTCGGAATTATTTCCCTCCTAAACCATCCAATCCCACCTATGATAACAAGGCAGCTCCAAAAAGAATAGAGGGACCAGATTTGAAGAAACCCAGGACATGCCCTTTAGATCAAGAAACACTTAATGATCTAAGGAGGAAAAGATTATGCTTTTATTGCATGGGCCCATATGATGAGAAACATGAATGTCCCATGAAGCCTAAAGGTAGAAATAGGCTTATGCAGTAGTTTTATGAAGATGAGCATAGTTCTGATTTTGAGGGACTACCAGCTGATCATGATGAAGAGAGTTATGAAGAAGTAGTTAATGATGAAAAGGTTGATGATGATTCCAACCTTAAGGTAGTATACCTCTCAAGCATGAAGAAAGAGGGATCCTTCAGGATGTGGTGCCTCTTAGTAGGGCGACGAGTTATTGCATTATCGGATACAAGTGCTACTCAACTTTATAGACTCACAGTTAGTATCTAGGAGGGGTATACACACAAAAGAGTTTGAAGGTATAAGAGTTAAGGTGGTTGATGGTTACACACTTAAGTGTAACAAAATGATTTCTGAACTTCCCATGAAGTTGAATAACTATGAATTCAAAACTGATTTTTATGTTGTGGACATGGGAGGTAATGATGTTGTTTTGGGAATGAGCTAGTTACATACTATTGAGGCATTTTATGTCAGCCTTAAGGACATGGAAATGAAGCTTGAAATTAATGGGAAAAACATATTCTTAAGGCAATCAGAGAGGAGAACTTGAGGATGATTTCACTCAGATGTATGCAGCGGCTTATCAGTCATGATGCGGTTGAGTGGGCAACATAGTGTAGACTATTACCTACATTGGATGAGATATGTAAATCAGCTTATCACCCAGATATACATGAGCTCAGAACTAAACATGCTAAAGTGTTTAGTGATATACCACATGACAGGCCACCTGACAGAGGCATAGAGCACATCATTGAGTTAGACGAGGGCACTAAGCTCATCATGATTACTCCTTACCGACACCCTAAGTGCCTGAACAATGAAATTAAAAAGATAATTCAGGAGCTGTTATCTATGGGACATATTAGGCCGAGTAAGTCCCCTTTTGCTTCATTGGTTGTTTTGGTGAAGAAAAAGGATGGTACACTTAGGATGTGCATTGATTACCAGATGTTGAATAAAAGGACAATTAAAAACCGGTATCCTATCCCATGCATTGATGAGATGATAGATGAGTTGCATGGTGCATCTTTCTTCCCTAAAATTGATTTGAGGTCTGGATATCATTTGATTAGAGTTTGGGAGCAAGACATAGAGAAGATAGCTTTCAGATGCCATTGTGGACACTTTGAGATCTTAGTTATGCTTTTTGGGTTGACTAATGTTCCAGCTACTTTTCAGTCCACCATGAATAGAGTCTTCCACAGCCAGTTGAGGAGATTTGTTTTGGTCTTCCTTGATGATATTTTGGTGTATAGTAAGACGTGGGATGATCATCTTTCTCATCTGGATATAGTGTTGGATATCCTAGATAGGGCTTCCTTGTATGCCAAGGAGTCCAAGTGTGCTTTGGGTATGAAAGAGTTGCTATACCTTAGTCATATTATCAGTGCAGAGGGAGTTCGCATGGATCCTGATAAGGTTCATGCTATACTTGATTGGCCTACTGTGGCGAACTTGACACAACTCAGAGGATTTATTGGTCGGTGTGCTTTCTACCGCAGATTTGTTGCTGGGTTCTCTCGTCATGCATCTCCTCTTACTGATTTGACTCGCAAGGGTGCTTTTGAGTGGACCTCTTAGGCACAAGATTGCTTTGAGAAGTTCAAATAGATTATGACATCATGCCCGATTTTAGCAATGCTTGATTTTACTAGGCTGTTCGAGTTGCATTGTGATGCTTCGGGTGAGGGAATTGGTGTTCTTTCCCAGGATCGCCATCCTATTGTTTTTGAGAGCAGGAAGGTCAGGGCTTTTGAGAGAGCTTTTAGCATTTATGCAAATGAAATGTTGGCCATAATGCATGCCTTGGCCAAATTCAAACAATATCTAGTTGGTAGCAAGTTTTGCATTAAAACTGATCATGATAGCTTGAAATATTTCCTTGGGCAGCGAGATCTCAATGAGAGGTAGCAAAAGCGGGTCAAAAAACTTCAGTCCTATGATTTTGATATCTCTTATATTAAGGGTACTCAGAATGTAGTTGCTGATGCACTTTCTCGGAGGCCTCATTTATGTGCTATGACAAAGATATCTAAGATTGGAGACACTTGATCATTTCTGATTATGCCAGAGATTAGTGGGCGTCTGGCAATGTTGATGGGTCTATATAGGACAACAGGTATACTCTTGTGGATGAGCTGATCATTTACAAGGGGAAGATATTTTTTGTACCAGGATTGAGTGTGAGGCAAGTGGTGTTGAGGACTTTCCATGATCCTCCCTTAGCTGGACACCCTGGGTTCTTCAAAACCTACAGGCAGGTTTAGGAGAGATTCACATGGAAAGGCTTGAAGTCTGATGTGCGACAGTATGATAGAGAGTGTTTTGTTTGCCAGCAAAACATGCAGGAGCACACATATCTAGCTGGATTATTGTAGCTACTTCCCATCCCTGAGCGGAAGTGGGAATGCATATCTATGGACTTCATCGTGGGCTTGCCTAAAGCCCTGGGTAGAGACTTTATATATGTGGTAGTAGATCGTCTTACAAAATATGCTCACTTCTTTCCGATCACTACTACATTTTCAGCGACACAGGTTGCAGATTTATTTTTGCGGAAGGTTTTTAGATTGCATGGTTTATCCCGAAATATTGTGAGTGACCGAGATAGTTGTTTTATGAGTCACTTGTGGCAGGAGTTGTTCAGGTTATGTGGGACAAAGTTGACTCGGAGTACCAGTTACCACCCTCAGACTGATGGCCATACTGAGATTGTTAATAAATGAGTGGAGGGCTATCTTTGAAACTTGTGTCTGCACAACAACGTGCGTGGGTGAAGTGGATATACTTGTGTGAGTATTGTTATAATTCCACTCACCATATGCCTATTCGGATGACTCCTTTTAGAGCTCTGTATGGATATGATCCTCCGAGTTTCATGGATTTTTTATTTAGTGATAGTAGAGTTCCGAGTGCAGGTGACTATGCAGGATAATATCAAAGGGCTCAGAATCAACAAAAGCAATATGTTGATCAGTGGAGAGTTGCTTGCTCTTTCCAGGTTGGGGATATGGTATATTTGATGTTGCAGCCTTACAGGAAGTCATCTATTCGGAAGAGCGCAGTTGAGAAGCTCAAACCTCGCTATTATGGTCCTTTCCGTGTTGTCAGATGGGTAGGCGAGGTAGCTTATGAACTCGATTTGCCAGAGGACAACAAGGTGCATAATGTATTCCATGTTTCGCGCCTCAAGAAGGTGTGTTATCTCATCTTCTATTTTGCCACCCCTGGATGATGAGGGGAAGTTAGAGTTGATTCCTGAGGCTATACTGGAGACCCGAGAGAGGCATTTCCGTAGGCGAGTTATTAGGGAGTTTTTGGTAAAATGGCAAGGTTTGCCTGTTGAGGATGCCACTTGGGAGTCAGAGGATATTCTTCAGCATCCAGGATTGCGATTGCTTGAGGACAAGCAATCTTGGGGAGGGAGGACTATGATGTCCCCATTTTAACACGTGTCTGGGACATGTCATTGTTAGCCCATCACTGCGACCCTCGTGGGCTAATGGATTGTTTTGGGGGTCTCTGGTTGAGAAATTACTATTTATAGCAGTCTCCATTTGTGACAGGGTGTTTGGACAATTGACTTGGCAGAGTAGAGCATGTGTTCTTGGCTCAGGAAAAAAGACTTAATTCATGGGGTGTTTATAATTAATTAAGTTTAACTTAATTAATTATTATTTGGGAGCCTATTATAAAGTTGAGACATTTAATTAATGGTGGCATATATTTTATATGCTTGAGCATTTAATTTGGAGGGAAGTCAATTGTTTAATATTATTCAAACTTTTATAAGTTGAATGAAGCTTTGAGCTTTAACTTATATGGAGTGTGAGGTTGAAGCTACAAGCCGTTGTTGAAGTTTCAAATCCATATATGGGGAAAATTTGAGCCATTTGGGATTACCATTTTTTGATCATTAAAAAACTTTATGAAATTGTTTGAGCTTGGAGACGAGGGTTTGGATTTTGCTGAAGAATTGTAAATTCTTCTTTGCATTTGCACTTTGAGTGGGTTCTCTTATGCCTGTGAATTGTGTGAGATTGGTTCGATCCTTCCTTGGTGACTACATAGCAAGGTTTCAATTTGGAATTTGATGCCTCAGAAGTAAAGGGTTTGAATTGTACGGACGCAATTATAGAGGCTCATTAATTGCTGAAGAAAGAAGGAATGTGTTCTTCTATAGCAGCCACTAGTATCTCCTCCAGCCGCGGTTAGCTTCCTTGTTGACATGGGGCTTTATAGGTTCAATTCCAGTGTTTTTTTGCATCCGCCAGCATTACTTGTATTGCATAATAAAAAATACGTTTTCAACATCTTTGCAAACAATAATACTGTAGACGTCCAAAAATATTAATATTGTTATTAATATTAAATTCCCTCTTATTCCTCTCAATATTTAATTTAATCAATTAAATAGTTTCATAAGTTGGTATTTATCAATAGTTTAAATACTATCCTAATGTATTTTATTTAAATACATTTGCCTCACAAAATCCCCTTTTAATAAATTTATATTTATTAAATCCTCCATATCCCTAATTCTTCTAAGCTATGATTTATTCAAATCTAATTTGAATAAAATCTAAACCTATCCTAGAGACCTATTAATCCAATCTAGAGACGTACCCTAAGCCTACCCTACTCCTACTCTACTCCCATCACCTCACCCTCTAAACATGTTTCCCTACCTAACTGCCCTTTAATTATACTTAAAGGGTGATTCCTAACCTTTTTAAGTCTAATGGAATGCTCACCCACATGGGGAAATTCTCTCCAATATGGGCACCCATCCCTCTTAATTTCTTCTTACAACTTTGTCTCCCACTTGGAAATGTTGAGCCACTCAACATTTAATGCCAAGTTTGACTCAAAATTGGCCATCCCCTCAAAGCCTGTGTCCCTTATGTGGCTCTTATGTGGATGCCACATAGATTCCACATCATCCAAGCCTCTTCCTCTCTCCCAAAACTCTATAAATAGAGGCCTTCTCTTCATTTTACATCTCTCAATTTTGCATTGTTATCATGTTATTTTGCATTTAGAAGTTCATATCTTTAGCCCTTATGTTTTCATATGCTATTAGTTCATGCTTAAATCACTTAGATATTACATGCTAGGTTCTTTTTGGTTAAAATGAATCATGGTTCTTGAATCATAACTTTCAACCTTATAGCTTGCATATCAATTTGAGCATCATCTTTTGGGAAGGATTTAAGACTAGTTTTCCATACTAGTTTTTGAATTTCTTCTTTGACTCCAAGCTTGCATCCCATAGTTGCATTGCC
Organism: Thuja plicata; assembly: GCA_018584345.1. Lineage (NCBI taxonomy): Eukaryota > Viridiplantae > Streptophyta > Pinopsida > Cupressales > Cupressaceae > Thuja > Thuja plicata. The sequence goes on from MU226505.1 coordinate 4,651,531, forward strand.
ATTGGGATCCATTGCATTCTTTTGTGTTTGAGAGAGCACACCTACATCTTATCAAGAAGAGCAAATCAAAATGAGTAAAATAGGGTGCATGGTTACTTATTTTTAGCTCAATCTGATGTTATGTTGAGTTCTTTGTTGCTTGCTTGCTTTTTCATGTGATTTTGAATTGATGTGCTAACTCACTAATGTTTTCATGTTTGAGCTTGCTCCCAACAGATTGAAGAATTCCTCATACTACATTCTGACACACCCGGTGGGACCCATGTCCCTAAAAGTTCTAACTTGTTGTCTCTCTTTCTTTCAAATTTCGCCAAGAACGCGGATCAGCGTCTGCGTTTCACGCAGAAGCGTTTGCGCAAACGCCGGTTCTCACTGAACCGCCGTTCGACGTTTGCGCTGAACCAGCATTTGCGACCTGAACTGTCGTTTACGACTGGCATTGTTAATTTCGGACTTCCCAAACTTAATTTTTCGGTTTTTAAGATTCACTGTCTTTTTCACTGCTTTTAATGTTTTAGCATTCTGTTTTTTATCAAAGATCCACTTTCACAAGGTGTCGTAATGCTAAAAATTCATTAAAAAGTGAACAAATCTTGAAGGTTTCTTAAAAACACACTAGCTTTATAATATTTGGAAAGTCTGAAATGGCTAAATTTGATCTGATTAAAGACTAGAAAGGAGAAAAATTAACTTTGTTTGCTGCCTCTTGCTGTCTTTTTGTGCTTACAGGTAAAACGACGTCTGCGAAAACGCTGGTTCATGAACCAGCGTCTGCGATTCACAAACCGACGTCTGCGCATAACCGGCGTCTGCGCTCTACAAATCGGCGTCTCCAACTGGTATAGCCACTCTGGTTTTTTCTGTGTTTTTAGCCTGTTTTATGCTTTCTGTCATTTTTAGCCAAAAAACCAGAATCAACGTTTGCGCCTTGAACCGGCGTCTGTGCTCTGTCAAAATTGGATTTATCATGTACTAACAATTGTTAAGTGGTTCTTGTGTGTTCAACGCTTGTCAAAGGCCAAACTTGAAATTATTACTAATCAGTTGTTTTGCAGCACCGCTTGTCAAAGACGCAATCTTAAGACTACTCATGTTTGTATTGCAGGTTGCCTCGGATCTACATCGACCAAATGATTGTGTTTGTGTTAATATTTCTTAGGCACGTAGATTAATTAGTTAGATTTTTTTATCTAATCCAAAGCAAGTGTTAGGGGATTATGTTCTCTTCCCTTTTGGGAGGATCAGAAACCTAGACACACTTGCTTTGTGTTAAATAATTAAATCTTTTTGGGAAAGAACAAACTTGTCTTGCGTGCTTGTGGAGAAAACGATACTGGATAGGAGAGTATGCTCTTTTCCCCTTGTGGGAAAATCATAAATCCAGACTCCTTTTTGTCGCCAATCCAAGTTACTATGAATCCTTTAGATGGGCCTGCCGGTTGAGGAAAAAAATCTCTCGGGAACGACCCATGTGAGAATGAGGTGTAAGCCACACCACTTTAACTCACGTTAATCAAATTTACTCCTTGGGGTTAAAGCCTTGGGAGTCGATTGGCATCTGAGCTTATACTCGGCTCTTGTCTAACTTAAGTGCGGCCACGCGGTCTCAATCACGTTTACGTGACCACTTTTTGTCAAGACGCTCTATGGGGCTATACGCCTGAATCGTGCTTGCGCAGACATAGAGGATACAATCGAATGGAGACACTTATTAAACACTCTAGGCATAGAAGCTATCCGATTCACCTCCGAACGGTGACATATTATAGTGCGAGGGGAGGGAAGAATCTCTCCCCAAGATCGCCATCATATGTGTCCCAAGGTATTGTGTTGCGAAAGAGATCTTCGTAGCACGGCAACAATACCTGGAAAAAGGCAAAAACATGGGTGCCCTTTCGGGGGTGACGCTGCTGTGTGAGCTGACGGACTACCAAGCAACGGGTCTATAATATTTCATTGAAGCCAATTCCTTAGGTAAATTTGTGCTTGAAGTGTTTGAAGAACATTGACAAATTCAAAACACGAACGGAATGCCCAACAAACAAATTTGTCAATTGCTTGTCTCCTGCGAGGTTGCTTTGTCCCTTTTAGGACTGTTTTCAGACACGTTTCTTCAATAACTGTCAATTATGCCCAAAATCTGAGTCAAGGTATACTTAGCGTAGTCAATGCCTTTGATGTATGTTAAAAATCAGTTCTTGCCAATGAACAAATCGACCTAAAAATTCCAAAATTAGTTAGAATCCTACATTGTCATCTTCACATCAACCCACTTCTTCATCATCATCATACTTCTTATCCTAATCACTTCTTCCAAGTCATCCATATTCTTCTTAATCTCCCTAATCATTTCATCACCTTCCTAATCACTTCATCATCCTCCTAATCACTCGATCAAGTTCCCAATCCTAATCTAATCACCTTCATCCTAATCATTCCTCTAATCCACATCAACATCCTATTTCTTAATCTATTTATCTTCCTCCAACCTAATCGAATCATCATTCCTCTAATCCACATCAACACCCTCTTTCTTAATCCAATCTAATCATTCATCTTCCTCCAATCTAATCAAATCCACTTGTCAGTCTCATATCATTCTATCCAATCCTAAACCAATTCATCTTCCTCTCCATCCAAAACCAATCACACCTTAATCAATCCCTTGTCTTCAAGCATCCCTCATTCATATTTCAAAGTTCATCCATTCTTAATCAAAATCTTCATCCACATCTCCTTTTAATTCCAATCTTCATCAAATCTTCTACCTTTGGCTTCGGAGCACCATCATAATCCTTGGACTTTAATCTCGGTTATCTTGATCAACCCACATCCAACCATAATCAAGTTCAAATCAAATCAAATCAAGCTTCATCTTTCGGACCTTCATCAATATTCTTCATCTCAAATCTTAGGTTGAAAGATTTATCAAAGTGTTGTATAGACCCTCATCATTAGCAAACATCTGTTTTAATCCTATTGCTTTTGAGAACATCAGTCTGTCTCAAAATTATATCCCGAAGTAATCAGACCTATAGACTATCCTGAATGGGTCTCCAATATTGTGCCAGTAGGTAAACCTACTGGGGGCATCCGCATTTGCACTGACTTTAGAGACCTAAACCTTGCATGTCCTAAGGATGATTTTCCACTCCCAAATATTGACATTATAGTGGATTTGATTGCTGGACACGAGATGTTGATGGCTTCTTTGGTTACAATCAGATCAGGATAGCACCAGAAGACCAGCACAGAACTGCATTCACGACACCTTGGGATACCTTCTGTTATCAGGTGATGCCCTTTGGCCTTAAGAACGTCGACGCCACATATCAGAGAGCAATGACAACCATCTTTCATGATCTCCTGCATGTCATCATGGAAGACTATGTGGATGATCTTTTGGGTAAGTCCAAGACACGAGAATCACACATTCCTATCCTCACTACCATTTTTGAGCGATTGGAGAAGTATAAGCTTCGGCTAAATCCCAAGAAGTGTCTTTGGAGTGCAATCTGGTAAGCTGTTGGGATACATTGTGTCACGGCGCGGAATAGAAGTTGACCCAAAGAAAGTAAAAGCCATCTTCGAGATGCCACCTCTAAAAACATTGAAACAGTTGCGCAGCTTACAAGGAAAACTGCAGTCCATCAAGAGATTCATGTCACAACTGGCAGATAAGGTGCATCCATTCTCTCATCTCCCGCGTAAGAATATCAAATTCCAATGGGATTGCTTATGTCAAAATGCATTTGAGAAGCCAAAAGGCTATCTGGCTAATCCACCTGTGTTGGTACCACCTGTTGATGTCTGTCCTCTGATTTTGTATATATCCGCTACAGAGGTCACGTTGGGAGCCCTTCTGGCACAGTTAGATGATACTGACAAAGAGCGAGCAATTTATTATCTCAACAGGACCCTTATTGGTTATGAATTGAATTATTCCCTAATTGAGAAAGCATGTTTGGCTGTTGTTTTCTATTATCAGAAACTACGACATTATATGCTCAATCATAAGATTCACCTTGTTGCCAAAATTGATCCACTCAAATATCTCCTGGCACGTGCTGCTCTTACTGATCGTACAACAAAATGGGTTATGATCCTTAGTGAATTTGACATTGTTTATGTGGATAGCAAAGCTATCAAAGGACAAGTTATTGCAGATCAATTAGCTAAAGCATTTGTTGACGGTAAACATCCACTCATAACAGATTTTCTAGATGAATCAGTCCTCAATCTTGCCCCAAGTACCCCATGGAAACTTTATTTTGATGGATCCTTCACTCAGAAAGGATCGGGGGTAGGAATCTTGTTTGTTACACCAAAAGGGGATCTCATCCCTAAATCTTATAAATTATAATTTCCTTGTACAAATAATATTGCAGAATATGAAGCCCTTGTACTTGGACTCCGTCAGGCCATACAATGGAAGATTCTCAATTTGTTGGTACTAGGCGATTCACAATTGGTTATCAAAGAAGTTATGGATGAATATCAAACAAAGGATGATAAGTTGCTTCCATACCGCCGTACAGTCGAGGACCTCAAACCACATTTCACTGAATTGGTCTTCCAACAAATCCCCCGCACAAACAACAAAGCAGCTGACGCCATGGCTACTATTGGGTCCATGATCGCCATGCCAGAACACAGTACACGATGCGAGTTTCTCGTTGAGAATCTTACGGTCCCTGCCTGTGACAAACCGAATTCTGAAATTGTGTATGAGATTGCTGATCCCAACTCCCCATGGTACCAAGAAGTATACTCCTACCTTCGCAATGGACATACCCCACTTGCCTTAACCCCCAATCAACGCAAAACCTTCATTCGTCGCACTTCCCGATACACAATCCTTGGTGATACCCTTTTCCGAAAACATTTCGATGGAACTCTTTTAAGGTGTCTGAATTCTGATGAAGCACAAACGTCTTTGGAGAAGGTACATCAAGGAATCTGTGGGGCTCACTCTAGTGGACTCACTTTGGCCAAGAAGTTGTTACGCACTGGATATTACTGGCCTACTATGGAACAAGATGCTTACAACTATGTGAAGAAATGTGTCCCTTGTCAGCAGCACGCCGATTTGATACACGCCCCATCCCAATCCCTTTAGCCCACCATCACCCCTTGGCCTTTTTCCCGCTGGGGTCTCGATCTCGTTGGCAAGATTTTCCCTAATTCTTCCAATGGCCATAAATACATCCTTGCCACTACTGAGTACTTTACCAAGTGGGTCGAAGCTGTTCCTCTCACCTACACCACTGGAAAACAGATCTCGAAGTTCATTTTGAACTATCTTATCTATCGCTTTTGAACTATCTTATCTGTTGCTATGGCATTCCTCAGGACATTGTTATTGATAAAGGAGGACCTTTCAAAACCAAGGATGTCACAGAGCTATTAGACAAGCGCATTTTGATGAAACACTTGCACACAATGCTTGGTGAAGTTTTTGCCATTACTGGTGATGGCACAAACAATGCACCAGCTTTGCATGAATCAGAAATAGGGCCATGCTGGCAGTAAGGTTTGTAAATTTTTAGTTATTTTGTCCATTACTTAATATGCCATCATTAATAATTGTTTTATGCTCAATGATTGCAAACAAGATATAATTTGTAGTTCAGTCTCTACCAGTTATGAAATCTGAAATTTAAATCAAGGTTCTGATATCATGTAGAATTAACCTATCTTACAATGCAATTATTTTATATCATATAAAAAGAAAATTGGTTTGCTTCTCTTTTAACAAGAAATAATTTGTAGTTCAGTCTCTACCAGTTATGAAATCTGAAATTTAAATCAAGGTTTTGATATCATGTAGAATCAACCTATCTTACAATGCAATTATTTTATATCATGTAAAAAGAAAATTGGTTTGTTTCTCTTTTAACTTAAATTTCAAATTGTTTTTGTGGTTGTATTAAATGTGATTTTATACTTATTTGTACCCATCTCAACCCAGACTAGGAGGCCCTACGCCTCACCATAGGCTAACAGTGTTTGCAAAGAAAACTTAATAAGTGTTGTAGGAGGATAGATTCTCTCTTGCTAGCCACTCTGGTAAATGCCTTTCAACACAACAACTTCGTTTGGCAAGGGAACAACAGAAGTGAAGTGTGCTTGTACATTGTGGAAGTATATGTTGCTTCATGCTAGTTACAAGAGGAACTGCCTTCTTACTGGGCGTGGCCCACTATTTTGCAACAGAAGTCCTGTGACATGATCATCATATGATGCATTCGGCACATTTTATGGAATTAAACTTGACTTTTATTTATCCAAATGGTGGGGCTTGGATGATCTGCCGATTCCCATAATCGTGTTATGGCCTTGCGCTTATGGTTTGTTGTATGTTTGGTGCATCAATTTGGTATGTGAGGGAGGTTTGAGGATTTGCATAGCTAGAGGAATTTGGCTAGTGGTTTAGGTTGAGCCAAGTGCTTGGCTTTTCTTTTTTCTTCTTTATTTCTTAACTATAGATAATGAAGCTCAGATACAAGGGGAATTCTCATGCATTCAGAGTGATATGAAGTTTTGAAGTGAAATGGACACCCTTAAATGCCCAAAAACTAAACAACTGCTGATAGGAATTTTGTCAAACAATTTGCATCCAACTCCTTATTCCTTCATTTACTAATTTAACCCTTATGACTTCAGAAATGAGACGTTTATATTGTTTGTTCGCATGGAAATGAAAATCACCCAACATGAACAAAAGAAAGTACAATGATATGCAGATTGAAAAATTGTATTACTGTTTTTGATTAAGGTAAAAGCAGGTTTTGAAGGGAACCCCGAAACCCTTTAACAAAACAAAGAAAGGAAAGGCAAAAAAAGCCCCACGAGCAACAGACTGGCCCAAGGATGGGAACAATCAACAGAGGGTCAAAACCCAGATTTAGCAACAATTACATTCAAGACAAAAATTGTATTACTGTTGATAAGATGTTATTTTCAGAATTTAATAAAATCAAGTGAATGGCAGATTATCAACTCACTAATTGCTCCAATATTATTGACAAAATGCTCCAGCAAATGTTATATAGAC
>MU226505.1:4678770-4697313 GCA_018584345.1 Thuja plicata
GGGCCTTCATTTTACATTTTTACACATCCATGACTAGAGAGCTATGGATCGATATTTGAGGCCTCATTCTTGAGCAACCTTGAATGGAATGATTCATAGAAGTGTGACACAATTATAGCACACAGTTAGTTATCTGTATTTCTATTGATTGTTAGTGGGAATAGCGAGGAGAAAACAATAGAGAGAAGCAATTGAATTATCCAGTGCAATTTCTTTGAAATGTGACTCCATTAAATGTCTGAATTAGATAAGACATGTGTCCTTTGCACAATAATTTTGATAGACTGTCTTGGTAGTGGACATATGCTAAAGTTTATTTTCCTTGAAGATTTGTAAGAAGTATTATTGGAAAACCTAATATTGACAAAAAACACTAGCTGAAAATGGCTCATTTTAGTACAACTTTCAATGGGTGCAATGCAATCAAGCTTTCAAAATTTGGCATGTAGTATTAACATACCCTTTGATTTGCATTGTTAAATTATTGTGTTGTGCAAAGACATTTAGGGAATTTACAAAATGTTCTTGGCAATGCAATTTTAGGGAAGCTCATTTGATTTGTTTATGACTTTTCCTCATCCTCCAAAAAGCTTCCATTATATTATGAGCTCTTCATTTTATTTGTAATCATATTTAGCTAGGGTTCTTGCAGATTTTAAGATTTCTTTCATTTTTCTTTGTAATGTCAGCGAAGGTTGCTTTTTGCTTTCTCCAATTTTTGACGTTCATAGAGTTTTCACAGGGATCTATGAACACACACACACATAGAGTTTTCACAGGGATCTATGAACACACACACACACACACACACACACACGCACGCACGCACGCACGCACATGTATGTGCTATAGTTTATAAATTTGTGCATATTTTAAACTTTTTAAAAAAAGCTAGTTATTTGTGTTACTATTGGTTTCGAGTGGAAAGAGCAAGAAGAAAATTCAAATTTGTATACTTTAATTAGCGAAAAAATAAAATTTGACACACACACACACACACACACATGTATGTGCTATAGTTTATAAATTTGTGCATATTTTAAACTTTTTTAAAAAAGCTAGTTATTTGTGTTACTATTGGTTTCGAGTGGAAAGAGCAAGAAGAAAATTCAAATTTGTATACTTTAATTAGCGAAAAAATAAAATTTGACAATGACTGATGGACACTAACATATATGTCATTTAATTCAAGTACTTTGACATGTGAACTATGAATTGTGTATTAATCAAGTTAATAATAATTTGGTATGAGCGACATAAAGTAGGGATGGTATCATCCAATGCAATTTCTTTGAAATGTGGCCCCATTAAATATCTAGGAATTAGAAAGGTTGTGTGTCCTTTGCTCTTTAATTTTGATAGGCTTTGTCTCAATGCTAGACATACACAACACTACTAGGTACCTAGTTCAAACTTGAGAATAGAATTAGTGATTGGGTATCAACCTTAAGCTCTTGATGTTGCATAGAAAAATATTTTGTGAACAATTGTTTAACGTATCTTGACTATTGAATGAGAGAGTGGAAATGAAAATGCAGAAAGTCTTGCAAATAATTAAAATAGAATATGCAAATACAATGACTTTTACACTTTTAGCATGTTTGTTCTTATAGAATGTGACAATGCATACAAACCCTAAGCATGAAGGAAAACATAAGAAAAGATCAATTTGTGCGGCTTTTGAAATTAATAGACATTTAATGGACCCATATGTCAAAGAACTTGCACGAGTTGATATCTATTATACTGTAATATATAATAATTTCCTTTTCAACTATTGTCATGTTTGCTATTAGAATCAGATAATTTTTATCTAGTATACTATTGCATTTGTCCAATACAAATTGGTATTTAACTTGAACAATAGTGTTTGAGACTTTTTTAAACGTATATGTAGAAAATTCAAATTTGTATACCTTAATTAGCAAAAAAATAAAAAAAAAATGATAATGACTGATGAGTAGTAGGTTATATTCATTTAATTAAAGTACTTTGGCATGTGGCTTGATTAATTGTGTATTAATCAAATTGTCAGTAATCTAGCACGGACGATGGAGAGGAGGGATGATATCATTTTATGCAATTTCTTTGAAATGTGGCACCATTAAATGTCTAGGAATTAGAGAGTTTGCCAAGAAATTAAGACTAAACAAACTATACATGTATGTGTGTGTATATATATATATATATATATATATATTTTGGTTTATTTGTTGAGGTAGTGCAAATGGATTCAGAGAGTTGTGAAATGTGTGAGCTAGACTCTGTGTGTAATCAGGCATGGTATGAGGAGAACAAGGCAAAAAATTGTGGGAGCCATTAGGCAGTTTTTTTCTCATAACAAGTAACAATGCACACAAATTACTAGTCAATTGCATTTGGAAATCTCTCTATCTGTCTACAAAAAGTGAAGGAAAATACACGAAACAAACAATGTGTGTAGTATCTGAAATTAGTGGACATTTAACTGAGCCATATGTCAAATAACTTGCACGAATTGATATCTCATTTACTGTCTATTGCATATTGCAAATATTCATCATAGTTGTTAAAAAAAGACACATGACATGTATATTTAAAACCATTTTGACTTAATATTTCATGCGTGTCATTATAGAAAGAGAACATATTAGTAGCGCACACAAAAAAATATGAATTATGTATACTATTGCATTTAGTAGATGCAAACTGCAATTATTTGGGTTGTGTAACATTAAGCCTTTTATTAGCAGAATACTATGATCATGCTTAGCACGTTGTCATCTTCTAAGTGAAAGATTCGTGAGACCCTATTGTTGAAACATATAACAAAGAGATATGTAAAGAAGGATATACAAAATGACGAGATGACATCTTGACAAAAGTGATTTGTCTACCATGGATTCTTTGTAAGATAACAATATCTAGAGTCTAATCACTGTTAATACTAGAAGCTATATGTTTAACAAATTGTTTAGGTTATGTACCTTGAGGTTTTTATTAGCACAATACTGTGATCATGTTTGTCACGCCATTGTCTTCTAAGGGCAAAAGAGATACATAAACTTGTTGAAATAGATAAGCAAGTTAGAAATCATCAAGAATTTTGTTTTGGAACATGCAAACATTTAAAAGACTGTGAAACTATGAAATGAATAACTACAAAGAAAATGATTAATATAACTAGTTTGTGAGATTTTATATGTTCAAATATAAACCACCTCATTAGATGTTTGGTAGCAGTTTGCAAAATGTCCTATGAAGTCTTACCAGTAAGTTGGTAAATTTTTTTGGCATGGAACATGAAAATATTGATCAAATTTTTTGAGATGCTTAGTTGCAATACAACTCTGAAAGAAGGGGAAAATACATGTACACTTTGAACTATATGTGTCTGTTTAGCATGGGAAGCACAATGAGTTCAAATAGAAAGAAAAATATTTTATTTATTTAATGCGACAATTGTTTACCTTTGTGATCGTATGCAAGATATCTATCCCTTAACTATTTTTTCTATTGTATACTTGTTTGTTATGGACAAAACATGATAGAAAAATTATTAGTAGGTCGCAAAAGTTTTTGTAATGTCTTACCTCTGATTTGGTAGATTGTATTGGCATAAAAGATGAAAATATTGAGCTGTGAACAAATGCAAAGCACATGCAAATTTAAAACCATGTGTCGTTATAGAAAGAGAGCATGTTACAAAAATTGTAACAAAAATGTTAATGAAGAAATTGTTAATTTAAACAAGTAAAATAAAACATGATAGAAAAATTATTAGTAGGTTGCAAAATTTTTTGTAATATCTTACCTCTGATTTGGTATATTGTATTGACATAAAAGATGAAAATATTGAGTCGTGAACAAATGCAAAGCACATGTAAATTTAAAACCATCTGTGTCGTTACAGAAAGAGAGCATGTTACAAAAATTGAAACAAAAATGTTAATGAAGAAATTGTTAATTTAAACAAGTAAAGCAATAACAATGACAATTGTTTAGGTTTTGTATCTTGGTGTTTTCATTAGCAGAATGCTGTGATAATCTTTGCTATGCTGTTGTCTTCTAATAACAAAGACAAACATGAGAACATATAGTATAAACAAATAAGCAACTTAGAAATGGACAAGAGTTTTAGTATTGGAACTAAGAATAGTATTGCAATACCTCACCACTGGTTTAGTATGTTGTATTGGCATAGGACATACAAAATATTGATTCAAATATTTGAAAAGTTATCTTTAAGTGACAATGTAATGCCAATGATCTGAAAGACTATTTATTTATCAAATGTGATAAATGTTTTTGATTATGGTAAAACAGTTTTTGAAGGGAACTGTAATCCTTTACAACAATAGAAAGATAGGAAATAGAAGCACGACCTTGAAAGAGACAGCTGGGGACAAAGAGACGGGCATTACATAACCCACCTAGCACAGACTACCAGCAAATAAAACCAGCAGCCCCAAACCAACATAACAACAACATAAAAAGAAGAAACACAAAAGCTCCTGCTGCTCAAAACCTAGAGAAGAAGGCCGAGGCCTTACATTAGAGCTCAAGAATAAAATCAACAACAAGATTATCCCTTAGACCCCTTTTAATGGGATCAGAGTGTCATATCAAAGGAAGACGTGGATCTCTTGAAAGATTTAAACTTTAACCGTAATCCAACCTACTTCCACTTTGGCAGCCTCATCCTGCCAGCATAGGGAATCCAGAACCAAATTCCCAGCATCCATTGAATTTCCAACACCTAGCACAGGCTCGACCTGCAGAGATCCAGATCCCAGAGCCCTCTTAGCAGAAGAGGGAGAAGCAAGAGGACCTGTAGAGCCAACAACACTAGCGAAGCAACAGGAAAACTGGAACCATCCAACAAGGAAGAGATAGTTCCAGCAGAACCTGTAGCAACAGAAGCCCGCACAAGGACAAAATTAGTAAGGGGAGCATCCAAAAATTTAACCCCAAGACTAACACCAATAGCTTCCTCATGGGGCAAATCCTTTCCCACAACATGCAAAGGAGAAGGCACACAAGAATCAAAAGCAACAACCTGGAAAAAGCTCCGTTGGGAAGAACTCTTGACAACCGTGTAATGCTGAGAAGAGGCACCTTTCCATCATTAAACATAACACCTGGTTTTACCCAGAAAACATTTGGCTACAATATGACCTGTTTGAAAGCATCTTCTGCACCTGAAAGGGACACCTTCATAGTCCAAAGGTTGAATCCAACTCCCTTAGGAGAAACCAGCCTAATCTCCGCAGGTAAGCCCTTGGAAGCATCTATATCCACCAATATACGGGCATAGGTGGTGTGGAGAATGTCTGTAGATTTCGCATCTACCATCAGGAAGTCTCCCAAAGCCTCACCCACCTCCTCCAAAAGAGGATCCACCCAAATATGAAGAGGGAGGTTTGGAAGCCTAACCGTAATAGGTATCTTATTAAAAGTATCAGATGAGGGATTGAAATCCTCATGCCATGGTTTAATCATCAACATGAAGTGATCATCCCAGGTAAAATAATGACCACAAAGGATACGATTTCTATCCTTCATAAAGTCAAATTTGGCAACGGAAAAACCTTTAGCCAAAGGGAAGATATGAACCTCACCAGAAATTATGGGTTCCCAAAATTTGGAAATCCAAGCATGCAGCTTAGGGAGACTTGGTAAAAAAACCCTAAATCTGCAGATAGTCGTCTGGTTGGAAAATATAGACGAAGAATGCTCAATTTCTTCTACAGTATCCTCACCCAAAGAGAGAGAAATGGGAGCAGCCATAGGGACAGGAGCATCCACCATAGAAGACTTCAGAGCAGCCCCAACCATAGACTTCAACAACACCCGTGAAGACTTGGGAGGCCCCTCGAAAACCCTAGAATCAAGACATGCCGCTACAGAAGAAAGGGAGGCTACGATAGAAGCCCTAGCCGCCTGAACATTCTCCCCACCAGCAGGAGACACGCCACCACCGACAACAGCCAGGATGGAGTCGCATGGGGTAGGAGCATGCATCTCAAACACTCCACGTTGAGAGGGAATACAGACAGAAAGAGCGAGAGCTGAACAACGAGCAGGCGAACAGAGAGCGGGAGTGGGAGACATTCTCGACATTTGTTTACTCAAACCTTTGGCATTGTTTCAAATGTGATAAATGTTTAGCTCTGTAATTGAATGTAATATGTCTATTGTGGAACTATTGTTACTATTGCATAATATATAGGTATATAAAGAAAAAAAAGGCAAATACTATTTATATTTAAAATCACTTGTGTGAATTTAATGTTGAAAGCATACTGATCCAAAATAGAGAGAGAGAAAAGAGAAGTTGAAGGATGCTACTTTGTTGTAACAGAAGATATATTTGTGACATGAGATATGAAATCAATGTAGCATTAAAAATATAATGAAATCAAACAACAAAAAAATTGCATTGTACAATGTCAATGCTTACTAGTTATGCTTTGTAGGAAATTAAGAAACCCTAGGTGGACTTCAAATACAAAGCAAATGTAGAAGCTCTAGGTAAAGTAGATATACAAAGCAATCCCTTATGACGATAGAAACTAGAGAAACAATGCTTAAATTTTTACAAGTATTAATTGTGAAAGGAAATGTCCATCAAGATCAATAAAACCAATACTATCATAACAATGACTGTAAAAAACATTATTATTTGTATTTTACAACACACACTAAAATTCATCCATATAGCATCTTCAAAATCTCTTTAGCGCTCCAATTTTTTTAATATCACGATTTCAATGTCACTACTAATGCCATAGAAAATTAGCACACGTAAAGCCAAAGCTTCCCTTTTTCCCTGACAAACCTACTAAATATATAATGCACATCAAGATGTCCATTAAGCATAGCATAAATTTTTGTAGCTATGTTTCTAACCACATGTTCATCCATATAGCATCTTCAAAATATCTTTTGTGCTCTAATTTTTTAAATACCATGATTTTAATTTCACTACTAATTCCATAGCAAATTAGCACTAGCAAACCCAAAGCTTTCCTTTTTACCTGGCAAAACTATTAAAAACATAATGCACATCAAGATGTCTATTAGGCATAGCTATATAATTTTATAACTAAGTTTCTAATTGAATAAAAAAGAAAAGTAGAAGACATCAGAAAAGATCAAGAAACCATTGTTTCCCAACATATAGTTGTATGTTAGAATGCGAAAAAAACCATATAGTATATTAACGTTAACAACAATAAACTAGTAGTGTTTGAATATGCAACTATGCAATAACGAAAAATAGTTGACCTATACAAGCATTACTTGCATTTCAAATAGAGTATTTGAATACAAAAGTGTTTTTCATAGAGCTCATATCAGTTACACAAATGGGTCTTTTGTATCAGACTAAAGGAGACAAGTATAGATCACTATTATGACAAGTACTATTCAACAACATAGTCTTTAAATAAGATCCAAGTGCAATAATTGATTGTCCTTTTTTTGAAAATCTGGTACCTACAAATTTAGGACTGTAGTTATTGTCACAAAATTATTGTTGTATAAGTGAAGTTACTAAAAATAGATTTATCAAGTACAAGTACTATTTGCACTAGCAATACATTTTCCTTTTCCTTAGCACTTTTCGTTTATTTGTAAAATGCAATGGCATGTGTGATCATGGTGTTTTGGTTCAAACTAAATTTGCCTTTGATGATAAAGTCTTGCAACATGAATATTATAGCCAATTTGTCATTATTGTACTTTTTGTAAGTCAAGTTTTCGAGGGAAGGCAACAATTGCAAAATAATGTTATTTTCATTGAAACAATAAATTGTTTGTTTGTTATCATCAATGAATAATTATTTTTAGATGGAGAAAGTATGTGTAGCTCACATCCTTGTAACATTTTCAATGGTTAAAATGCATGAAAATGGTTCAAAAGTGCATTTACCAATTTTAAAACCCTGAATATAAACCCACCCTTAAACGATTATGATTAGCACAACAAAGAGATGTGTAATGCCCAAAATTTACACCAAAAAAATTCAATTTTTTTTAAAAAGAAATGTAACATACCATTTTAACTAAATAAATATTTTATAATATATATTCATATTAGAACATAAATACCTTAACATTAATTATAGATTCTCTATCAAAAAATATAGTGACCGCTAGGGTGCGAAAGTATTTCAGAGTGCGTGCATATTTACAATTAAAAGAAGTATAGTAATCTTAAGTTGAGACCATTTATTTCATTTATACATACTTACCTATTCAATCTAAAAGTTTAAATAATTCAAAAACCATGAATATATGTTTTAACTTATACACAAAGGTCTAATTCTAAACAACCTAGCATTTCATATTGTAATGATAATAGTTGTGCTATACTTATAATCGCTTGGTTGATAGTTTACAGATTGAAATCTAAAGGTTTAAACATAAGCAATCAACACCAAATTACTCGAGTTATCAATATACGATCAAGAACAATCGATCTTGTAATGACCCACGTGTCTACGTTCGTAAAGATATGTTTCACCCCTTTTTGTAATAATCAAAATAACAATTAAGTATTCACATAACACGAGGGTGTGGTCCCCAAAAATTTTAAAACCTAAGGTTGATTGTTTAATACCTAATTCTAAACATACTTATTACTTAAGATGTAAATCGTACTAAATATTGCCATAAACACCAAAACATAAGCACTTAATTTAAATTCTTCTCTTTTTAAAAAAATAAATAAAGCAACCATTAACTTCTGATTCTAAAATTTTCCTTTGACATATATAAAATAGTCATTATATAAATATAACCACCTAATGAATATTTATCAATATATATGTTGTTCATAAAATAGTCATTATATTATCAGCATATATGTTGTTCATAAGTACAGTAACATCATGTTGTTACAGAGGACCTTGAATAGAGCAACATGAACATCAATGCTAAAGCATGAACAACTACAGTAACATCAATAACTCAATGTAAGAGAAACAACATTGTTTACAGGTATATGAAAAAAGAGGTGCCACAATCTATAGTTACAACATCAATGTATGAAAACATACTATGGATTTAAGTCAACAATGCTAAACAAAAAGGTACAAATAACATTCAAAATCCTTATAATGACACATCCTCAGGGATGTTGGAGTAGATAAATGGAGCTATGGCCAGCGAAAACAATGGTATTAATCATAGTTTCCTGTCATAGAAATGAAGCCGAAATAGGTGATAAGGGTCATAGTAGTAAAAACGAGTATCTACAGGAAGCATGTCAAGTTGGAAATACATGAATATATTCTTAGAAACATTAAATACAACTATAGCTACTACAAGACGCAAATAAAAACAAAGCACCTAATGTAGTGAGGGTATCAGACATAATCATATCCAAGGAAGTCAACATTAATGGTACACAATGCAATGATAGCAAATTACACAAAGACAGTGACCAGAGGTTTTAGAACTAAGATCATAGAGATCCTTTAAGTTTCATCACGTTTTTTTTTTTTTTTTGGAGATGCAGAGTATTAAAACCTTGAAAGCTCTGATTAATATAAGGTGTTAAAGAACATAAATGTCGAGACCACAAAGAAATCCTTCAATACAAACATCAAATCCTTTGCCAAAGCCCTCAAAGAAGAATAAATATTATAGGAGCCACGAAAATGAGAAGGGGGTTCTTTGTTTTTCTAAATAGTTAAAGATTTAGTCTCATTTTTAGATGTACCAGATCCACAGATGTCTCGAGCAAGAAAATCAAAGTTTCAAGATATAGGTTAAAAGGTGAAGCCCTCATATCATTATTTCAAAGGATGGAATTCAGAGCTCATTATAGACCCAACTCGGATTTAGAAACAGATACAACCCAATGACATAATGAGGGGACCTACCTATAGAGTGGCGCAAGGAAGTCAGATGAAAACTGCACAAAAATATCCAGTACCCTCGAAGATTGTAGTAGTTCACAGAGTTCCATTTGAAGTATCACCACTCTTAGTCATTATATACATCTTTATGAACAACTACAGTAGATAAATGTATAAATTTGATACTTATGTCGATGCTCTCACCTATGATTATTATTACCCTCAATTGTATATTTATTCCTACTGTTATCACTAGATGGTACTAATACAAATGCCAACCATTGATTTCACTATTAATATATTCATTACATTCCACATTTATATCATTCTTAAAACCGACTTAAGATGCTCCTAACACCACTAAGAAATGCATTTACGTGTAAGTCATGCCACAAACTCAATGGAGATCCCCAATATTATGAGGAAAATAAACTTAATAAAATACATGATGTAAATTACATACTTAGAGGGGCCTTAGTTATAGTCAAGTCGAATCATAATTATCCCACCACATTTTCAATATATATATCCTTCCAATTATCTCTCTAATCACTTCACAACTATATACAACAAAATGTGCATAATTAAAATTAGCTTCTTACTAATATATGAATAAATATATATTACGTAATTAACATCAACATAATAATGATATAGTCAGAACTTAGCTATATGCCATAGTAGGGCTTGACATATATTGATCATAAGACAGTGAGACTTATGCAATAGTTTATGTAGTATGAAACAATAAAGCCAAATTAGCATTAGAAGGGTAGACGTAAGATATCACTATCAATTAATTCCTCTCCCCACACATTCATTTGTAATAATGAAATGAAGGAAGTTAGGAAAATTACTAACCTTTTTCCCATTGGAGCTTGCTCACAACATGCCTTTAAGAACATCAAAGATTGTTTCGTTGAATTTCTCCTTCTCATTGCTTGAATTTATTTATTCCACTCACTTCTTCAATTCACTTTCCATGATAGGGTCAGTGAGGCACTACAAGATGAAGGGTGCTAATGCAAGATCTATATAAAAGGGGGATTTTTTATTCTTATAGAAAGTGATATGATATGTAAATTATGGTAAATCTGATCTATAAAGTAAGTGCAAGAAGAAAACAAGAGGAATGAACTCATCTTGAAAACAAGGAGATGAAGATTGACTTTCATATTTGATTTCGACTGTCACAAAGATGTCAGAAATAGGTAAAACTCAGTATCTGGGATTTAGATGCTTATAAGTGTCTTTTGTGAAAATTTCAGCCCCAAAAGATGAGGCTAACTTGGACGACCTAGTCCAGGACGATGTTCCAAAATTTTGACCTAGTCCTTTTGACTCCGAATCTGATAAAACTTTTCAAGGGCATGTAACTGGTTCTAAGAATCTTGAATCCAGATTTGAAACTCCCAAAACTAAGTATTAATTGTGAAAGGAAATGTCCATCAAGATCAAAGCCAACCTAGAGCCAACCTAAGCACAAAGCCCCAAGATAAGGCCGACCTGACCGACCTTGTCCAGGCAAATCAATTTTTCCTTGGGACTTAGGGAAGCATCCCAAAAAGGGGTGGTGAAAGCCATAGTTCACTAAGAAATTGGGGAAAATCCCAAAATCCAAAAAGGAATGCATAGGTCCTAAGTGGGAAATGAATTATGTGATTGGATGAAAAATGGGAAAGCATACATAGAAGTTAGAGCCAACTTCAAGTTTTGAACAAATAATGTTGATTTGAAGGATACATAAGTACTAGAAGGACGTGAAATCAATGAGGAAACCCATACATAATAAAATGGGGATAAATATGAGCACCTAATGAGGGTGCTCACTTTTTGGATGACACATTTAGCCCCCACTTTAGTGGGAGCACGAGTCTACCTCAGGCTCATGGTAAAATAGAAAAAAGAGAGAGAAAGATGAAGATCATGGACAAACTGCAAGGAGATAAGACATCACTAAGTTTAAGGACACAAGCCCCCAAACCAGGGATCTTAACTTGTACATCCATATGAAAGGATAGAAAACAACAACAAATTCCTAGAGCTTACTAAGATTCCAAGTCAACTAGTTTAAGAACCTCGCTAGAGAAAATGTCTCAACCGCTAGCATCATGCTCATAAAGATATTGCAAGAGCACCAGTGATCACCTGAAAATAGAAAGAGCACATATTAAAGATAAGAGAAGAATCTATGATCCGATCCAATAGCAAAGTGTGTTATGCTATGTAATCATGGAGAATATATAAAGATAATCATGATTGACATAGGTTAGGCAATTATGTTGCCCTAGGTGATCCATGAGAGATAGATGAAAGAGAGAGAGAGAAGGGGGAAATGATCTAGCAAATTGTGTTATGCTAGTTTGTCCCATCAAAGAGAGAGGAGGCAGTTAGTGAAAGGACCAAATATGTTTTACCAGTTTAAGGACCAAGTGTTGATGGTCTAGAAATTTTCATTGCACCAGTCAGCCCATGAAACATGACAGGTCAAATGATTTAGCAAATTGTGTTATGCTAGTCAACCAATCCTGCAAAAGTGAAAGGATAGGTCTAATGTTATAGAAAATTATGTTATGCTAGTCAACCAATCCTGAAAATGTGAAAAGGAGAGTATTCCAACCCTAGCAAATTGTATTATGCTAGTGTTCTCTACTTGAAAATGTGAAAATGAGAGTGATTTGGCCCTAGAAAATTGTGCTATTATAGTGCACTCTACTTTCCATGCTCAAAATATATGCAACAAGGAGGGTATGTATGCCCCACTTAATATGGAAAAATAAGTATTATTTTGACATCTTAAGTAAAATATGAAGAAGGATAAAACACTTTTAACACCAAGAAAGTATCCACAAGCAACATCCAGTCCAAGCCAAAGAGGTCACAACTCCTATGAGGTCAAGGAAGAGACGAATACAAAGAGATACCGTGCAAGGAGTGTCAAATGGATCCTTTGGAAGGATGACACACTGTTAGTCTCAAAGGAAAAGGATCTATTTACGATGGAAACCCAATAGTGAACAATGAAAAATGTTATGATTAAGGTTGCATATCCTTAATACAAACCAACATTTCTATATAATATTGGATGTCACATTATAGACAAATACTACTTAACAAAGGGAAAAGTGGATCCTTAAAGAGGATGAGAGAGATTGATATAATACCCTTGCCCCCCAAGTGTAGAGATAAGGATAAGGAGAAAGAGGACCTATTATGCTACTCGCATAAGTATGATCACGCCATGCAAGACAATGAGCCCCCAAGGAATAGGCTAACAATGTTACATAGTATGGAGCAACATAATAGGAAATTAAATGTTATTTACAGAAATCGGGATTGAAAAAAAACTCTTTGTGACAATTTATGCGAATAATATTATTATTAATGAGTTGTTTAATTTTGTAATTTAAGGCTTGAAATTCATTAGTAGAGTGATCATGATATCGGCAATACATGTAGAAAGGAAGATTCATAAGATTTTGACTACGTTTTTTTTTGTTTAGGCCTAGTAATCACCTTAGCACGGAGAAGGTTAGCGAAAATGATGTCTTGATTAAAGGTAGATATAGAAGAAGTGATAGATGATAAATGAGAAGATTTGGACAAATGAGGAGACTGAAAACCATCTTCTTCAAGAGGTTTCTTGCTATTTTTAATGCTTTGTTGCGCAAATGCTATACCATATTTGGGATTGTGGTTCAGACAGTGTTAACATTGAGAGTAATTGTTTGTGGTTTCTTGTAAGGATTAGATCCTAATCCATAAGAATGTTCATGTCCCTCATTTCTAAAGGGTACTTGAATACCTTATTCATGTTTTTCACATCCGTTCCCATTGAATATATGTTTTTCTAATAAATTATAACTAGGTCCATAACAAGAATCCATATTAGGAAGAGTTAATGGAGCCTCGTAAGTCACTTTGCCATAACAATTAGGTTTGATAGTTTCTAAAGATTCGTTAGGAGTGGAAGAAACAATTTTTTTTACTAAGCTCATAAAAAAGAGGAGTTATTATTTTGGATTCTTGTCAGGTTTAGATTGTTCAAGTTCAAATATTGGGACTTGTATTCTCCTATATAAATTTGTGTGAAATCTAGGGACCCACAATCATCATCCAAAATGACACTAGTAGGGGAAGGACATCCTTAGGTCAGGGATCATGTCTTTCTTCAATGGACATAGGTGTATTGTTTGATTCATTATGAAAACAACTATTCGGTCTATCATTTGCAAGAATTGTGTACATTTTATTATCATAGATAAACTTGAATTTTGAATGAAGAGTTGAAGGAACAACATGTATAGCATGTAAATAAGGACTTCCCAAAAGAAAGTTATAATTAAGAGGTCCAGTCATCACATGAATAGGAGTGTCTAGAATAAACATACCTACCTTAACAGGTAAGGTGATAATACCCAATGTTTTCTTGGCAATATTGTCAAAGCCACAAATAAGAATGTAATTAGGTTTAGTAGTTGAAACATCAACTTTGATCTCTTTCAACATGTCCATATTACAAACATTTAATCCAGACCCATTATCTATTAAGGTCCCATGAATGAGATTACCATTGAGAAGGACAACTATCATAAGGGCATCATGTTTATATTGAACTTCTCTAGGAGGTAATGTAGACACCTAAATCTGATTAACACATCTAATCATATTTAGTGCCTTCTAGGACATATCAGCTAAGTAATTAAACATTACCTAATTGACCTATGTAATCCCCTAGCCCTAATTAATTCAATTAATTGGATATAGTCCTGATTAATTATTAAAAGCAACCAATAGCTTAATAATTAATTAAAAGCCTTTTTCCCTATTATTGAATGAATATGTTATTTATGTAATTCAATTCATTAATATTCCCTTTAACCCCTAACCTAACCTATCCCAACCACCTAACCTTGAGTTCTAACTCAACCCAACCTCTTCACACATGCTAACCTAACCAATCCAAACCACCTAACCTTGAGTTCAAACTAATCCCAACCTCTTCACCCTTGCTAATCCTATCTTAAACCCTAACCCTAATCCTAAACTCTCCCTAATGATGTCACATTCATAATCTTTAGATTAGGAATTCAATCCCTTCCCCAAAGTCAACAATCTCAAGCCAAGCCTATCCATATGCATTTAAAGGCTCTTACACCTTCATAAATTCTTCTTACATCCTCATAAATGCCTCTTACACCCTCTTTATGAGCCTTATCTTCTAGAGGCTTCTTGGTCCATTTCCCTAAATGGTCACATTCCTCCCTACTTTCAACCCAATAATATTGTGACAAGTGTCACAATTTGATGCACTTGAAGAAGCACAATCCATGTTCTCTCTTCTAGTGGCATCCTGACCTATCTTCAACTTTGCATCCGAACCACCCATTTTCAACCCCATTTCCTATAAGTAGAAGGCTCATTCCTTCACATTTCATCCATCTTTTGAAGTAACATCATAATGTCAATTTTAGCTTAGATATCCCAATCTTGAAGAGTAAACTTATAATGCCAGTTTAGAGAACATACCTTTGAAGCTTGGAGCACATCTTGAGCACACATCCATAAGCATGAACACATCAAAAGGGGAGCTTAGATTCAGTTTGAAGAGGTTTGCACTTCCTTGTTTCCTTATTGTTTAAGTTTTTCCTTTTCGGTTCAATCATGTATGTAGCTTAGATTCTTAGTTATTGAATGCTTTATTTATTATTGTGTTCCTTTATAATTGATTTTTGTAGCTTACATTCTGGCACGCCCAGTGGGACCCACTTCACGGGTTCCTTTTCATTGTTTTTCTTGCAAACTAATCCTCTAAGCTAATGTGTTTTTGTTGTTTGAGTATGTTTTGCAAGCTCTTATTTTCTTTTGTAGGTTGAAAAGGGAAAAATACTATTTTCCTTCTATCTTCTTTCTAATTTCTCTCTGTTACACTTTCACGAATATCATTGATACGCAAACAAGAAGACTATATTCCTTCTATCTTCTTTCTACTTTCTCTCTATTACCCATTTGTTGAAATATGGTGTATATCACTAGGACCATTATTTGTAAAAACATGGGGGGAAGGCACTGTAAACCTACAATAATTCTCTCTTACTAACTTTTTTTCATTTTTTTACAGGTCTACGGGTTAGCCATCTAGTTTGGTACGAAAGCACATAATCTTTTAATTAAAAAATTTCCATTTCACTTTTTGGTGTTTAAAAAGAACAACGTATGTACTCACATAATTTCACACTTGGTTTTGGGTCTCAAAGTCAACAAAATTCAAAGTCAACAAAAGTCAAAAGTCAACAAAAGTCAACATTTATTTTTTGGGCTTAAAATGAACATGCACAAAATCTTGAATGCTTTAAGGAAAATGAACAATCAAACATCTGACTTTGGGTATTAAAACTGAACACTTAATCACACTCAATCTCAAATGCACAAGCAAATCAACACTTTGTTTCAGTTTTGTTAAAAGCACACAAGTAATCGAACACTTTCAAAATTGGGGCTTAAAATTGAACAACTCAAACAAATTAAATCTTGAATGCTTTTAAGCAATTGAACAAAGCAAAATCATATTTCAGCTTGGAGCACATAAAATCAACCACTTGTGAGTTTACTTTTGCATACAAATAAAACATTGTCTAACTTATCGGATAATCAATCAAGTGTTTGATGTCTTTGGTGTGCTTGCACAAAATCCTTTTTTAGAACACAACCTCACTTCACACACTATCCTCTCCCATTGGCTCTCGTGGTCGTTGGTGCAAGAGAAAGGTGATTGTGACCGTTCAAACTTTTTCACAGACTTACTCTTGAAAAATCTTCAGATCTTCTTAGAGGGGCCTATCTAGAAGAAGCATGAGTCCTTCTAGAGAAAAACCCCAAACCAGTAAATCCTTCAGCCGGTATATAAATAAGGCACTAACCAAAAGAGCGTCTATATCCTTTCAAGCTCGAACGGGTTGTGTTCAATGGTAGTATGGACTGGGTGAACTCCCCAGCATATTGGCCTGATTGAACTAGGCTCTTAAGTGAGTCACGCCATACAAAATGATTGTGGGGACACCACAAAATACTATCAACTAATCAATCTAGCAACCTACCTGATCCATCCCCAAAATCTTGATAATTGGCTGGGCAAGGAAGATAGTAACTTCCCCGAGAAATTTGCACATTCGTGCCACCCTGAGTGTTTGGAGTCGGCTAATATGACATCATGGAACCATAGCATGCTTGATGGTGTTCATATTATGATTAGCTCTTGTGTGTGTGCCTACGTATGCGGACAAAGGTTTTCAAGCTCACCGCATCCTTAAGGTAGAAAGTGCTTGTACCTATTTTCAGTGTTACAAACCTTGTACAAAATAGTTCTTGAACATACACAAATCTAAAAGTTTTGAAAGTCCTTTTTCCAAGGAGATCAAAATTTCATGCTTCTTGCAAGGTTTCTTTGCCTCTTGCAAGATTGTTTTCTCACAAATTCCAAAAGTTCATCACTTGTTCCAAAAGCAAAAATGATCCAAGGCACACTTGTCGTAGTCACTGCCTACAAAAGTATCATATTGAACTCATGTCCCATTCCACCAAGCATCAGAAAGTGAAGAATCCTTTGCCACATATCTACCGAGAACAAAAGGCCATAACCAAAGAGGCCAAGAAATATCAGTATATCACTGAAATCATTAAAGCAAAAAACCACAAACTTGAGGAATACGAGAGGGTCCAGTACAACTACAAAATTCTTCTTTTTTCTGTAGAAATTCCACACCAACAACACCTTCATTCACTTTGAGCGCTCCACCAATCCGGCCTATCATCTAGTTGTTCATGCAAAAATACGTACTTGATTTCACACAGTATGCCTAGCAGCTTCATCACTACAATCGGTCACTCTTCCTCTTCTTAGATCACTTCGCCTGTATTTAGGACTTCCCTATTTGTCATCCCTAGAAACACATCACACATCATCCAAAGCATAATCCTAACATAAATATGCATTCAATCCTAAACCAACCAATCCAACAACAACAACCTCTTCTGCAGCAACAACCCCAACAATCCCAGCCACAAAGCACAAACCCCTTTGCTTCTCATGCACAACCATAGTATAGCCCTTTCAACGCAACACCACTTCCTATTCAACCTACCCAGCAACCACAACCATCAGTGTAGAATCCCAATCCACTCATTACACAGGTGCTACAAAAAATTGTGAATCCTTTTTCAAGTACGCACTCTGCCGCCCTATCTACCCAGCAGCCGCAACCTAGCTATGCCAACTACCTAGCTATGCTATCTTCCACTGCCTCACAACCAGTCCCTCCACCATAACAAACCAGTGCGCCCATCAATCCCAACTACTTCATTCCACCCACTGGGGGCATTCCACTTCAGAACACCTATCTACCATCCTTCAACAATATGGCACCACCACCCAATGCAAGTGCACAGTCGCCTCAGTTGACTTATCAAACACCTCAGCAGATACATGCCTACTTCTAGTAGATACAACTATAGACGTCTAAAATTATCCTTATATTAATTTAATTAATATTTCCATAATACTATAGTTATTTTTAATTAATTATATTTGTTATATTCTTCTATCTATTTAATTAAATTTATTTAATTAAATATGATTCACTTTCCTTAGTATTTAAATTTAATTTAAATACTACCCCTTTTGATGTATTAAATCTTA
>MU226505.1:4759872-4783999 GCA_018584345.1 Thuja plicata
TGAACTCTGCATCTATCTGGAGAATCTTGAACTGATCCATGGTGCCAAACAAGGTGGAGAACTTGTCCCACATATCCCTGGGTGTAGTCAGGCCATCCAGGTGGAACAACAACCCATCTGAAATGTTTATGGCAATGAGGCCCATTGCCTCATCCATCCTGTTCCTGTGCATAAGAGCCTCATAAGGCCTCTGAAGAATTGGCTGAACCGCATCTATGTAGGACCATAAACCTCATGACATGAGGAGTCCAGTCATGTGTGGCTTCCATGTGTGGTAGTTGTGAGGTGTGAGTCGGGCCACAGAGGGGTCCGACATTGAAAGAAGAATAAGACGGAAGTAGAAGGGTCTTTCTGAATGAAATGACAGAAAGTAAAATACACCCCCCCACAATGTATAATCCTATCCCCTGTGCACCTCAAATAAACAACTACAGAATGCACAAAAAAATGAGAGAAAAACCTGAGTTCTAGAAGCTGAACAGGAACACAAACAAAGGCACTACTTTGATTGCAAAAATCGGCAATCAACTGGTAAAATCAAGAAATAAGACCTATACCACTGCGTCCGTCTCGGAAACACCTTTCTGGTGATATTTTGTTTTTCAAAAAATGACACTGTATGCTCAAGTTACGGGCAAAAAACCAATTGCCTCTCTAAAAAATGACTCTCTGGAAAAACACAGAGACGAGCTTAAATTTGACGGCCGTTTGGCCGTCGCAGGCCGTCGGGGGTCGCCGAAAAAACTGTACGACCGCCAAAAAAATTAATTGTTGCCGGCAAATTTAAAAAACCCATCGGAAAAAGATTTTCTGACCGCTGACGTCACCCTGACGTCAGCCGGCACAATTGGCGGCGGGCTGGTGGCGGCCGGGCGGTCGCGCCGGCGGAGGTGGCTCCCTAGCGGAGCGGAGGTGGGGAGATGGCCGGGCATGGGCGGCGACTGGCCCCAGCAGTGCAGCAGGGGCGCGCTGGTGGCAGCACCCAAAAACCTTGAAAAACGTGTTTTTTTTTTATTTTTTTCGAGATTTTTTTTCTCGATTTTCGAGCCATACGGCCCTAGGAGGCCAAAAAAAATTTCCCTGTGCTCACGGAGGCCAATACTAGTTGAGTTTTATATGATTTCGACTCTCCTGGGCCTTCTGAACGCAATGGCGGAGTCTGTTTCTGCTTAATCTGCTCCAGAAGGTCGTGCCTCCTTCAAAGTGACAGAAAACCTTAGAAAAAGCTGTGGCTGTCGTCTTCGAATCCAGGCTTCAAAAAAATTCAACCTCGGCAGCGACAGGGTGGCTCTGATACCATGTAGGATTTGTAAAACATGCAAATCCACAGAACGCCAAGAACACTTGCATGCAAAATACCTAAAGCTGAAAGAGAAACCTGTGAGAGAGAGAGAGAGAAGCTAGGGTTTGGAAAATCTCAGCGGAGTGAGAGCAAATTGTTATTTCCAAAAGAGAATGAAAAAGCATTACAAAGTTCAACCTTTAAAGGTGAACAAACCCTAAAAACATAAAGGCTAGGTTGCACAATATAATTAATATAAAGTATTAATTATATGCACCTAAGAGATAGCTTAAGTAAAAAAGAGTAAGGACAACAGATTACTCTAACACTTGCATCGTGGGTTTGGCATCCTGGTCAAAATAGAAAGAGTTTGGTCAAAATGTTTTGACCATTCTATGTCAAAAGCTTTCATCATGGGTTTGGCATCCTGGTCGAAATAGAAAGAGTTTAGTCAAAATGTTTCGACCATTTTGTGTCAAGAAATTTCAAACATTTCGACTGAGTTTGGTCGAAACTTTTCAAACATTTCCATGAATGTTGGGTGCAGTTTTGACAAATAATATGGGCATTTGAATATGCTAATTTTGACCAATTTTGTGTAGAAATATCGATGTTAACAAGAATGTTTTGATCTTTTGATGATAAAAATACCGACAAAGCAATTTGTGGGTCTTTCGACCAATTTGCGTAGATAATTTGACCAATTTTCATCGAAAATAGGGGCCAATTTTAGTAGTGTCACTAGGAGTCTTGGAGGCATAGCCTTGGAATGGTTCATGGCCCTTCCTTATGGGTCAATCTCTACCTTCTCTGATCTTGCAGAGAAGTTTGTTGGACAATACTCGTATAACATTGAGCATCAAGCAACACTCAACGATTTGCGCAATACTAAACAAAAGAATGGAGAAACCTTTGCTAGTTTCTTACAACGATGGAGACATATTGAAAATCACATGCCATGGAAAATACTTGATAATCACTTGATTAACATCTTCACAAAGAATTTAATCTCTAAGATGTCTTTCCAAATGAAAATGGCTTCCCCTGACACCTTTGAATCCCTTGTCAAGAAAGGAAAAGACATTGAAGATGGCCTTTTGCAAAGAGGTAGCATCAAAAATTATACTCCTTCCAATAATGATAAACCAAAATTTTGGAGTAAAAAAAAAGGAGTTGTCAATGATGGAGTGACTGATGCCAAGCATGTCCAAAATGTCCAAGCATCCAACAATAATAATCAAAACAATCACAATAAAAATCAGAATCAAAATCAGTATCACAACAACAACCAAAATCAAAATTAGAATTCGAACAATTAGAATAATCAGAATCTGAACAACAATCAGAATCAAAACAATCAGAAAAATAATCAACAACCACACAATCAATCATTCTTGTTTCCTTGCAACAACTACAACAGTAACAACAACAACAATAATAATGACAATCGACATCGGTGATAATTCACAACTTTGGCAGAACCTCTAGATGTGATCTTCAAACAACTTGCAGATGATCAAGGAATCATAGTCTACCCAAATACTCAACCTTTTGATGAGAATCAAACTAAACCTGTTTGGTATAGAGATAATGAGTATTGTGATTATCATCGCATCAAGGGGCATGATACCAAGAAATGCATGAAGCTTAGACACTTTGTGCAAGATCTCATTGAGGATGGGAAAATTGAAGTTGAAGGTCAAAATGCATCCCCATCTAATGCGAAACTCAAAGTCTACAATCAACCCTTCCCACCTCATAATTAAAACAATGCATCAAACACAATCCCATATGACTATTCTACCAATACTATTACAGGCCATGATCAAACATGTGGGAGTTTAAGTGAAAATGATATCTTTGGGTTTGACTCTCTTTGTGGCCGCATTAAAAAATCTAACACGCATGTTAATACCATAATCCTCAAAGATGCTGATTCTAATGCTACTACACATAGACCCAGAGTCACTGTCTAAGCTACTGATAAACCTTCTACATCTACAAATCCATTAGCTACACCATCTACTACTACTTGACCTGCTTCACACTTTGACTTGTTGGCCCAGTTACAAAAGATGCCTGAACAAATATCCATTCTAGAGCTCTTGACAACTTCACCAATTCACAAAGAAATCCTTGATAAAGCTCTAAATGAATCCCGTATCCCTGAGAACATCAACGCTGCACAATTCAAAGCTATGATAGGGAACCTAGCCGCACAAGAACATCTAGTCCTCACTGATAAGGATTTTGGTGGTCCTGATCCTCATCATAATAAGTCCCTCCATATAGAAGGAAAAATTTGCTCCACAAGAGTAGAATGAGTCCTCATAGATGGTGGATCTGGCTTAAATTTGTGCACATTGAAAATGATTCATAATATCGGTCTTTCTGAGGACCTCATTAATGTAGACAAACAAATCATAATAAACACCTATGATGATCGAGAACGAGAAAGAAAGGGTTTGATCAAACTACCCTTACAAGTGGGCCCAACCCTGATTGAAACTATTTGTCATGTACTAGATCTAGATCTACCTTATAACATCTTGCTAGGAGATACATGCTATCAAAGGTGTACCCTCTACTTATCATCAATGTCTAAAGTTCCCACATCATGGTAGAGAAATCACAATTCCTGGAGATCCTGAGCCCTTTCAATACTATAAGAGATTGGAAGGAAAACAAGCTAATTACTATCCATTGAATGAGTTTGGCTGACATTTCAATCAAGAAACCCCTGTTTCAAACACTCCATTAGTTCCAGAAAAGACATAAAAAACACCAGATGAATAATCCAAAGGAAAGGAAAAAGTTATTGAAGACAAGGCTATTGAAGACAAACCCTCCTCATCTGAAGCAAAGACCACATTTATAGATCAAGGCATGGGAGAGTATAAATTTGAAAGTGCTCTATGTATTGGGAAACTCCCTTTGTCTCCAAAGTCTTATGGAAGACCATCACCATTACCCCTCTCCAAAGATAAAGCACTTATGCACTGCAAATCAACTATTTTTGAACATTGGGGGTCCCTATCAAATGGACACATGGAATATAGTGTCCTTGATTGGCTCTATAATGAAGAAGAAGAATGACCTGTAACTTTCCCCAAAGGAAAGTATCCTAAGGTTAATCCCATTGTCGAAAGCATGGGATATCATGGTACTGGCCTTGGAGCTAATGAAACAGGTAAGAAGAAGATCATAACAACTAATAGCTATCCTAAAGGACATAGATTGGGTTTTGTAGAGACCAAGACTAACTTCACTAAGGATTATTGTCTAGCTGCCTCAGATTTAGATACTGAGGAAGAGTTCTTCAAAATTCCTTTCCAATATATTGAAGATGACCTAAAAAAAAATCACCATGTCTTCACTATCACCCAAGCTGACCTTTTTTCCCCTTTTCTATCCCTCACAAAACCTAAATTAATTGACTGGGATCAGCAAGACTCACCACCAACTTTGGACGTTTGTGATTTGGATGAGGCAGTTTTAGCCCTCTTTGGAGTTAAGAATCTCTGAGAGTACGAACATCAGATACAATACAATGAAAAATCCTACTTTGGTATCCATGTCAACTCTCTCAGTCGCAAAAATGAAAAAAAAAATAAAAAAATAAAAAATGAAAATATATCCTCTAGTGAAAACCTCTCGCAGGCACCTTTGGATGAAGAAAAAGATAAAATAAAGGATGCTTCCTCTAGTGAAAACCTTTCTGAGGCACTAGAGGAGGGAGAGGCTAACTTTCCATTTATATCTTTAGAACCAGAAGTGTCCTCTATGATCATTGAAGATACTATTCCAATCAACCTAGGCACAGAAGAAGATCCACACATCACCTACATTAGAGTTTCTCCCAGCGATCAAGAAAAGAAAGACATGACAAAATTCTTGTATAAACACAAAATCAACTTTTCCTGGACCTACAAAGACATGCTTAGGCTCGATACAAATCTTGTCATGCATCAGCTTTCTATAGATCCAAGTGTAAAACCTGTTAAGCAGAAACTTCACAAAATGCATCCGCAAGTCGCATTGGTGGTCAAAGTAGAGCTTCAAAAGATGTTGGACGCTGAATTAATCAGACCAATTGATTATCCTAAATGGGTTTCTAATATTGTACCAGTAGGTAAGCCTGTTGGGGGTATTTGCATCTACACTAATTTTACAGACCTAAACCTTGCATGTCCCAAGGATGATTTTCCACTCCCAAATATTGACATTATAGTGGATTTGATGGCAAGACATGAAATTTTGTCACTTATGGATGGATTCTTAGGTTACAATTAGATCAAGATAGCACCAGAAGACCAGCACAAAACCACATTCACAATGCCCTGGGGCACCTTCTGTTATCAGGTGATGCCTTTTGGCCTTAAAAATGCCGGAGCCACTTACCAATGAGCAATGACTACCATCTTTCATGACCTTTTGCATGTCATCATGGAAGATTATGTGGATGATCTTTTAGCCAAATCCAAAACAAGGGAATCACATATTCCTATTCTTACTACCATCTTTGAGTGATTAGAGAAGTATAAGCTTAGGTTGAATCCTAAGAAGTGTGTTTTTGGAGTACAATCTGGTAAGCTGCTGAGATACATTGTGTCATAGCATGGAATAGAAGTTGATCCAAAGAAAGTGAAAGCAATCCTAGAGATGCCACCACCCAAAACATTGAAGCAATTATGTAGTTTATAAGGAAAACTACAATTAATCAAAAGATTCATGTCACAATTGGCTGACAAGGTGCATCTGTTCTCCCATCTCCTACGCAAGAATATCAAGTTTCAATGAGATTGCTTATGTCAAAATGCATTTGAGAAATTGAAAGTCTATCTGGCCAATCCACTTGTATTGATACCATGTGTTTCTGGCCATCCTCTAATTTTGTACATATCTACTATCGAGGTCGTGTTAGGAGATCTCTTGGTACAATTGGATGATATCGGTAAAGAGTGAGCAATTTACTATCTCAGCAGGACTCTTATTGGCTATGAGTTGAATTATTCCCTAATTGAGAAGGCATGTCTGGCCATTGTTTTCTATACACAGAAACTATGAAATTATATGCTTAATCATAATATTCATCTTGTTGCTAAAATTGATCCACTCAAGTATCTCCTGACACGTGCTACTCTTACTGGTCGTACAACAAAATGAGTAATGATTCTTAGTGAGTTTGACATTGTTTATGTGGATCAAAAATCCATCAAAGGACAAGTAATTGTAGATTAGTTAGCTGAAGCACCTGTTGATGGTAAACATCCTCTGATCATAGATTTTCCAGATGAATTAGTCCTTAATCTTTCCCTGAGTCCACCATGGAAGCTTTATTTTGATGGATCCTTCACTCAGAAAGGATCGGGGGCAGGAATCTTGTTTGTTACACCCAAAGGGGATCTCATCCCTAAATCTTTCAAATTATAGTTTCCTTGTACCAACACCATTGTAGAATATGAAGCCCTTGTACTTGGACTTCGACAAGCCATACAATGGAATATTCTCACTTTATTGGTGCTTGGTGATTCACAATTGGTTATCAAACAAGTTATGGATGAATATCAAACGAAGGATGACAAGTTGCTTCCGTATCACTGTACAGTTGAGGATCTCAAGATACATTTCACTAATCTCATCTTCCAACAAATCCCTCCCACAAACAACAAAGCAGCTAATGCCATGGAAACAATTAGGTCCTTGATCACTATGCCAGAACACAGCGCACAGTGTGAGTTTCTTGTTGAGAATCTTATGGTCCCTGCCTATGAAAAACTAAATTTTGAAATGGTGTGTGAAATTGATGATCCCAATTCCCCATGGTACCAAGAAGTGTATTCCTACCTATGCAACGAACATACCCCACTTAATTTAACCCCCAATCAACGCAAAACCTTCATTCTCCACACTTCCCAATACACAATCCTTGCAGATACCCTCTTCCAAAAACATTTCGATGGAACTCTTTTAAGGTGTCTAAATTTTGATGAAGCACAAATGTCCTTGGAGGAGGTACATCAAGGAATATGTAGGGCCCACTCTAGTGGAATTACTTTGGCCAAAAATTTGTTACGCACTGGATATTACTGGCCTACTATGGAGAAAGATGCCTACAACTATGTGAAGAAGTGTGTGCCTTGTCAGCAACATGATGATTTGATACATGCCCCCTCCCAATCTTTCCAGCCCACTATCACCCCTTAGCCCTTTTCACGCTGGGGCCGTGACCTCATTGGCCATATTTTCCCTAATTCTTCCCAATGGCCATAAATACATCCTAGCTGCTACTGAGTACTTTACCAAGTGGGTCAAAGTTGTTCCTCTCACCTACACTACAGGAAAATAGATTTCAAAGTTTATTTTGAACTATCTTATCTGTCGCTATGGCATTCCTCAAGACATTGTTACTAATAATGACGGACCTTTCAAGAACAAGGATGTCATAGAGCTATGTAATAAATTTAGAATTACCCACCATACCTCTTCTAAGTACTTTCTGCAAAGCAACGGTCAAGCTGAGGCTATGAATAAACCATCCTGAGAATCCTTAAGAAAACTGTCAATGAAGCTGGCCATGATTGGCACCTTCGCCTCAACCCTACCCTTTGGGCTTACTGTACCTCCATTTGAACCCCCACGGGAGCCACTCCCTTTGCCCTTGTTTATGGTACTGAGGCTATTCTACCCATCAAAATTGATCTCCCTTCCCTCAGAATCTCTCTCAAGAATCTGTTGTCTGAAGAAGAATATAGAGTTGCCTGCTTGCAAGAGCTAGAACTCCTCGATGAGAGATGCCTCAATGCCCTAGACCACCTTTGCGTGTATCAAAATTTCCTTCACCTTCAGTTTAACAAAAGGATCAAGCCTCATCAGTTTGAGGTTGGTGATTTGGTCTTGCAGCACAACATGAAGAACCTTTAGAATCGTGAGAAGAAAGGAAAGTTTGAGCCTAATTGGTTGGGGCCCTTCATTGTCACAACAAAGAATGGTTCAGGTGCTTACCAGATTACATCACTAGAGGGAGATCCGCTCCCTGATCCTGTAAATGTTGTACATCTCAAGCACTTCTATGCTTGATCTGTCAGTAGTCCATTGTACAATAGAAATTTTCAAAAATAAAAAAAATCAGAAAAGCAGAAAATCTAAAAACTTTCAAAAATAAATCAAAAAGCAAAAAGCAAAAAGCAAAAAAAAAATCAAAAAATAAAAAAAGCATAAAAAATACAAAATCTTGAAAAGAATATCAAAAAAAGCATAAAAAATAAAAAAGCTTGAAAAGAATGTCAAAAAATCAAAAGAGAGAGAAATAAATCCGTCCATCTGTGAAAACCACTTCGGTGGTGCAATGGATAAGTACCATGGTGAAAACCTATTTTAGGCACCATGTGTAGTCAGATTCACCATCAGTTTCCACCATTTGTCTATACAGTTTGCATCGCCTTTCATAATAAGAGATACTACCCATACCTGTGCAAGTAGTTCTTTGACCATCCTTCCGCTTTGCAATAAAAATTCCCGCACGATTGAGCTTACCAAATCAAATACTGAGCTTTGTTCTAGACACAATGATCGCAAATGTTTTACATCAAATCAGCAGACAGATTGACTTTCCTATGATCATTCTATTCACAAGCAATTGCCAGCAAATTCTTGTTCTTTATCAATCAATCTTTGGCCCATCAGGATGCATCCTTCCAGTGTCGACTGTTTTATCAATCCTCACGTCAAAATTGTTCATGGAAAGAACTTTTGGACTGAATGATCACCTGGTCAGGATGCCTTTTTGTTGATTTTATCTTGTGTTTTACTATGTCCTTATCGCGACAACCTTGATCTTTTATATCTTGGTTCGTTATGGTGAGAATATGGTGAAATACGTGTCATTTGTGGTATGATCTACTTGTCATATTTTGTTAGTGCATCTATGTTTTGATATTTAGTTATGACTATGTATGCCTCACTAGGGGCAGGATTCATGCATCTCAAATCCCTCAAAAGATCTAGATGTACTGTGTCTCCTCATGAGTAACATTTCATAAGATTCATCGTACCTGATATCTTGCATTCTTAATTCTAACAACCTATTTGTCTGAGAGTCTAGTCTAAGCAAAGGAACCATGTCACTTGTGTTTTCTAGCACATGGTGCATAACTCCTTTTGCAATATCAAACTAGGGTGTGCTCTCCAACATTAACACGGTATCAATCCCACTATCATCATGTAGTTAGTCTTTGTATTATAGTTAGGTCATATTGCATTATGATTTTGCTCTTGGAAAAGGTTTCTATTTATCCCGCCTATCCAGTCACCTAAGTGATTCTATCAGACCTATTTGATACACACAAAAATAGTGTCCTCATATGTCTCATATTGCATTCATTCATTATAGATGCATTGTTCATTTAGTTCATTAATCATTATTCATTATCAGTTGCCTTGTTCCTTTTAGTTCATTAATCATTATTCATCCCCAGTTGCATTGTTCATTTAGTTCATTAATCATTATTCCTTAATCATTTGCATTGTTCATTTGGTTCATTAATCATTTGCATTGTTCATCTAGTTCATTAATCATTATTCATTAAATTTGTTCATTTAGTTCATTAATCATTACTCATTTTTAGATGTATTGTTACTCCATTTATTAATCATTATTCATTAGCATTACACATTTCATTCATTTAGTCGCATTGTTACTTCATTTTAATCATCATTTAGTACCATTGCATATAATTATATTTCATTCATTTAGTTGCATTGATAAAATCCTTAACATTTTTTAGGATTCATTCATTTTAGATTCATTTCACAAATCATATTTACAGTTATGCATTATCACATTACATCCATACATGACAACATATATCCATCTATAAACATTACAACATCACATTTATATATATCTACAGCTCATCCCTACATCACAAATACATCAACATCATCATACATATATTTATCTCATCTTGCATGTTAGTCATAAAAATCATATAATATATGTAATATAACATCATAGTGCATCCATACATCCTGCATAAACATCACATCATATCCATAGCATCATAAAAGTCCATAAATAAAAGTCCAATAGTCCCATAATAGTCCATGTATATATATCAAAAATGTCAAGTATCATACATAATGTGTCAAAAATGTGTATCAAAGGATGGTCTGAGAAGAATCATGATGGTGACTGGGATGGTCCTGCACCACTGCTGGGACATGGCGGTAACCCCACTAATCCCTATGAGCCTTGTTCGGTGCTCTCTGTTTGAGCTCTCTCTGTGTCATTCGGCTATCGTGACCCCTCTGGTACTGCACCATAATAGAGTCCCATGTAATATGTAGCCTCTCGGCCTCTCTGTTCTACCTCCCTCTGTGCCGCCATGGCATCTACCATCATCTGTCCAACTCCCGTAGCCCTACCTGCTAGACACGCTATATCACGGTCTGCCCTGTAATCCTCTGCACGTCTCCATGCTAGATCTTGCTTTGTTGTAAGAGCTGCTATCTGTGCTGACATCGCTGCCAGCTCCTCATCATGATCCCTATACTCATCAATGATAGCAAACTCTCCGCTGTCCACCCGAGGATGTAAAATATCTAGTTCTCTTTGAGAAGTCTTTGCTATCAACTCTCCTTGTACTCAGGCTACCTCTTTTTGTAGGCTGCTGGCTATAGCAAGTAATCCTTGCAGCCATTGGATCTCAGCTTGTGCGCTCACCTCAGTCGCCGGAGATGTCACTAATAATCCCTGTACCCTTCCTAGCTCAGTCTGAAGACTCTCCCACTCTACTGTCATAGTATCATGGATATCCTGGGCTACATAGCCTGCTAGTGGTACCTTTCCCTCTCCCAGTGGCCTCTATGGCCCCTATCCCTTTGGTAGATCCTGTCCCTGTACCTGTACATTAGGAACAATGGGTGGCTGCCCTCCTATGGGTATCTGTACCTGTCACCTCTGCCTCGGTGCTTCAACCCTAGGCCAGACTCTCCTCCTTTTGGCCCCTCCATCTCCTCCCTCCTCATCGTCATCCCTATCCTATCATCCTCCATCCCCTCCGACCCCCAGCTGCTCATCCTCTTGTATGAATCCTAGCACTGTCAGTCTAACAGGTCTCTGTGCGGCCCACCACTGAGCGTATGCTAGCACTACACCTGCATCCTTTAATGACTCTTGGGCTCTGATCCATGGGACCTCAATTATCCCCATAAAAGATTCTCATGCTATGTTGGGATTAACCCCCATGCCCCATATACTCCCAACCTCTCGGGTCACCAACGGATGTGGGAACCCATCTGGCATTGGCTCTTTAATCTGTCCCATCTGCCTCTATACCCTAGATGACATGTACTTGGATATCATATAAGCTATCCTACCAATCAGCCAGTAGTCAGTCTACATAAATCTCATATAGTACGAGTCATAGAACTTGTCCTTAGCGTATCCATCTTGCTATGGGATCTTGTGACCCAAGGCCTTGCACCCCGCATAGGGTGCCCATAGTATATCCCCCATCTCGTCCAATCTCCATCGGCAGTAACCCACTGAATCTGTGGCCTCATAAATGATAGGTGGCCTATACCTGCATACAAATGGCTCATAAGCCACTTGGGTCTCGCAATGTCTAATCGGTCGTATGACCATAATATGCTCCCACGCCCATACCACAAGAAGTGTGCATCTGAGACCTAGTGCCCTACCCTTGCGGTAGGCACACATATGTATATCATAATATAGCTGGCCAACAATGGCGTATCCCCAACAATACTGGTCTCCATCCTCCACCATGTTGCTCAATACCCGCACCCAACCTATCGGGAATCCCTTGCCTACATGATTAGGCATAAGTCATCCCCCTATCAATCCAGCTAAGTATAATGCCAACCACCATGGTTGTGGTTCCATCGTCATAGCCCCTGTCCAGGACATCCACTGCTATGTAATAGACAGATCTATAAATCTCTGGCCAAACACCATCTCCATATAGGGCTCTAAGCCCTCAATATAGTACTCGGGTATAAACCCTAGAATGGGCACTCTATAGATCCTCCATATGTCATGGAGAGTGATAGTAGCTTCCCCTATTGGGAAGTGAAAGCTAGAAGTGGTGCTATGCCTCCTCTTCATCAAAGCAGACATGAGCGCATTATTTGCTCGTAGATGTGACCAATGGCGTACGTGCTCTAGTCTGCATAATGTCACCATCCCCCACTCCATCACTGTCAATTCCTACTCTAGTGTCATAGTCGTTGGGTAGGCCTCCCTCGCCCGGAAGGTGATGGTCTCCTCTTGCATCCAGCAAGCAAATGTCAACAATCAGATAGCATTCTGGGGCATCAAAAAATGTCCCAGGCCCGTCCGGGGCATCGGAAAATGCTCTCGAACCCTTGTCTTCCTTCTTCTTCCTCTCTTTTCTTCCATTTTTGGGTCAATCCACGCAGATGGCGGTTGACCTCACAGACGACAGACTTTCACAGATGCCAGTCTGCGGAGCCCGCGGATCTTCGCAGACATCAGTCTGTGGAGACGACCATTTAGGCCGCCACCCATTTGCCGCGTAGACGACGGAGTTCACACACTATCATCTCTGCTATGCTCTTTTCCCTCCCCCCTGCCCTTGCAGATGGAGATCATTCAATCTCTATTTATGCAGACGTTGATCGTCGATTGGCCATCAATGAGGATGGCAGTCTAGTGACCGTCGTTTGTGCAGACGATAGTCAGGCGACCGCTGTCTACACTGCCCGCTAGTTTGGGAGAATTTATTGCCCTCTAAACGACCTACAAAAGCAATAAATGCATAAAATACTAGGTGGTGCTCGACTACTCACCAGTGGTCCAGCGTTCATAGGTCGTTGGTACACCTAGATGTGCTCCCCAAACTGTGATTGCAGTTGCTCTGCTGCCATTTCTCTCCTTCTCTCCTCTTTTTTTGTTCTTTGTGAATGAAAATGACTTGTCATTGGGCCTTGGTGGACTATTTATAGCCCCTTGGGACCTGTTTCTTCCGTCCTTCTCCTTGTTCCCCATTCTGGTCCCTATTTTTCCCCCATTTTCCTTGGACATGCCATGCAATGGGTCCTCTTTCCCCGTTTTCCTGCCTTTTTCAAGAAATTTTTTTTAAAAATTGTATTTTTCCTATTATTTTCTTGAGGGGGCACACTCCTCTGCTCGCGTTGTCACAGGTTTTTCTACCCTCTCTGGGGCATCTTATTTTATTTTCTTTGACGTAACGCAACTTTTGACGCTGCATCAAAGATGGGCAAAATGTAGACGTCTAAAATCATCCTTATATTAATTTAATTAATATTTCCATAACATTATAGTTAATTTTAATTAATTATATTTGTTATATTCTTCTATCTATTTAATTAAATTTATTTAATTAAATATGATTCACTTTCCTTAGTATTTAAATTTAATTTAAATACTACCCCTTTTGATGTATTAAATCTTATTTAATACATTACCCCTCATTAATTCCCTTTAAATAAATTTTTAATTTATTTATTCCTCCACATGACTTAATTCTACTAAACTATAATTAATCTAAATCTAATTTGGATTAAACTAATTTAGACCTAGATCCTACCCTACCTCACATAACTCTCACCAAATAGACCTATTTATTAATGAACTAAGGTTAATTAAGCTAATTTCTTGATTCCTACACCAATTAGTCTTAATTATTTGTTCACACATGTGTGAGCAAATTTCCAAAATCACATTTTCCAAATAATCCTTATTTGGTGCCAACAAGGTTTCTTACACCCATGATGACACCTTCATACACTTTCCAAAAGTGTTTCATTGGATGAAAACTCTTACACCTTCTTACACCCTCTTACAAGATCCTTCACATGTGTACTTTAAGTACACTTTGACCCATCACATCCCAAGTTGCTCACACATGTGTGAGAAAAGTGGGCCTCTTGCATGGCTTCTGTGTCCCTCATGTGGCACCTATGTGGATGCCACATGAGATCCACCTCATCCAAGCCCTCTCTCTCCTCCAAAAACTCTATAAGTAGAGGCCTTTGTCAAGAGCAAATCATCTCCCTTTTATGCATTGTTATCATGTAATTTTTATTCTAGAACATTTTAGTATTTTCATAAGCAATTGTAGTTCTTAGTTCATGTTATTTCATTTTGAATCTAGATATTACATCTTAGGCTCATAATGGAATGAATCTTAGTTTAGGCCTTGCATATCATATTAGTTTAATAATTGAATCTTCATCATAGTGTAGTTTTGCATATGCAATCATGGTGAGAACTTGAGACAAGTATTTAATACTTGTTTCTTGAGTTTTTCATCCATCTTAATCATTTAGCTTGCATTCATAGATCAAAGTGTGATTAGTATATTGTGTTGGGAGAGCACACCAACACACCTCTCTAAGAGAAAATCAACAAGGTATTGGGTGCCCTTGTTCAGCTCATCGGAGGTCATGATGGAGTTTCTTGTTTTTGTAGTATGCTTTAGACATGTTAGTGTATCTTATTGATTGTATTTCTCTAACATTTGCATGTCTGAGCGTGCTCCCAGTAGGTTAGATTCCAACATGTATAACAACAACAATATCATGCATTGCCACCCCCTCCACCACACTATTCCCCTTAGTTACAGTTCTCATCACCCCAACAACCTATATATATTGACCAAACACCGCAATACCCTCCGCAAAACCCTATGTATTCACTAGCTCCATTCGACCCCTATCTCATGAGCGGGATCAACATGCCAGAAAATAACAATCCCCCACTAGCCAATTCAGAATGGGAGGAAATGAAGAATGCTTTAAAAGAGCTACGTACTAGAACTGAAGCAAAGACCTTCAAATTTGAGGAAGTTTGTCCTTACCCGTTTGATAGATCTATCAATGCCATACCCTTCTCTAAGCACTTTGAAACACCCATGTTTGACAAATATCAGGGGAAGGGAGATCCTGTGAGCCACGTGAAATAATTCTACATGGCATGCCAAGAAGTGGCATATAGCGACAACTTCATCACGAGGATATTTCCCAAAAGCTTAGGAGGGACCACTCTTGAGTGGTTCTACAAGATCCCCTATGACATAGTTTCTACTTTCACTAAACTATCAGAGAAGTTTGTGGCCCAATATGCACACAATATTGAGAATGAACTATCCCTTCTTGATTTATGTAATTCCAAACAAAAGGGAGGAGAAATCTTGGCAGATTACCTTCAGCGCTGGAAAGGACTTACCACAAGGTTTTCCTATCAACCCCCTGAGCAACATCTCATCAAGATCTTTATTAACAACCTTCATCCCAAGCTTTCCTATCATATGCACATGAATTGTATACAGACCTATCAGGACATTAGAATCAAAGGCATAGATCTTGAAAGAGGTCTTGTAGAAGATGGTGCCATAAAGCACTATAAAGAATCACAACCTGATAAAGGCAATAATGATCGCTCCAGATATTGGAAAAAAAAAAAGAATGTCATAACTAATGGAGCCAGTGACACTAAACATGTCCAGATTGTTATGGTAGGTCCTCAAGCATCCACTCCCACATACCAACAACCACAACACTATCCGTAGAATTCCCTAGTGTAGGCATACCAACAACAACCGCACTATCAACAAAATTCCCCCACACTGACCTATCAGCAACTATAGTATCAACAAGTTCCACCTCCCCCAGAATGTCACCAAGAAACCCACCACCAACCTATGCCACAACAAACCATACATCCACAACAAGCTAACCAACCCAATTATCAACATAATCCCCAACATTTCCAACATCAAACTAATGCAATATCAATCTAGTAGGGACATAGCAGACCAAGAAGAGACAAAATGCACCTAAGCGCATGTTCACCCCTTTGGGTGAACCTATCAATGTTATTTTATGAAGAATGGCAGCAGAAAACCTGGTAGTATATCCTCCACCGATGCAACCTTTTGATGACTCTTCTCTGAAATCGCAATGGTTCAATGCCAACGAAT
The DNA here is from genome assembly GCA_018584345.1 of Thuja plicata. Classification (NCBI taxonomy): domain Eukaryota; kingdom Viridiplantae; phylum Streptophyta; class Pinopsida; order Cupressales; family Cupressaceae; genus Thuja; species Thuja plicata. The sequence goes on from MU226505.1 coordinate 4,776,145, forward strand.
ATTGTGACTACCATTGTGTTAAAGGAAACGCCATGATCAAGTGCATGAATTTAAAACACTACATCCAAGACCTAATTGATCGCAAGGATATTGAAGTAGATTCTACAAACAAAACTTCGTCCAATAGAAATCTGAAGATCTATCAATATGCGTTCCCAAACCATGAAAATAACACGGGACCTACCAACACACACATTGCTTCAACATCCAATCAGGACAAAGGAAAACAAAGTGCCCATACTTGTAATAACACTACCACTCATGTTGAGTATGGTAACATCATCGGTTGTATATCCCAAGTCAAGCCATCTGTCAATGTCATTCATGTGAAAGGTGCTGATACTAATATTTTTGTTATGACACATCGTGGATGCATAATTGTTGCCGGTGCTAGTATTGCCTCATTCTCTAGGGCACAATATAACTTATTGGAACATCTAGGGAATACACCCACCCAAATATCCATCTTGGATCTCTTGCGCACATCACCAGTCCATCAAGAGATCTTGAATAAAGCTTTGCAAGAGTTACGTGTTCCCAACAACATAGATGCCGGTCAGTTTCAAAACCTTGTGGGTCACTTATCCACATCTTATGCTATATCTTTTAAACCTACTGACATGCCATCTATTGAGCTCGATCATATCCTTGCTCTTTGCATCTCTGTCATGATCTGAAACTGTGCTGTTAAGCAAGTTATGATAGATAATGGTTCTGCCTTAAATCTATGTACTTAAAATTTTGTAAAGGAACTGGGATACACTGAGGCTGATATCATGATTGATGTCATCACAATCAAGGCCTACAATAATCTATAACAAACATCAAAAGGTACAATCTCCTTGCCCATTCAACTGGGCCCGGTAGTACAAGAGACAACTTTCCATGTGGTCGATCTTGACCTCCCATACAACATCCTCCTTGGATGCCCATGGATCCACTCTATGCAGGCCATCCCATCCACCTATCATCAGTGTATCAAGTTTCCACACAAAGGCATCGAGATCACTATCCATGTGGATCCCAAGCCCTTCACATACTGCCATGTGTTGGAAGCCTCCCATCCAGATTCAAATCATTGTCCTAGGACTATCATTGGCACATCCATCGCCAGTCCCTCCAACCCCCTTTTAGATCCAAACACTATCCTTGCATCCACTTTATCCACTGTCAAGATCGATGACCAAGGCTGTGGAGAATACAATCTAACTAATGCCTTCACTGTTAGAGCCCTCCCAGATGATCCACATACCCATGGGCATCCATCTAGTTACATTGAGTGAAAGCCACCTAAACTAATGCAATTGGGTCCTACCACCTTTCTTTCTCATGACATTCCGAATAGCCAGGAAATAAAACTTGATATCAATCAATGGCTCTACAAAGATCCTGCACCTCCTGATAGTGGCCTCCTGAATCACTTCAAAGATAAATATCCCTCTGCTCACAAATTGGTCACCAAAAAGTAGAACTATCAAGGAGGTGGACTGAGCTTTGAAGAACAAGGCATGAGAGCCCCCATTGTGCCCTCTCACATTGGTATGGGATTTGAACATGATACATCTAGCCTTGGCCATAACATGACTGGGGGCACTAAGGAAACCAGTCTAACCTATCACATTCCCTTGGGTTACATATGCGAATTCAAAAATATCCTGGAAGAGAAAATTGTGAGAGCTTATGACAATATTGATGATGACATCTTCCTCAGTAACTCTGTCCTTTGCCAATTATCCCTCCACTTCATTGACCTTCCAACAAACTCATTAACTGGGACCAACCAAGCGTCGTCCTGATAGACAAGTTCGAAAGCATGGCCGCGCTCCTAAACTTAATGGGAGCTATAGATCAGCAACTAGATTGGGGACAAAATTCCACACATGTATACACCTTGAACCCAAAAGTGTACTTTGGGGGAGAGGAGGACTCTAGCCGCAAAATTGAAAAGAAAAATAAAAAAGAAAAAAATGTATCTCTTAGTGAAAACCCTTCTGGCGAACTATCAGATTAGAAAAATAAAAAATAAAATGTGTATCTCCTGGTGAAAACCTTTTTGAGGCACCAAGAGATGGAGATTCTCCTCTCCCTATCATCCATGATTACAGGTTAGAACAGTCATCTATTCTCATCGAGGAAACCCAACCTGTTAATCTGGGTACAGAGGATGAGTATCGCCTCACTCACATTGCAGCATCCTTGACAGAAGCAGAAGAAATGACCTTCATAGCTCTTTTAAGAGAATATCCATACATCTTTGCATGGTCCTACTCTCACATGCCTAGCTTAGATCCAAAACTTGTAGTACAACATTTATCCATGGATCCTAACATTAAACCTGTCAAACAAAAGCTCTGGAAAATGCATCCCAAAGTTGCATTAATGGTCAAAATAGAACTTGAAAATCTCTTAGCAGCTAGAATCATCAGAGTGATAGATCACTCAGACTGGATTTCAAATATGGTCCTATTCTCTAAGCTGGATAACTCCATTGGAATCTGCACCAAATTTTGAGATCTCAACAAAGCAAGTCCAAAGGATGACTTTCCATTGCCTAATATTGACATGATAGTGGACCTCACTGCCGGACATGAGATGTTGTCTCTCATGGATGGATTTTTAGGATATAATAAAATCTGTATAGTAGAAGAAGATCAGCATAAGACAACATTTATAGCCCCATGGGGTACCTTCTATTACAACATGATGCCATTTGGGCTCAAGAATGCTGGAGCAACATATCAGAGGGCCATGACCGTCATCTTTCATGACATGATCCATAAGATCATTGAAGATTATGTGGATGATGTATTGGCTAAATCACAAAAAAGAATGGATCAACTAAATGATCTAGAGGCAGTGTTTGATTGACTTTGATATTATGGTCTCAAGCTAAATCCAAAGAAATGTGTGTTCAGCGTTACATCAGGAAAGCTCCTTGGCTTCATTGTATCACGGTGTGGCATCGAGATAGATCCTAAAAAGGTTAAAGCAATCATGGAAATGCCTCCACCAAAGACACTTAGACAGCTGTGCAGTCTACAAGGAAAGCTTCAATCAGTGCACCACTTCATATCATAGCTTGTAGACAAATGCCAACCTTTCACGCATTTGCTGAGGAAATGTCATAGTTTCAAATGGGATCCTATATGCCAAAGAAGCTTTGAAAAAATCAATAAATATCTAGAAAATTCACCTATTCTAGTGCCACCTACACCAGGAAAACCTCTCATATTATATATATCTGCAATAACAATAGCACTAGGGGCACTCTTGGCCCAGTTAGATGACAATGGAAAAGAATGTGCTATCTACTACATCAGCCATACTTTGGTGGGTTATGAGCTAAATTATACACCAATAGAAAAAGCATGCCTAGTAGTGGTCTTCGCCACTCAAAAGCTTCATCACTACATGCTCAGTCACATAGTCAAGTTTATATCAAAAGTAGACCCACTCAAGTATCTACTATCTAAAAAAACTCTCACAGGTTGCATGGCTAAATGGGTAATGCTTCTCAGTGAGTTTGACATCCAATATATCGACAAAAAAGCCGTCAAAGGTCAAGCCATCACAAATCAGTTAGCAGAGGCACCATTGATCAATGCATATCCGTTAGTCATGGAGTTTCCCAATGAACATCTATGCATGATCAAAGAATAACCAGCCTGGAAGTTATTCTTTGATGGTTCATATACATCTCATGGTTTTGGGGTAGGAATCCTGTTTGTTACCCCACAAGGTGACTACATCCCAAAATCATTCAAATTGGGATTTCCTTGCACTAACAACATAGCAGAATATGAGGCACTAATTGTAGGACTCAGCATGGTGATCCAATGGAACATCACAGATATCCAAGTCTTTGGTGATTCTCAACTAATCATAAAGCAAGTGTTAGACGAATTCCAAATAAAAGATGATAAGTTGTTACCTTACAAAGAGATGGTAGATACAATAAAGGAGCATTTCATCAATCTAAAAATCACCCAAGCGCCACATCTACAAAAAAAAGCTACTGATGCAATGGCTATGAATGGGTCTCTTCTAGAAATACCACGTGATGCAATGCAGTATGAGCTCTTGGTTGAGCAACTTCACGTGCCATCTTATGAGAGTGATGAAATTAATTGGGTCTGTGTCTTGGTTGGTCCTTAGTCCCCATGGTACCATGACATCCATGCTTATCTAAAGAATGATAGCATATCCCCCCATCTAACAAACACCCAACCCCAAAACCTTATTCGAAGAGCTTCCCACTACACCATTGTAGCCGACACCTTATATCATTACGATTATCACAATGTTCTCTCTAGGTGTTTAGATGAAGTTGAAGCTACCTAGACATTGTGAGAAGTGCACACTAGAATCTGTGGCACCCACACGAGTGGCATGGTCCTAGCTAAACAACTTCTAAGAGTTGGGTATTATTGGCCTACTATGGAACATGATGCCTGTGAATTTGTAAAAAATGTTTACCATGTCAACAACATGCAAATTTGATCCATGCACCAACACAAGAGCTACATCCTATTGCACCTTCTTGGCCATTCTCATGTTGGGGTTTCGACCTCATTGGTAAGATCACTCCCATGTCCTCTGAGGGACATAAATTTATCATCACAACAACTAAATACTTTACTAAGTGGGTTGAAGCAATCCCACTTACCCTCACGACAGGCATCCAAATATCCAAGTTTATCCTATACCACATCGTTTTCCACTTTAGCATTCCATCCACCATTTTCATAAATCACGGTTCACCATTTGAAAATCAGCATATGGTCGATCTGTGTGAGTGCCTCCACATCCATCATCGCTTCTCTAGCCCATATTTACCATAGGGTAATGACCAAGCTGGGGCAACCAAAAAAACACTTCTAAAAATCCCAAAGAAGGTTGTCAATGATATTGGTCGTGACTGGCACCTTCAAATTAATCCTACCCTTTGGGCCTATCACACTTCCTTCTGCACTCCCATAGGCACCACTCCATATTCCCTTGTCTATGGTTCTGAGGCTGTCTTACCAATTGAGGTTGAACTGCCATCCTTACGGGTATCTCTCAAAGACCTAATCAAACAATGAAGACTACAGAGTAGCAAGGCTCACACAACTTGATCTCCTTGATGAAAAGAGCCAGCAAGCATATGACCACCTAGTCATATATCAGAATAGATTAAAGCGAAGCTATAATAAGAAGATCCACCCACACCAGTTCCAGGTAGGGGACTTTGTGCTCAAAGAGAATCAGATAGTGGGTGCTAATCGAGAAAAGAATGGTAAGTTTGAAGTTACCTGGCAAGGCCGATATATCATCACTGCATGCTTTGATTATGGTCATATCAGTTATCTACTCCTGAAGGAGAACCCCTGAATGATCAAATCAATATCATTCATCTTAGGCACTTCTATGCCTAGAAATTGATCAGTTATTCCAATTAATATGAAAAATCCAAAAACATTGTAAAAAGTCTTGAAAAACTCACTGTCTAGGTGAAAATCTGGTAAATAGACACCTTCATGATAGAAAAAAAAAAGTAAAAAAAGAAGAAGAAGAAGAAAAGAAAAAAAACAAGATCAAGAGAAATAAATCATCCAATGGTGAAAACTTGGCAATCAGGCACCTTGGACAAGTATGTGTGGTGAAAACCTAGCAATCAGGCATCACACATAGTGGGCCATATCATTATCTATCAAAATCTTGTTCTCCTCCATCTCATTCATTCCACTCTGCTTTGGCATAATCCTTACTATATTTCCTAGATGTTCCATTATCGCTCGCCTCAGTCAGCATTGGTCCTCCTATCCTACATCCTGAGCTTTTGTACATATCCTTCCTGTATATACTCATCTGTCCCATTTGTATATATGTTGTCCTATCCAAATCCTTGAGCTTCAGTCCTATAAATATCATTTCTTTGTCAGTATAGTCTTGTATCTAGTCCCGCTTATACATATCTTGCATCCTTGGTTGATCTCCTTGCAGAAAGTGATCCAGTTCCATTCTGAATCCTATGCTTTAGCAAGTTTGTTATGACGAAATATTGTTTCAGAAATTTGATCATCATCACATCTTTTGGTCAATCAGATACACACATGAACTCTCCATGGGAATGGGTCCTTGAGGGTGTATCCTTCCTCTTGTTGACCTAAATCCAATCATCTTTCCAGAAATGGGTCCTTGAGGATGTATCCTTCCTCTCATTGACCTAAATCTAGATCATCATCATCACTGGGTTCTTGTAGGATGTATCCTTCCTCTTGACCTTATCTCAATCCAATCATTATCCCATATCATTGATCTCTCTGGAAAATGGTGTCTTGTTACTGAATTTTTTATCTTGAAATTTGATTTTGGTTCTTGATTATCATTCCTGATTATTTTTGGTTGTTCTCCTCCTCAAGGTAGCCATGATTCTTTATATCATAGTATGCTATGATTGGATACACCTGAGATAGGGAACTTGATCTTTTTATTTTCTGCTTGTGAGTCAATTGGATATGACCCTTGCATGTATGTAATCTGTTTGGGTTCACATGCTGCACTTGGGAAATGTCATTTGCTTGTGGGCTTTTCCAGCATCATTTACACCATGGTTTTTTCTGGGACTCATGTGTGATGTTGGGGCAACCCTCACGTGTCTTTTATGTAAGTCCTCTGAAACACCGGTGATAAGGCGTTGTGTTCCTAGTAACCTTGGCATGGTCTCTAGCATTGCTATATCAAAATAAGTGCTCAACTACATGATGGTATTCCATCCCAGAATACCCCTTGCTCAAGTTTCAAGATAATACCCTTCCCCCCATCCCATCCCTAGCCAATCCACCCTTCTTAGTCCAATAAAATCCCAAGTCAAACCTAACCCTTCACCCTTGATGCAGACCTGACTATCCCATCCCTCATTCTTCTATCCCCTCCCTCTTTCTTCTATCCCCCCTTCCTTTTTTCTTCTATCCTATCTCTCCTGGCCGTATTTTTGAGATGTCGCCTGGGCTTCACTTTTTCTCCCTGTCACCCTCTCGAGGGGGCATCATCATGGTCATTCTATTCTAATTCTATCCTGATAATTACTCTAGGGAAACTTTGTTTCCTACATCCACATCTTCACATCATCTATTGTTTTAAACATCTTCAAAATAGTGTTATTCTAACACTATGTCAAAGAGGGGCAAAATGTAGACACCTAAATCTGATTAACACATCTAATAATATTTAGTGCCTTCTAGGACATATCAACTAAGTAATTAAACATTACCTAATTGACCTATGTCATCCCCTAGCCCTAATTAATTCAATTAATTGGCTATAGTCCTGATTAATTATTAAAAGAAACCAATAACTTAATAATTAATTATAACCCTTTTTCCTTGTTATTGAATGAATATATTATTTATGTAATTCAATTCATTAATATTCCCTTTAACCCCTAACGTAACCTATCCCAACCACCTAAAATTGAGTTCTAACTCAACCCAACCTCTTCACACATGCTAACCTAACCAATCCCAACCACCTAACCCTAAGTTCAAACTAATCCCAACCTCTTCACCCTTGTTAACCCTATCTTAAACCCCAACTGTAATCATAAACTCTCCCTAATGATGTCACATTCCTAATCTTTGGATTAGGAATTCAATCCCTTCTCCAAAGTCAACAATATCAATCCAAGCCTATCCATATGCATTTAAAGGCTCTTACACCTTCATAAATGCCTCTTACATCCTCATAAATGCCTCTTACACCCTCTTTATGAGCCTTATCTTCTAGAGGCTTCTTGGTCTATTTCCCTAAATGGTCACATTCCTCCCTACTTTCAACCCAATAATATTGTGACAAGTGTCACAATTTGATGCAC
>MU226505.1:4784049-4837338 GCA_018584345.1 Thuja plicata
TGGTCACATTCCTCCCTACTTTCAACCCAATAATATTGTGACAAGTGTCACAATTTGATGCACTTGAAGAAGCACAATCCATGTGCTCTCTTCTAGTGGCATCCTGACCTCTCTTCAACTTTGCATCCAAACCACCCATTTTCAACCCCATTTCCTATAAATAGAAGGCTCATTCCTTCACATTTCATCCATCTTTTGAAGTAACATCATAATGTCAGTTTTAGCTTAGATATTCTAATCTTGAAGAGTAAGCTTATAATTCCAGTTTAGATAACATACTTTTGAAGCTTGGAACACATCTTGAGCACACATCCATAAGCATGAACACATCAAAAGGGGAGTTAGATTCAGTTTGAGGAGGTTTGCACTTCCTTGTTTCCTTATTGTTTATGTTTTTCTTTTTTGGTTCAATCATGTATGTAGCTTAGATTCTTAGTTATTGAATGCTTTATTTATTATTGTGTTCCTTTATAACTGATTTTCGTAGCTTACAGGTAAATCATCTTGAGTAAACATATTTTGAGCTGAGACAGGAGTAGCATGCATGCATTGCAAAAAGGAATTGATGTTTTCTTAATTAGGTGGTGGATTTAGAAGAGTGTTTAAGGCTTTTTTCAAGGCCTCATGTTATGTAGGAGAAATTTGAAGAAGTTCCCAAAGAGATATCTTAGCAGGAGTATTATGGATTAGTTCTATTAAGTCATACTCAAAGACATGGTGGAGGAGGAAGCATGGGTTGAGAAGGTGAGAGAGAAGTAGGAACAACCAAATTAGTTGATTGAGGATTTTTTCTTGTACTATAGGTGTGAGCCACCACATGATAATCCTGAAAATAAACCCCAAAGGACTCCTATATTTTCCTTTCACAGTTACAATTGGCGCATTCAGAGTTTGAAAAGAACTTTGTTGATTATATCCTTTAACTGTAATCACTGGCGTAGTGAAAGTATGAGAAGAATGTTGAGGATAAACCTTAACAATAACCACATGTTTGTTATGTGTTTGGAATGAATTTTATTGAGTTAATTATTTGATAGTTATCACAAGTTTGTTGGCTACCGCAGGTTGAGCATGAACAACAACTTTAGGTGTACTCAAAATATTGACAACATTGGCTTGATCAATATTTTGATTTTTCATGGGTTCATCATTAGAAGGGAGAGTATCAAGGAAATTAGAAATAATATTATCCTCTTCTTTCAAGGTGTCCTCGTGAGTAGGGAAACCTTTAGAATAGGGACTAGGAACTTTTATTAACACTTCATCTTTATAAGTAGTGTCAAATGAAGGTAAGGTGAATATTAAAAAATGTATTTATAATGTCCTCCCCTTGCTCTAAAATATCCTCATAAAGGTGGTATGTCTTAGGAGAAGGAGAAACATCAAGCGTGAATGTGTAATCTTTAGAGGAAGTAGAAGAAATCAATCATTATGTCATCTTCTTGGACCAAAGTTGTTTCACGAGGGAGAGAATATTCAACATTATTATCTAGTGGTTCATCCCCAATAGGGAGATCATTGCAAGCTTTAGGAGAAGTATAATAATAATTTATCAAAGCTTCATTCCTAGAATGAAATGTGTTACAAAGGGAATTTAGCAAGGTATTCTCATGGGGGAAGCACATTTCAAGAGAAGAGTTAACATCAATCTTCAACACTTCTCTCGAAAGAGAGAGATTATTGAAAGAAGGGTTGAAAACATCTTCTTGCGCTGATATGGCCTCAATAAGAGGGGGATCCTTAGGAGAGAGATAAAGTGATAAAAGGGAGGCTAAGCCACTATCACCTCGAGAAAATAGATGCATTATAAACATAATCTATTATGAAGACATAATTTTTTTTTGTCCTTTTTCATCAATGTAAATGCATAAACAAGAAATGAATTGATCTAGATGAAATTCAATGATAACTAATGCATGAAATATTGTGCAATGGATCTAGAAATGTAATTATATGTATATGCAAAAATGTAATGAAGAGAAGATCTAAATATCTACAATGCATACAAAGTAGATCTAGATATCAAATGAAAATGGAAATATGATGCAAAGAGGATCTAACCTTCAAAAATAAAAATGAGGAAATGTCATAAGTCAGGTTCACCAAAGTTTATAATATAAAATGGTGATAAATACTAGGATGTAGATCACTCATTAAATAATATTATGCGTTAGAATACAAACCCACTCTTAAAGGAATATGATTAGCACAATAGAGAGATGAAGGGCGCTATTGCAATATCTATGTAAAAGGGGGGGGATTTGTGATTAGTTTAGAAAGTAATATGAAATGAAAATGATGGTAAATCTAATCTATAAAGTAAGTGCAAGAGGAAAATAGGATAGATGAACTCATCTTGAAAAAAAAAAGAGGAAGATTGACCTTCAGATTTGATTTTGACTGTCACAAATATGTCAGAAATAGGTAAAAATCTAGATTTGGGATTCAGATTCCTGTAACTATCTTTTGTGAAAACTTCAGCCCCAAAGGATGAGGCTGACCTAGACAACCTAGTCCAGGACGATGTTCCAAAATTTTGACCTAGTCCTTTTAACTCCAAATTTGATGAAACTTTCTGAGGGCCTATAACTATTTTTGAGACTCCCAAATCTAGATCTACAACTCCCGAAACTATTTCCGCACACAGAAAAGAAGGGGAAAATTTTGTTGAAGGGGTTCTCCTTGGTCAAACACCTACTTAGGAATTAACCTTGAAATTTCATAAAGTGTTGGAAAGTTGACTCCCAGGGAGTATATGACTTATTTTGTGTTGTCATTATGGCAACAAATTCATATGAAGTTTTGACAACAAACTTGGTAGTGAAAATTGACTAAGTATAGAAGACAAGACATAACAGAGAATATAGAGTTGATCAGAGCACCATCGCACATGTGTACGACCGATTCAGACTAAGCACCTTCAAACATAAGCTCTATGATATGTTTTTATGCTCACCCTATACACGCATGGTACAGAATGTCAGTACAGATAAGTTATAAAAATAACAAGTACACTAGCAGTTCAAAATACAAAGTATGGAGCTGAATTTAGGTTTTTTGATTAGCGTGTAATATTTTATTGTGTAAAGGCTAAGCACATATTGTAATAAGTTTTTAATCATGTATTAAACATTATTGTAAACACACTTAAGCCAATTTGTTTGGAAGCATTGTGAATGTTGTTTTTGGGCCGACTAAGGTCTTGTTTATAGTCGCGTCTATTCAGGCATAAACATATATATATGTAATGAAAAGATATATTTGAAGTGTCAAAGATATGCAGAGCAGAGATATAGAAGAACAATATAAAGATGTCAATATGAGATAGAGCCCTTAAACAAGATAAGAGCACAAGTGCATAACCATAACTGATCAGACATTTGTGTCATATACAACAGTTCACTTTTGGATATAGTGTATATCTATTCTCAGGAGGTTATAGCCTTCTTTCTCATTGAGAAGTGAGCTCTTGGATAGTGAGTCCTCACCCCTAATAGGGTTGTTTGTAAAAGACTCTTAACAGGGTTAGGCCTTTAACCAGGTCATTATACTTGCATTGTAAAGACTACTCCTAATAGGGCAAAGGAACTTTAACAGGTTCATTATACTAGTGCAATATTTGTGGGTACTAATTCCCACCAGGGTTTTCCTCTGATCAAGGTTTCCCCGTAATCATATCATGTGTTATGAGTTTTTGTGTTAACCTTCAAGTGATATATATTTGATTTATGTTTAAAGTTGCTGAAATAGAATAATTAGTTAAACACTGATTCACCCCCCCTCTCAGTGTTTCCAACAATTGGTATCATAGCTCTGGTCCTCTGTAAGAAAGTTGAACCACTTGAGGAGATCATGGATTCAGCAGAAGAAAAACATCTGAAAAAGAATCTTGAAGTAGCCCTTGAAGAACTAGATAGATCTGAGAAATAAAATGAGAACTTAAACTAAAATTTGATGGCTCACAAATGATTATCAAAAATATAAGAAAAGACTTGAAAGATTGCTCTACAAATGATTTGGGTAAAATGGTCAAGAAACTGAATGAAGAAAACTCATCTTTAAAGGATAAGATAGAAAAATTGAATGATCAGTTAACTGATAGCCTAACAACTATTGAAGAGAAGAACAAATAAAATAAATAGTTAGATGAAGAACTCATGCAAGCCAATATGAAAATATTGGAACTGGAAAACATCAAGAATAAAATTGAATCTGAATTATCAAGAGAAAAAGACAAGGTTGATAAACTACACACAAGTTTTGATCTAATTCAATCACAAATTTATGCACAAAAGCTAAAAGGTGATACCAATGGTATGGGATACAAGATAGCTCATATCGAGATCAATTCATTACAAGAAAGAAAGAAATCTCAAACAGAATTTGCAGAAGAAAAGAAAACTAAGGATCATGAAGAGACTAAAGCAGAACCACCAAAAGATAAGCACAAGGCAGTCAACCATACTTTCTATGCCTGTAAAAAGCATGGACACTTGGAAAGAGATTGTAAGGATGTAAGAACCTTTAATGGTTACTTTTACTCCTATAATAAGTTTGGTCATAGGGCTATTCATTGCAGGACAAATCAAATAAATCAGTCACAACTGAACCAAAGGAATCAGACTCAATACAATCAGAGAAATCAAACTCAAAGAAACTTTCAGAACATTACATGTCAGATATGTAATTAAAATGGACACACAACCAAGCAGTGTAGCATGATGAATAACGACATCATACCTCCTATCATTTGTCACTCATGTGGAAAAGATGGACACATCTCAAGTTTTTGCAGGTCAAGAACACAAGGAAAAGAGAATCCTAAAAAGTCTCTGTTTGAAGAATCAGGAGAAGTTAAGTTTGTGCAAGCTAAAGCTAACTCAGATAAAATATGGGTTGAAGTAAAGAAGGATAATGAAGAGAACAAGGTAGTAGATGCATCCTCAGTGGACACATCTTCTACTCTTGGATAGTTGACCCTCATGGTCTTAGGGGGAGCTATTTTAGCTCTGAACCCCTGCGTGGATGGTATACTCACCTCCGAGTATGCGCCTATTGATTCATGTATGTAATCAAAAAATAAGGTTGTATGAATACACGCATTACCTTTACTTCATTTAGGATAAAGTTTGAAATTCTCTCTGTAAACTGATTTACAGCAATGAGCATTAAATGCAATTGTCTTTTATATAAATTGGTAAAAGATCTTTAAAACCTCACTTTGCATTTGAGATTGAGAATTAAGAGATCACTTGAGTATTGAGCATCAAAGAAATCAAAGGTATCAATTTGATAAGTTGGTGAATAGATTGCAAGTTAAAATGGAACCCTAGCAGTCGCATCATTTTGAATTACTATGAAATCCTACTTAATCAAGTTGCAAGTAAGTATGGCAACCCCAGTTGTATTTGACATTGCTGAAAGGAAAATATTTTTCTTTAAAAAGCATCCCTTCAAGTCCATACTAGATGATGTAGAAGGAGCATTTTCTAAGACTCCGCTAGGAGTCATGCATGTAGAAGACATTCACACGTACATATACTGTAAAAAGGAAATAGTTGGAGATAACACTATTGCTACTCTCTTGACCTCAATGATGAAACCAGACTATTCATTCAAGGATGAATACGCGCATCTCACTGATAACCCTATCTCTGAGTACTCTAATGTGCATGAGTTTTATGAGCCAGAATGGGTGAAAATCCTATTGAGCAGGATACATGATGACCTATATTGGATTGGTGAGGTTCCTATCTGCATCACTGCAGACCTAATTCATGAAATGACTAGACTTCCTAAGACTGGACCAGTTCTTCCTACTGGTAAGGATGTTAAGAAGCAGGTTGAACAATTTTTCTTATCTAGAAGTGATAGGCATGGCATGACAGTCAATCCTATTAAGGAGAATGACATCAAACTACTCACTATGATACTTGGATACAAGTTTCAGCAGGAAAGTAGACTAAATAGTGTGCCCACAACAACAGTTCTAGAAACAATAAGGATAGTGAGAGATAACACTCAGTACAATCTCTGTGAACTATTGCGTGCACAGTTGATTGAGAACATTAAGGATATTAAGCATTACAAGAGAAACATATTCAAGTTTGGCTCTTTGATCATCTACCTGTACTTCCACATTGTTGGTAAGGTTGCTAATATTTACCTAGATAGGAGTAAACTTACTATGTCTGAGATATCACTAAAAGATACATCAAAGAGTAGTGCAAAAGATTCTATGGACATGGATATCAAAACATTCAGGATCAAGATACATAAGAGGTTCAGGATACCTGAGAAGATAGTTGAGAAATACAAAGAAACCATATGCTTCATGGTGGAAACTGAATATACTTGCATGGAGGCAGTTGAGCCTATAACAAAATGCATTCACCCTCTCAGTTATGAAGTAGAAGAACATTTTTTGGAAGGTTATGCACAAGTCCTCCTATCTGTGCCCAAGGATCCCAATGAACCTAGATGGGGTACTTATAGAGAAAAGACAAATCAAGTTGATTCTGTCTTATACAGTGCTGAAAAAAAAGGAAGGCATCAAGGATTACTTCAAATATCCTAAAAGTTCATGGTGTTACACAAGAAGACCTTGACAGAGCTAGGGAAGCTAAAATAGCCAAAGAACTTCTGAAAACTCCCATAGAAGTAAAAATTGAAAAGTCTGATGATATGCCTAAGAAGAAGAAGAAGAAATCAAATGAAGATACATCTACGCCATCAACCACCATTGATCTAGAATCTTATCCACCTTCTGTACCCAACAAGTTGACTAGAAGGAAAAAGAAAGTTCCTACAAGTCATCCATCCTCAAGGACCACAAGGAGCAAGGTAAAGAACACATAAGCCCCTCCTGAGGTAGGATTCAGACCCAATCTAATAGACCTAAAAAATACAATTGTTAATGAAGGCAGACTAGAATCTATCAACAATGTCTATGATAAGTATCAAGAGATAGACAAATCAAAAATTCATTCTATGATAATCTCTCACATGATTAAGTTTAAAAGGAAAGTATTGGAACTCAAAATAGTCATACCAGACAAGGTATGGAACATAATTTATGTTTTAAAGAGGCAAGAAATTGAAGAGGATATGAGGATAAGAGAAGAAACATTGGATAGTCTTCTCCCTTTCTGCTTGCATGATGAGAAAGCTATACTATTGGAATTAGTTAAACCTCATCTCAGAACCAAAACTAGAACACTTCATATCATGAATAAAGAGTATGATTTGGTTAGTGAAGAGACTCAGAAATCTTTTGAGTAGGTATTTCTGGATAGACATATGTATCCTTCAACGATGCCTACAACAAAGGTAACTCCAGTTCCTCCCAAATAGGTTATAGAACCACTGATTCAAAATACACCTAAGATAGGTCCACAGGTTTCAGCACCCTCAGTTTCAATAGCTTCTGATACAATAAAATATTTAGGAGATACTATAGTGATTGATGATATCAAAATATCCATGACAGCCTCTAACAATGATATGGACAAAGTTGAAAAAGCATTTGTAAGCATTGAAGAGACAAAGGAGGTATGCACTGATGACACATCTTTACAACAAGATGAAGTTCCCTCTAAAGATTCAACATACTTGAATAAAGAGGAAGATAATCAAACTAATGAGACACTAGTCATGGAGATCCCAGTAAAAAGTGAATGCATGGATACTAGTCAGAATACTATATTCACACCATCCATTCAACCGTCAACTTCATTGTTGTCAAGCTTAACTCCTAACTCAACAAGTCTGGATGCACGGGGAGAAGAAGACTTGATCAAGATCAGTGTCCTAGCCATGGAAAAATCCAAAGAGAAACAGGTTATGAGAAACCCACTCTTTTTGGAATCAGTGAACATTCTAAATGACCTAGTACCTGCAGATAAGAAAGTGGCTAAAATTCAATCAGTTGATGATGTAGATAGCATCCTAACAATCTTCAAAGCACATTTTACAAGTTTAGTAGACTTAACTACTAGAATTGTAGAAGATGAGTATAAAAAGGAAAGATTGAATGAACTGATAAATAAATTTTTTCTTAGATTTAAAGTCATTAAAGATTGGTCAGAAAATGTTGAAAGAGTTGGCATCAAAAGGCAGAAAGGTTATAGAAAATTGCATGGACAGAGGCAAACTCACCTCTGAACATATCAAAAAGATAGAAGAGGTAGATATCTTGGTTGATAACATAAGATAATCAGTTGAAACATCATCCCAAGACATAAACATCTGCAACAATATCTATCAAGGTCAGTTAGACAAGATAGAAAAAGCTAAAATGAAGACCAGTAAGATAAGGATCAGGCAGACTTAACTGAGAAATGCACTTGCACCCTCCTTAGCACTTTTGGATGAGAACATTAAACAGATTGATGCAACCATTGCTACGTATGATCAAGGACCCATCATGGATTTGACAAAGATGGAAAATTTTACATATGCCTTATGTGCCCATCTACAAATAATTGATGCACTAAAGACATTCTGGCAGAAAGAGATGAAGAATCTGCAGATAGCCTATCCAGATGTATACATGGAGTAAGTATCTAGAGACTTACAGTTTTGGCACCTTTTTCATTAATGTCAAAGGGGGAGTAAAGTATGTATGGGGAGTAGTGTATATATGCAAAGAAATATGACATAGTATATGTTAAAATAAGATAATATACAGTTTTTGGTGTTAGTCAATTTTGAGTAACTTGGCCACATTCCTTTGTTGCCATTAATGACAAAGGGGGAGATTGTTGGAAACAGGGATAACTTTAAGAAACCCCCTCCTAGGAAAAAGTGTAAAATCCTGGCGAATTGTACATTAATTTAGGGGAAAATTTTTATTGATGATGGAAATTTTTTTTTCCAAATTAGGAAAATAATATAAAGGCGTAGGCGATTTTTTCCCTCCTGAATGAAAATTCCATAAAATCCTGGCGAATTATAAATTAATGGGGGGAAAATATATAATATATGAGGCGACTTATTGTCTTGTGAAGGTAAAAAAAATATTTGTACTGGTGATTTTTATGTGTTGTTTTAAAATATATTTATTTTATTGGCTAATCTATCGTTAATTATGGGAAAAATAAATATTTTATTTGGCGATTTTAAAAAGATGGGACTTGTCAATGTTTCATGTGGGCCAATGCCAACTAATATTAAATATCTTATTTGAGACTATTTTATTGTCCTAGATCAATGGCTGAGGTTTAATCTCGGCCCAATTTCGTGAAGGAAACAAAGTTTTCCAAGAAGTCACCCGAATAATAACATGTAACATAGTAATTAATGCAACGTCCATCGAATATCACTTTTATTTGTTGTGAATATAACTGATCACACATTGGACACATAACTTAATTTGATATTGTTAAATGTATTACTTGAGACCATTTGATCATCATAGATCAATCGCTGAAATTAAATTTCGGGCTGAATTTGGAAGGAAAATGACTTCTGCAGGAAGTCACTGGAATGATGACACATATCAAGCTTAAAAAGTGCACTATAACCATGATCATTGATTACTACTGGTTATTTTTTGATGTGGATGGTGGATAGTGCAACTGCAACTTGTAACTCATAACTTGAAAAGAAATAAATGCCTTGTCAGTGACATTCTTTAACTGCCATGTTTAACTGTTAATAGTACACATGCATTTATCAAAAAATTTATGGGAAATATTTACATTTAGATATGAAAGATTAAGGACAGTCAATTTAAATCTCTCACACACATAATGCATTTATGGAAATTGCATTAAATATGATTAAAGAAAGAATAGTTATTAATTGTTAAGTATCTGTGATCACTACTATCAATCAAGGGGTCAGGTCTATCTAAAGAGAATCTGGTTTCTTTCTTCTTCATTTTTATTTTGGTAGATTAAGAGTCAGACCTGTCGGTGGTAGAAATTGTGCCTTTGGTTTTAAGTTTTAGGTTTTTAGGTCTTTAGGCTTTTAAGAATTAAATATAGATACACCAATCTATTTGAGATGCACGTCACTAGATGACCAGAGGTCCTTTTTGGGCAATGTCTCGAAAGAAATCCTCACTTTCGTTCGTAGGGAAGTTGGTGGCGAGTCTTTTATAAATTCTGCTATGTTGATGTTATTGGGTTGAGAGTTCCTTGAGAATGTCAACAGATACCACGTCTACATGGACAATACATCCTGGTTTTTTGCGTCTCTCCTCGACCTCGGAGGATAGAAGGTGGATATGTTGATGCTGTTGAGGAAGGTTTTTAAAGAGAAATTCTTGAAGGATGATGTCAATGTTGCTATTTTTACAAAATTAGGGGTGGGGATCCCTTGGCCAAGAGATATACACAAGCTGTTGGTGCCGGGCAGTAATGTGGCCAGACAACCCTTTCTGTTGAACCTCAATGATGAACAACTAATGTGACACAGGAAATGGGCACGGCTTGGGAGGGATTTTCTTCAGAAATGGTTTTACCTTGATGAATTCGGCGAGTCAAACTACACATGGCTTGACAAATTCTTAGAGATTATCCTCTCTGGAAAATTCTACTCAGACGAAAGGGAAGATGAAGATCCCTGATTCCGTAGTTTACCCATTCTCGTTACCCTAGTTTTTTGACAATGGACATGCAAAGTTTCACTTTTTTTTTATACCGATAAGAAGTTGCCTAGTAGGTTTATGTTTTTACTGTACGATGTAATTTTTTTTTTGAAAAAAATAAAATAAAAAACTCCAAGTTCGTTTCAAATTTCTTTTTATGGGTACAAAAAATAATTCTTAAGACTTAGACTTCTCTGTGATTACAATATTTTAATTAGTTTCTTTACTTGTGTATTAGACATTTAAGTATATGCTTAAGCGATGGATTAGTACTTCCATTTTTTAAATCTGAAGACTGAGATTCTGAATTTTTAAAACAATTAAGTTTCTTTATTAGTCCAGAGCAAGTTTCTATTTTTAATTTTCCAATGTGTCATATCGATGTATGATTATAAGATATAAATAATTGAATTAAAATCTAAATCTGACTACACTGTAAAACTAAAAATTTAATAAAATTTATTAAATGTAATAACTAATAAGCTGAAGTTGTAATTTAAAATGATTAAGTGACACTCACACATGTCCTAGTCACATCAAATGACAAGCCAAAAGTTAATGGGACCCGTGATAGTGCGGCAGTGCCAAAGACCGTTGGATGAGCACAGATCAATGATGTGCGGTGTATTTAAGGCTGAAAGGGAAAAGAAACCCCATTTACGCAAACTTATTTTGAAATAATGTAAATGAACTCAAATCATAGTCATAGAATAAGTATCACTTACCTTTGCCTTAAATTAAAATGCGGCAATGCAGTCGCGACTCGCTAATGCAATATTGAATTTGAGTTTATAGTTCCACTCAATAGTCTGAAACTTCTGAAACTTCGCTACGATCAAATATAGAGATATCATAGAGATATCAAAATGTTTTTATACTAATCCTTATTCAGAAAATTTGGCGGGAGGTATTAGGTATACAAATATTTGGGCAAGCCCGCGTAATTATAACACATCTTTTGTTATTTCTGAGGTGATTATGGGTCTTTCAATACCTTCCCATGATTAATAAAGTTGGCTACATTATGTCGGTTAGAGACACACATCAGTAAAATGCCAATAAAATATAGGCCGTCGATTTGGGGTCACTTAGAAATTATAGGTGAATGTTGTAAATTTATGGGGACCAAAATTTATATTCTATTAGCGATAATATGTAAGAAATGGAAAAATTAAATAAACCGATGGGCGATGGGCCCCCGGGCTTTGGGTCAATATTAATAAATGTCAGGCAATAGGGTCAATATTAATAAATGTCGGGCGATAAGGTCAATCGAATATGTGAATTATATTCACCAATTTTGGGGTCGCTGACATGCAACATTCGCCAAATGGTGAATAATCTCCACTAAAGTTTTTTCTGGTTGGAAAGTTAACTCCCAAGGAGTATATGAATTATATTGCGTTTTCATTATGGAAACAAAGTCATATGAAGTTTTGACAACAAACTTTGTAGTGAAAATTGACTAAGTATAGAAGACAAGACATAACAGAGAATACACAGATGATCAGAGCACCACCGCACATGCTTATGACAGATTCAAACTAAGTGCCTTCAGACATAAGCTCTATGATATTTTTTTATGCTTACCCTATACACACATGGTATAGAATGTTAGCATGGATAAGTTACAGAAAGAACAAGTACACTAGCAGTTCGGAATACAGAGTATGGAGCCGACTTCAGGTTTTTTGATTAGTGTGTAATCTTTTGTTGTGTAAAGGCTAAGCACCTATTGTAATAAGTTTTTAATCATGTATTAAACATTATTGTAAACATGCTTAAGCCAATTTGTTTGGAAGCATTGTGAATGTTGTTTTTGGGCCGACTAAGGTCTTGTTTATAGTTGCGTCTATTTAGGCATAAACATATATATGTAATGAAAAGATATATTTCAAGTGTCGAAGATATGCAGAGCAGAGATATAGAAGAACAATATAAAGATGTCAATATGAGATATATCCCTTAAACAAGATAAGAGCATTAGCACATAACCGGAATTGATCAGACATTTGTGTCATATACAACAGTTCACTTTTGGATATAGTGTATAGCTATTCTTAGGAGGTTGTAGCCTTCTTTCTCATTGAGCAGTGAGATCTTGGACAGTGAGTCCTCACCCCTAACAAGGTTTTTTGTAAAAGACTCTTAACAGGGTCAGGCCTTTAACCAGGTCATTGTACTTGCATTGTTAAGACTGCTCCTAACAGGGCAAAGGAACTTTAACAGGTTCATTATACTAGTGCAATATTTGTGGATACTAATTCCCACTGGAGTTTTCCTTTGATCAAGGTTTCCCTGTAATCATATCATGTGTTATGTGTTCTTGTGTTAAGCTTCAAGTGATATATATTTGATTTATGTTTAAATTTGCTGAAATAGAATAATTAGTTAAACATTGATTCACCCCCCTCCCCTCTTAGTGTTTCCAACATAAAGAAATATGAAATACAATCTAGATATGAAACATAAATCACCTTATACCTCAATGAGGCAATGCCACTTGGAGATGATCACAAGTGTTGATGCAATAGCTTTGACTCCACAAAAACCCAATAGGAAATTAGGAAACCAAACCCTTGAATGATGGATGTTGTAATTTTCTACAATGTTGGATTGAGGAAGAAAGAGAAGAATAAGACTTGGTGGATGAATGTAGATCTCCTTTCTTGATTGAAAACTCTTTTACTTAACCTCCAATGGGGGAAAGAAGCTAGATATAAGGAATAAAATTCCTTGAATGCATGATGGAATGAAGATTTGAAATGCTTGATGGTTCTTGATGAATTCCTTTCACTGGAATGATTGATGGGCTTGAATGCTTCATAATGGATTCTTGCAATAATGAAGGATTTCTTGCACTTGGATCTCTTGAATGCACAATGAATGTATGATAGCTTGCATGTGTGTGTGCTATGAAAATGAGAGGAAAAGGTCTCCTTTTATACACATTTTGGGGCTCAGATTTCTCAAGCCAACCTCAATTAGAGATCTAGGAGAAAACCCTCTCATTAGGCCCACAACCAACCTAAGTACAAAGCCCTAGGACAAGGTTGACCTAAAGGACCTAGTCTAGGACAACAGCGTCTTGAAAAACCTATTCCAGGACAAGACTGACCTAACCAACCTTGTCCCGATACATAGAGGAGTGTGCCAAAAAAGGGTGGTGAAAGCCACAATCTGCTAGGAAATCAAGGCAAATCTCAAAATCCAAAAGGAATGCATAGGTCCTAAGTGGGAAATGAATTATGTGATTGGATGAAAATAGGAAATCATGCATAGACTAGAGCTAACCTCAAGTTTTGAACAAGTAATGTTGATTCAAAGGATGCATAAGTACTAGAAGGACATGTAATCAATGATACATACTAAAATGGGGTTAAAAATGAGCACCTAATGAGGGTACTCACTTTTTAGGATGGTATAAAAATATTCAAATAGTTACCTCAAATGTTGTCTGTAATAGTCCTTTCAGTCTATCTATTGTTCTTATATCAAATAATTTGCAAACATATGTTGAAAGTGTTGTGTGAAGTGAATTTTTCTGATCTTTTTTGTGCAATTTTCCTAAATAACAATGTTGGAATTTCATTTTTTGGTAACTGTTGCTCAATCGACAAGAATTCTGGGCTAAATTTTGGATGCATTTAGAGATGTTAAAGAATACCATAGTTAGTGTTTTTTTAATCCAATAATGAAAGATAAGAATTGAGAGGGTAGAGAAATATGATATTATTTAGAAAGAAAGTTGAACAAATATGTTTATCGACGCTTTGTCCAATTTAGTATGCCCATATTGTATTTCAATTATGTATAAAGCACATTTTATGTTTGTTGCTACAACTATTGTACATATTGTTTCAACAAGATATTCGTTTGTGCTTGTGAGTTATTGGCTTATAATCGTGTTTGGAATGAAATTGTATTCATGATTAAGAGTTGATATTGTTTTTACTGCATTGGATTCTTTTAAGATTAATAAAATATCACTGTCTCCGCAATCATTATTTATTTTTGGTACAATTTGAAATCCTATTATTTATATTTCCACCTTTGGAATAATTTTTTCCTCAAATTGCTAGACTAGGTTACTAGAAACATTTAGTGTTATAGCCATTTTAGCTTTTGAGTCCATCAAATCAACACATAAAACTTCATGTGTTTTATTGACTCTGTCCAATGTAGCTTTTTACACTACAAGTATATCACCTTGGAAACTATTTCCATCTTTTTTCCATTCAAATATCTTATCAATACAAAGTTTAGATTGTTTACTTTGGTCCTATAAGAGGTAGAACTAGCAGCTGTAATGTTTGATAAACTTTATAAACTTGTTTAGAATAAAAATGTAAGAATTAAATCACCTTTTGGGTGCTTTCTCATGCCTTAGTTGTGCTTCATTTGTAGGTATTTTTTCTCCATTTTTGTCGTAGACAATTGATAGTAGGAAATACAACATCTAAAGAAGAGTTGTATACTATCATCTAGCATAAGATTTGAATAATTACTATTTGACTAATGTTTAAGAGGATAGAGTATTGAATTGTGCTCATTAGTTTTCCTACCTAATAATGACTTTGTTTTCCCCTATAGTAGATCATAAATGTCACTATAGTGTGCATCAAACTTAAATTATTCTAATATTTGTTCCTTTTTTCTATCTAATGTTCCATATACCGATATTCTATTCTCATGAAAATTGAATATATTTTTTTAATATGGATTTTAAGTTAAATTTCTAATTAACAATTTTCTTATTTGTTCCTTTGAAAAAGAAATAAAACTCAAATATATTGCACAATATAGTAATATACAATAATGTTAGTAAAAAAATTTCTTCCTAACAAAATAAAAACAAATAGTCAAACAAAAAGTCAATAAAGAATCTTACTTTTATCATGCTATTCAACCAACTAGCTATTTTATACTATGTTCCTTAGAAAACCAAAAATATTTTAGTACTGATAATGACTTTAAGAAATCTGTAAATAACACAGAGCAAGACATTATGTGAAAAATAGACACCTATTTCAAGATTCATTAAAATTTCAATAGGGATACAAGACCATCAACAAGGATAGATAAATATAAACACATTTATAGTATTTTAAACTATGTTGGACCAAGAAAACTCACTCTAAATTGTCATAGTATGACATAATTCAACACTAAATGTCCTTATAGAATGTGTATGCCAATATTTAAGTGTAAATATCAGCTATTTTATATTAATAAATATAGTAAAAAAACATTAATAAACATTAAGTCCCACATTCATGACATCCGACCTTGTAAGATAGTAAAATTTAATTTTAAAATAAAATATTTAAGCTTTCAATGACACATAAGCAATAAATATTAGAAACAGTAACACCCAAGATTTGTTTTCAAGTGTCAAGTGAAACATGTCATACTTGTTCTTCTGTTCAATTGTTGGGACAACCCTGAATACTTATAAGGTTTAATTATCATGTCTTGATTGACAGATGATTTTCATGTAATTTAATTTCAAAATTTCAACCTTTATGGATAGTAATAATAAGGAGACATGACTATAAAGATATTTTTAGTGTTGAATCATGTTGCATAGCTACAGTTCACTTTGAATTGGCACAATATAATATGATTCAACACTAAATAACCTTATTCAATGCATATCCCCGTGTTGACACACCTAATTTTAGGTTGCATGATAAATAACTATTTGAATCCATAATTCTTGATAACATAAACTCATTGTGAAAAATTCTACTCTACAATAAATACTGACCTCTAAAATATCTATAAACATTATTGTATATTGCTAATTGCAATAGATAGAGAAGGCATTTTTTTAAATACATATATTCAAAATCTAATAACATTTTTGACAGATTAAATTTTGAGCACCACACAAAATGTTTATTAATGTATGGCTAATTCTATTATAAACAGTCTGTACTGTAATGGGGAATGCTGCTACAAGAAACCAAGTCTACTGTCACTATAATATTCACATCATGTAACCTTCAATTGTCATAGACTAGGGAATATCTACTTTGTCCATATTCATTAAACTTTTTGGTGCTTGAACAAATTATACAATACAACATGCAATTAGCACATTACATGATTTGTATATACATAACAACATTTTCTTATGGAAAAACCATAATTTTCTAAAATTAGAAATTTTTTATGAGATCCTCACACACAATTATTGGAAAATGATTGATTTCAACCGAAAATAATTCCCATTTAATTTGACAAATGGTATTTGAGAATTCTTCAAGCATATATGTATGTCTTATAGTTAGAAAACATGATAATAGTTTGAAAAGAAAGTTACTATATATCAGATGAAATAAGAAATTTAAAAGGAAAAGGAACATAGGTCAAAAGAAATGAAGAAACACTAGCCAAATTAGATATATAGAGAAAATGGACAAATCCTAGCTCAACTAGATATTTAGAGAAAAAAAAGACCACAAGAGATCAAATTTTTTTTTAGGGGCATTAAGAGAGTTATATGAAAAATTTCATTCCATGAGTATTACTTTTTAGCTCTATAATATTAGTTACTACAAACAAGAAATAAACTTTTGCAAACATATATGTATCTCCTATAGTTAGAAAACATAACAATAGTTTGAAAAGAAAATTATTATAGACCAGATGAAACAAGAATATTAAAAGGAAAAAGAATAGAGGTCAAAAGACATGGACACACCCTAGCCAAACTACATATATAGAGGAAATGGAAAAATCCTAGATCAACTAGATATATAGAGCAAAAAAAAAGATAACAAGATATGAAAATAAATTTCCGGGTGCTTCATTTTATTCGTTAATTCTTTACACATTTGTGATTTTTTGTAATCCTCAAAAAAACATGGGCAATTAGTGGGTTTTATTGTTTTCTTTCTTTAAAACTTTCATTATATGATGATTTTTCCATTTGCTCTACATTTTCCTTTTGTCTAGTTTATCTAGGCTTTCTGCATTTTCCCTTGGGTTTGACACTTTCTTTTGATTTCTTATCCTTTTGCTTTTAATTTTAGGTGGTCATTTTTCCTGATTCTATTAGAGGATATTAGTTGTGCCCTTCAAGTGTCTTGTTTTGTATATCTATTTCAGCTAGGGTTTCTTAAAAGTATAAGTGATCTTTAAAAATGAAGAAACTGCAGTTGAATTAGATATACATGGAAAATGGAGAAACTGTAATATAAACATGACAATAGTTTTAAAAGAAAATTACTATATATCACAGAAATAAATAGTGATCAAAAGAAATGGAGAAACTCTGGCCGAACTAGGTATATAGAGAAAATGGACAAACCCTACTTCAACTAGATATACAAAGAAAAAAGAAATGCAAAATAGATCAAAACAAATCAACAAACCATAGCTTTACTAGGTATAGAGGCCAAATGGAGAAACGCTCTGAACGATAAAACTAAATCATATAAAAAAAAGTTTTTAACAAACAGATTACTCATACTTGTAAGCCTTGGATTTCAAAGATCTCTATTTATGTCCTCGAAAATGCCCCATGAAGTATCTATGAAGGTAAAAAACCAAATAAACCCAAACCAAACTTCACTAAAATTAGAAGGAAAAGAAGAAGAGAAATTGAAAAGTGGAGGAACCCTAGCTGATCTAGATGTAAAAAAATGTAGAAAATTAAAAAAAATCACAAATGTCTAACAAATTAATAGATCAAATAAAGTATTGATAAATTGCATTTCCAAGAACATCCTCTAAATTACCTCCATGCCTTTCCACAACATAGCAATTTAACAATGCAAACCAAGCAATGCCTTAATTGTACTTGCCAAATTCTTAAACCTTGACTGCAACTTCACCCAAAGTAAGTTGTTTTGAAATGAGCCATCCTAACTAGTACTTCTCATTATTATCAGATTTTAAATAACACATCTTAAAAATCTTCAACTAAAAAATATATTTTAACCATCCAAACAAATGTTACAAACTAAAAGAACTTAAAATATCTCAATGCTCCGACATCTTGAACACCAATGCAATTTGGAAATCTCAGGCATCTATTCTCAATTTTGGACTACCTACTTGGCATTATTGCATATGCACATAACTGAGACAAAGCCTATCAAAATTATAGAGAAAAGGGCACCCAACCTCTCTAATTCCTAGAAATTTAATTATGCAAAATTTCAAAGAAATTGCATTCATTGATATCATCCCTGCTCTCCATTGTTCGTACTAGTTTACTAACAATTTAATAAATACTCATTCAATCAAGCCACATGAAAAAGTACGTCAATTAAATGGTATATACACTACTGATTGTCTATCATATTTAATTTCATTTTTTATTTTCTGCCAATTAAAGTATACAAATTTAAATTCTCTCCTTGTTCTTTCCCCTGACAACCAATAGAAACACAGGTAAATAGGTTTTTTAAGAATTAAAAAATATGCACCAAATTATAGACTATAACACATGCATATATGTTTGAAAAATTCTCACACACTATTGGTCAAATTAAATGCCATTTTTCATCAAATAGATGCAATAGTATACCTACTGCAGGCATAAACTAATAATAATTATATTGCTTTGTTGTAATATACATATGAAAAGGTTGTGAAATGATAGTACAATAATGAAACATGAAAATAATTATATATTCATTCTAGTCAATGATAAATATGAGGCAGAGGGGTGTGCACCTTAATCAATAGTAGGAAATAGATGTAGAGACCCATGGCTATTCAACCAACTAAAACTTAAATCATAAAGGGGAGTTTTTTTTTTTGTAAAGTTAAGTGTCTTTTAGGTATGATTTTCTTTTGAGTTGGATGGATAGATGCTTGTGATGTAGAATGAGTGAGTTTAGTGTTAAAAAAATAAAAAAATGTTAGATTGGGCACCATAATGATGAAAATAAGTAGGTCACATTACTTTAAATTATGAAATTAATTTGAGGTTGATAATCTTAAAAATAAAACTAAAAAGATGCTTGTAAGGAATTATGGTAAAGAATTAAGTATTAATTTTTTTTTTTGTAAAATTCCATTGTCTATTTAAATTTATTTCATAATTTGGTCAGGTTCCCTAGTAGAAATTATAATAAGAGTGGTATAGATGGTATTGTGAGGGTGTAAGGATGGTAGCTTATTCATTTATTGACGACTTTAATGTCAAGGGTGCATCGTGTAGGTAGGAAATGGCTATACAACTCTAAGGGGAAGTGCATAATGGAGGATTTGATTCCTAAGAGGTGAGAGAGGTGGGTTTTAAGGGAGGAGTTTGAAGTTGGTTCTATCACTATGTTAGATAAATAGATAGTGTGTTTGTGGATTCATTTATGTTCATTTTATTGTAATGTTGTTTCTAATGATGGATTTAATGTCAAGGGTGAATGGTGTAGGTAGGAAATGGAAAGAAAACTCTAAGGGGAAGTGAATAATGAAGGAATTGATTCCTAAGAGGTGAGAGAGGTAGGTTTTAGGGGAAGAGTTTGTAGTTGGTTCTATCACTATGTTGGATAAATAGATTTCTAACTTTAATCTCAAATTGTTGATGGAGAGAATGTGGGTGTTTGCGAAGGAGATGGATGAGTCTTTTAGGGGGTTTCTATTCACGCAACTATGGTGAAACTTATGTTGGATGCTACTTCATTAATGAGTATTGGTAGGAAATGGGCAAGTGTAGGTGTATCTGTACATTTTGGTTGGATCCTACTTCATTCTCATGAGAGATGGGTTCTTGTGAATAAGTACTCATGAAACATGGGTCAATGAGTTTGACTCAAAAACTACACAGTTGAATCCTGATAGCAATATCACAAGTGTAGGTGTAGTTATCAAAGATACTATTGTACTTCATCGCAAAAATCTTATATACCTTCATTCTGAAAAGACATCATCTAGGATAGGAATAGAATAGATGGTCCATGTCAAATCAACCATATATTTGTGTAGCAAAATGGAGAATGGGGATAGATAGGATATATATACTATAGAGATAATATGAGAAATGCATCAACTAATTGAGTATGTTTTCTAGATTAACTCTTTGCTTCCTTTGTATAATCAAGTCTAGGGCATAAATTAAATACATAAAGTACTCGGGGTTTAGAAATTCATTTGATCCCCCATTTTTTTTCTAACCTTGGTTTTTTTGATGAGACTCTAGTTTGGTTCTACAAAGGATAATAAGGATATACTTAAATTTAAACTCTAAAACAAACAAAGAATGAAAAGGATGGAATGTTTTTGATAACTTACATTGTCTCTTGATGTCTACCTCATAAGAGAGGGTTAGGTTCTAGAGGGATGAATAATGAAGGGGGAGGGTGGTGTTGGAAAGATTGTTGGAAAGATACAATGGAAACAATTGTTGTTTTTTCATTGATGTCAAAACTTAACTGGTGAGACCATTTCTATCTGTTTGAGTACCATATATATTGATTGATGAAGGAGATTTAACAAGAAGACCAAGTGGAATGGTTGAGTTATGGGAAATCACAAGGGTACTTGATCAGTTGGCACATTGGCAAATTAATGTGTTGTTTATCTTTCGATGACAGTTTACTAAGAATAGTTTGTGCTGAGCAAGTTAGTGTCAACCAAGCACCAGTGTATGTTAGGCATAATTTATAGTGTCGACCAAGCATCCGTAGATTGCTGAGGAACACAGTGTTGGACAAGCAACAGTATTTTTATAATTGTTAAGATTTGAGATCTCTGGCAGACATAATTGATTTTATCGGGATATGTAAAAGTTAAGTAAGGATAAGTATGATTGATCCACACTATTTAAATGCATGGGTAACCGTAATTAATGCTTGGATCAAAGATTTAATTAGCAATTTATTTGGAGAAGCAAATTAAATGTAATGATGGAAAGATCCATTGGATCTGACCCAACCTAAGATCTACGATCTTGATTAAGCAGAAAAAGATGTATCTGACCTAGATGAAGAGGTATAAGATAACCTCAAGGGGTTATTTATGTATATGATGAGTATGCAAGAGGATTGCATAGTTAATTGACTGATTGTCATGATCTAAGAAGCGAAGGCTGAGAAGAGAAGTAGAGAGTTGCATAAGTGATTTCTTGATGGATTTCCAAGAAGATCTGAAGATTGAAAAGAGAATGGAGGCCACTCAGTGAATTAGCATTAGAGCTGAATTATATCTGGATTTGCAAAGTAAGTTGTATGTATCAAATCACACCTGCTGATTACTTTCTAACCATAGTATTAGTCAAAATCCTTTAACCAAGTTGACCTAATAGTCATTGTATAAATCCTTTTAGCAAGGTGACATTCAGGTGGAATGTTATAAGTCCTCTAACAAGGCCACTCCTGATAGGGTGATTAAATCCTTTAACCAGGTCACATTTAGCAATGTGTTTTGTAACCTTTAACAGGGTTGGCTCCTAACAAAGCTCACTTCAGAAGAGTGAAAAGTTGATAGCATGTTATTGGTAGTTTTTCCCATATTGGGTTTCCACGTTAAATTTTGGTGTCAACTTGTGTGAATGTTTATGTTGTGTTTTACTATTAAGTTTCTGCAAGATGATTACATATGAATAGTAAACTGCATATGTATATTGTTGTTTTATGTTATTGCTGCCGAGCAGATCCGAGTTGTTCAAATTGGTATAAAGTTTAAATGGGAACATCTAGACCTGAGGCTAACTAATTCACCCCCCCCCCCCTCTTAGTTATTCTAAATTCATTCTAACAATTGGTATCAGAGCTTTGGTCTCTTGAAAATAGTTTGAAGGTACTTGGAGCAAAAGATCAAGATGTATAAGAACGAGGTACCAAAGTTGAACAAAGATAACTTCCCTGCATGGAAAAGTTTGATGAAGTTGCACCTGGTTGGTATTGGTGATTCAGCTAAGCACTATGTTGAACATGCTTATGTAGCCCCACTGCACCTAACATAGCTGCACAGTTAAGAGAAAAGAAGGAGTACAATCAAGCAATGTTGGAGATTACATCATCACTGAACTATCATGAGTTTGAAGACATAAAGAATTGTACAAGTGAAAAGAAGATAAGGGATACCCTATAAACCATCTATGGAGGCAATACAAATGTGCTGAGAGCCAAATCTAAAAGTTTAAGAGGTAAGTTTGATGAAATCAAAATGCAAGAAGGAGAAAATATAGTTCAATATTATGGTAGGATAAAGGAAGTTGTAAATGCTATTAGAGGAGCTAAGGGAACCATTGATGATAAAACCATTATGAGCAAGGTATTGATGAATCTTCTTCATGTATATGCTATTAGAGTCTCTAAAATTCAAGAGTTAAGATGTACTCCTAATAATAATTTGACTTTGGAAGGTCTAGTAGGCAGACTTAGTGCATTTGAGATGTCAAATTTTGATAACTACACTCCACAAGCTATTGAATCTGCATTCAGATCCTAGTTGGTCCTTAACAAATCAAAGAAAGGAAAGAAATATGTGAATAGTGACATCGACACCAAAGATGATGATCTGGAAGAACTTGAAGCACTCATGGCAAAAAGACTATCTAGAGGAAAATGAAAATTCAAAGGTAAACTTCCTATCATTTTTTTTTCATGTAATAAAGTTGGTCATACTGCTGCTAGATGTCCTGATAAGAATGAAAAAGATGAAGGAAGAGACAAGTACAAAGATAGAAAGGATGATTGAGACTTCATAAAGTATAAGGATTACAAGACAATGGTAAGAAATCTTGTTATATAGCTGAAGAAGATTCTGACAGTGATTCTGAAAATTATGATGAAAATGATATAGAAGTTGTGTATGTTGCTATGAAAGATGATTCTGATGATGATGAGAAAACTGCACTAATTTCTTATATGAGTAAAGGTGACCATTGGATTATTGACAGTGGTTGTTCACATCACATGACTGGTGATAAAGATAAATTTGAAACCTTAGATCAGTGTAAAGGTGGTTATGTTAAATTTGGTAATGATGCACCATGTCTTGTTAAAGGGAAAGGATCAATTAACTTGACTAAAAAGATTAGATGTGACAATGTATATTGGGTTGATGATCTTAAATATAATTTATTGAGTGTTGCACAACTGAATACTTCTGGTTACAGAGTTGAGTTCCATTACAGGAAAGAAAATATCTATGATGCCACTAGAGAATTAGTTGGAGGTGGTGAGAAAACAAAAGGTAACTTGTTCTATTTGGATTTAGCTGATGAGACATGTTTGTTTGCACAATAAAATGATGTTTGGTTATGGCATAAAAGGTTGTGTCATGTAAACTTTGATAACTTGGTAAGCATAAGCAAATTGAAAAAGGTTAGAGGGCTGCCTAAGTTAAGGAAACCTGAAAATGCAATGTGTAATTAATGTCAATTGGGAAAGATGACTAAGTCTAGTTTCAAAAGCAAAACTTGTACCTTTGAGGAAATTTTGGAATTGGTTCATACTAAACTTTGTGGTTCCATTGGAGAGAAAAGTTACCGTGGAGATAAATATTTCATTCTATTTGTTGATGATTACTCAAGAATGATGACTGTTATGTTTCTTAAAGAAAAATCTGATGCATTCCAATTATTTAAGTGGTACTTGGCAAAAGTTGAAAAGGAAACATGTAAAAATCTAAAATTTCTAAGATCTGAGAGAGGAGGTGAGTTTAATCTAATGAGTTTAATAGGTTCTGCGATAACTAAGGAATAAAAAGATAGATGTTTGCGCCTAGGAAACCATCACATAATGGTATTGCTGAGAGAAGGAATAGATCTATCATGGATTGTGCCAGAAAATTAATGACGGAGAAGAATGTTGCACATAAATATTGGAGAGAAGTTGTAAGCACACCAGTCTATACCCTGAATAGAGTACAAGTCAAGAAAGGTACTAATGCTACACCTTATGAGCTATGGTATGGATATGCACCTAATGTAAGATATTTCAAAGTTTTTGGAAGCAAATGTTTCATACTAAAGGATAAAAGAAATGGAAAACTTGATGCTAAAGGTGAAGAAGGAATATTTCTTGGTTATTAAACTAAAAGTAAAGCATACAAGTGTTTGAATTCTAACACTAACAAAATTGTGGAAAGTGAAAATGTTAGAATTGAAGAGTATACATAAAGAAATGAAGCTGAAAGCACACAGGAACCTCAAATTTACAAATCATTTGTCTATATGGATGAGGAAGATTCTAATACATTACCTGAAACTAAGAATGAGGTTGCCAAGCAATAGCTAGCACCTGTCAAGTCTAAGAATGAGATTGCCGAGCAACAGGGGGTAATTGCCGAGCTATTTGATGGAGATTTTGAGTCACATAATCAACTTGAATTGAACATGAATGATCAATCTAAAGTAGAAAAAGAACCTACTCTAGCAAAATATGTAAGGAGGCACCATAAACCTGATCAAATCATAGGATCGAAGGATTTTTCAATCATGAAAAGAAGTAAGTTGAGAGAAGATACATGCTTATTATGTGATTTTGAGCCAAAATAGTAAAAGATTCCCTAGACAATGAAGACTAGATGCAAGCCATGAATGAAGAAATTGAAAAGATTGAGAAGAATAAGACTTGGACACTTGTACCTAGGCTGAATGATAAAAATGTAATTGGTACTAAGTGAGTATTCAGAAATAAGCTGAATGAACATGGAGAGGTAACAAGAAACAAATCTAGACTGGTATGCAAGGGTTATGCACAAGAGGAAGGAATTGATTATGGAGAAACATTCGCCCCTGTTGCAAGATTGGAAGTAGTAAGAACATTACTTGCATATGCATCCTACAGAGGTTTTAAAGTTTATTAGATGGATGTGAAGTCAGCATTTCTAAATGGAATATTAGAAGAAGAAGTTTACATTGAACAAGTTGATGGATTTGTTGACCCAAGCAAGAAGAACATGGTTTGTAGATTACACAAAGCACTATATGGATTGAAGCAAGCACCAAGAGCATGGTATGAGAGATTGCACAATTATCTGGTGTAAATTGGATTTGCAAGAACCAATGATAACAACAACCTGTATTTGAAGACAAAGCAAAGTAAAGGTACTTTATTGGCTGAAATTTTTGTTGACGACATTATCTTTTGTGGACAAGATATGTTATGCCAAGAATTTGCAAAGGAGATGCAAACTAAATTTGAGATGTTTATGTTTGGTGAGATAAAATTTTTTATTGGCTTACAAATATATCAGATGAAGAATGGTATCTATATTACTCAATCAAAATATATGAAGGAGATACTAAATTTTATTGGAATGGAAGATTCAAAACCAGTGAGTACACCCATGACTACTAGAAAAAAGTTAACAAAGAATGATGATACAAAAGATGTGAATCAAACCCTTTATAGATCAATGATTGGAAAGCTGCAATATGTTGTACACAGTAGACTTGATATTGCACTGGTTGTTGGTATTGTTGCAAGATTTTCTGCCAATCCCAAGGAAACTCATATGATGGTAGTAAAAAGGGTTCTAAGATATTTGAAAGGAACAGATGACTATGGTCTATATTACAAAAGCAATGATAAGTTTAAGCTTAGAGTTTACACTAACTCTGATTGGGCTAGAAATGTAGATGATAGGAAAAACACCACATGAGGAGCATTTGTTCTGGGAAAAAGATTGGTTTCATGGACAAGCAAGAAATAGAATTGCACCTCACAATCTATAGCTAAAGTTGAGTATGTAGCAGCAACAGTTAATTGTTCTAATATTGTGTGGTTGAAGATACTACTAAAAGGTATGAAAGAAGAGATCAAAGAACCAGTTGTCATATATTGTGATAACACAAGCGCCATTAATATTTCCAAGAACCTGTAATGCACTCTAAGACAAAGCATATAGCTATCAAGTATCATTACTTGAGAGAGCTAGTTCAGAAGAAGGAAGTGAGACTGGAATATGTGAATACTAAAGAATAGTTAGTAGACATATTTACAAAGGCACTACCCAAAGATGCTCATGAGTATCTACAAGGTAAATTAGGGGTGATTCCCCTAACTAAGGCTAATTTGTTTAGAATGGTACTATTGCATCAAATGTTATATTTAGAATATTTGATGCATTGATGCAAAGGCAGTCACACTTTAGGATGCTTCCTAAAGTTGTGAAAGATAGACAAAGATAGAAAAGAAGATCAGTCATAAGCAAGATGATAGGAACAACATGATACAGAGTTTAGAATAGAAGAATCTGCATGATGAAGATGTCAACGTCTTTGGCATTGTTGTCAAAGAGGGAGAGATTATAGAAAAGAAGATAAAGAGGGAGAGTTTACTATACTAAGAAAAAGAGAGATTACTGAGAAAAGAGATTGTTGTCAAAGAGGGAGAATTTACTGAATGAGGGAGTCTACAGATGAATAGACACATAAATATTTCTATGTGATTACATACACAAAGGGAGAAATGTTTTTCAAGATGAGAATCAGAATGAAGCTAAAGACATTAATGAAGATTTGTTAATATCAAGGAACACAGGATGATTTTTTGGATTGTATGGTAACTATGTTTGAAAATGATTGTTTTATTGTTTAGTGTTGCCATCAATGCCAAAGAGGGAGATTGTTGGAAAGATTGTTGGAAAGCTACAATGGAAACAATTATTGTTTTGTCATTGATGTCAAACCTTAACTGGTGAGACTATTGCTATCTATTTAAGTACCATATCTATTGATTGATGAAGGAGATTTAACAAGAAGACCAAGTGGAATGGTTGAGTTATGGGAAATCACAAGGGTACTTGATCAATTGGCACATTGGCAAATTAACGTGTTGTTTATCTTTCAATGACAACTTACAGAGAATAGTTTGTGCCGAGAAAGTTAGTGTTGACCGAGCACCAGTGTATGCTGGGCATAAATTTTAGTGTCGACCGAGCGTCAGTAAATTTCTGAGGAACACAGCGTTGGACCAGCAATAGTATTTTGGTAATTGTTGAGATTTGAGACCTCTGGCTGACATAATTGATTTTATTGGAATATGTAAAATTTAATTAAGGATAAGCATGATTGATCCACACTATGTAAATGAACAGGTAACCGTAATTAATGCTTAGATAAAATATTTAATTAGTGGTTTCTTTGGAGAAGCAAATTAAATATAATGATGCAAAGATCCATTGGATCTGACCTAACCTAAGATCTACGATCTTGATTAAGTGACAAAAGATGTATCTGACCTAGATGAAGAGGTATAAGATAACCTCAAGGAGTTATTCATGTATATGATGAGTATGCAAGAGGATTGCATAGTTAATTGACTGATTGGCATGATCTAAGTAGAGAAGGCTGAGCAGAGAAGCAAAGAGTTGCATAAGTGATTGCTTGGCGGATTTCCAAGCAGATCTGAAGATTGAAAAGAGAATGGAGGCCACTTAGTGAATTAGCACTAGAGATGAATTGGATCTAGATTTGCAAAGTAAGTTGTATGTATCAGATCACACCTGCTGATTACTTTCCAACCATTGTATCAGTCAAAATCCTTTAACCATGTTGACCTAACAGTCATTGTATAAATCCCTTTAGCAAGGTGACATTCAGGTGGAATTTTCTAAGTCCTCTAACAAGTCCACTCCTAATAGGGTGATTAAATCCTTTAACCAGGTCACATTTAGCAATGTGTTTTGTAACCTTTAATAGGGTTGGCTCTTAATAGAGCTCACTTTAGAAGAGTGAAAAGTTGATAGCAAGTTATTGGTGGTTTTTCCCATATTGGGTTTCCACGTTAAATTTTGGTGTCAACTTGTGTGAATGTTTATGTTGTGTTTTACTGTTAAGTTTCTGTAAGCTGATTACATCTGAACAGTAAACTGAATATGTATATTGTTGTTTTATGTTATTGCTGCTGAGCAGATCTAAGTTGTTCAAATTGGTATAAAGTTTAAATGGGCACATTTAGACCCGAGGATAACTAATTCACCCCCCCTCTCAATTATTCTAAATTCATTCTAACAGGTGGAGATCTTCAAAAGGATGACTCATAGTAAAGATACCTAATAACAAACATGGGGGAGAATAAAAGAGTAATACAACCCAAAATTAGACACACCCATGACCAAAGGAGATAATAAAAACTAGAGAGAAAATAGAACTAATAAGAAAAGTGACCATGACAAGACCAAACAAAGAGGAAGATAGATAAAATATTGAGAGGGAAGAGAAACATTGTAGAAGATTAGAAAATGCAAAGAGGAAGAATGAGTGTATTAATGAGGGTCTTGTTGGGTGTGCCAAAGTTGATGTTGTTAAATAGAGAAAGAAAAATAAATAAGAGGGGAAGAATGGCAGACCTCAAAGAAATAAACTTCACAAGGGTAAAAAGCATGACAACTTTTAATTAGTTTAAAGAAGAGCATAAATGATTGTGGAAGATGTATTAGTTGTTACAAATCTTGTTAGCATAGAGGCTCCATCCTACCATAGCTCTTCAAAAGTTTTATAATCAAACCATATCTATTGAACATAATAGATAACTTAGATGATAGATGTTTTGAATTTCTTAAAACTTTCAGAGAAATTTTTGTCCTTTCAAGAGGAATATTTTGATGAATTGGTCAATAGAAGTATACATAAACTAAGAAAGGAAAAGATTGAAATGGGGAATAAAAGTGTGTTCAATTTGGGAGAAGTGTTAGGTTCACTAACTAATGAAATTCTATTAATAAATAAGAAGATTAAAGGGTGCTATGGAAAACCAAAACTACTAGACTAGGATCCATTCCCTATCTCATATAAGAGTAAGATGATTTCACTTGATGAAGTACTACATAAAGAAAAAACAAGAGAATAATAAGAAAATGTATTCTTAGATATGAATTATTTGAGATTAAGGTAGCAAGGGATAGGTGCATTGAGCATTTAAGCCATTGATATAAAAAAGCGTGAATGAGAAAATAAGTAATCCATTACTTTGGAAACCTAAAATACACGAGACAACAATGGAGTTAGCCATCAATTTAATAGTGTTTTGAAAAGACACTATAGAGATTGCAAAAAATGTTTTCTTGTTGTAAACATTAAGGGCAAGGCAGGTGTTAGATTGAATTTAGAATAACTGAGAGGGGAGGGGTGAATCAGTTATCCTCAGGTCTAGATGTAATAAAATAAAAATTTCTGTATTTTAGATCTACTTGGCAGCAGTAGCATAAGTCAACAACTTTAATCATGCAGTTTACTATCAATTGAAATTAACTTGTAGAAACATAATAGTAAAGCAAACCATAATCATTCACACAAGTTGACACAAGTATTTAACGTGGAAACCCAATATGGGAAAAACCACCAGTAACATGCTACCAAGTATTCACTCTTTTGAAGTGATGCCCTATGAGGAGCCAACCTTGTTAAAGGTTATAATAACACACTGCTAGGTGTGACCTGGTTAAAGGATTTAATCACCCTGTCAGGAGTGGCCATGTTAGAGGACTTAGAAAATTCCACCTGGATGTCACCTTGTTAGAGGATTTATACAAATGACTGTTAGGTCAACCTTGTTAAAGGATTTAACTGATATAATGGTTAGAAAGTAATCAACAGTTGTGATCTGGTACATACAACTAACTTTGCAAATTTAGATCCAATTACAGCTCTGATGTAAACTTACTGGATATCTTGCATTGTCATTTCAACCTTTTGATTTTCTTGGAAATTCATCAAGCAATCACACATGCAACTCTCTGCTTCTGTATTCAACCTTCTCTGCCAGATTATGCTAAATAGTAAATAAACTATGCAACTCTTTTGCATCCACTTTTCATTCAGCATCACTTCAACATACTCAATGAATAACCCCTTGAGGTTATCATATACCTCTCTATTTTAGGTCAGATAAATCTTTTTCCACTTAAACAATATCGTAGATCTTAGGTTAGCTCAGATTCAACAGATCATCCCATCTTTGCATTCATTTACTTCTCCAAAGTAGTCTCTAATTAAATCTTGAAATCATGCATTAATTATGGTTACCCATACATTAAATGACGTGGATCAATCTTTAATTAACATTTCATATCCCAATAAAATTAACTAAGTCAGCCAGAGATCTCAAATCTCATCATTAATCAAATTTTTGTAAGTCGGCCAACATCACTGTTTTCACTCGGCAATTTCAATGGTGCTCGGATTTGAACAACTTTTCTCATCACGAATAACTTTACTCAGCACAAGCAACTTTGCTCAACACAAGCAACTTTGCTCAACACAGAACAACCAGAAAAACTATCTTTAAAAGATAAACAATTAATTACTTTGCCAGAGTGCCAACTGATCAAGTACCCTTTTATTTTCCTTAACTCAACCATTCACTTGGTCTTCTTGTTAAATCTTCTCCATCAACAATAGATATGGTACTCAAATAGATAACAGTAGTCTCACCAGTAAAGATTTGAAAAAAATGACAAAATAACAACTACTTGCATTATCACTTTCCAACAATCTCCCTCTTTGGCATTGATGGCAACACAAAGTATTGAAACAATGATTTAACAAGCATAGTTACCAACCAATCAAAAAATTTACTTGTGTTCCTTGATATGAATGATTCTTCATTAATGTCTTTAGCTTCATTCTAAAAATTTCCCCCTCTGTGTCTAATCACACTGTAATCATCTGTGTCTAATCATCTGTAGACTCCCTCTGAGTAGATAATCACTTCAATATGTTCAATAGTAATCTCTCCCTTAACTTATTCCTCTTTATAGGTAATCTCTCCCTCTTTGACAAAAATTCCAAAGACATCAAAATATTTATCATGTACATCTTCAGTATCATGCTGATCCTGTCATCTTTGATTATGACTGATTTTCTTTTCTATCCTTGTTCATCTTCACAAATTTAGCCAGCATCCTAAAGTGTGACTTACTGTGCATCAATGTGTCAAATATTCTCAATGTAACATTTGATGCAACAGTACCATACATAACTTAATTAGCCTCAATTAGGGGAAACACCCCCAATTTACCTCGTAGATACTCATGAGCATCCTTGGGTAGTGCTTTAGTGAATATGTCTACTAATTGTTCTTTAATGTTCACATAATCCAGTCTCACTTCTTTGTTCTGAACTAGCTCCCTCAAGTAATGATACTTGATAGCTATATGCTTTGATTTTGAGTGCATCACAGGATTTTTAGAAATATTAATAGCCTCATGTTATCACAATATATGACAACTGGGTCAGTGATTTCTTCCTTCATACCTTTCAGTAGTATCTTCAACCACACAATGTTAGAACAGTTAACTGTTGCTGCCACATACTCGGATTCAGCTATAGATTGTGAGGTGTAGTTATATTTTTTGCTTGTCCAGGAGATCAATTTCTTTCCTAAAAGAAATGCTCCACCAGTAGTGCTTTTCCTATCATCAACATTTCCAGTCCAATCAGAATCAGTATAAACTCTGAGT
Organism: Thuja plicata; assembly: GCA_018584345.1. Lineage (NCBI taxonomy): Eukaryota > Viridiplantae > Streptophyta > Pinopsida > Cupressales > Cupressaceae > Thuja > Thuja plicata. Next base: position 4,816,019 of record MU226505.1, read on the forward strand.
TCAAACTTGTCATTCTTTTTGTAGTATAGAGCATAGTGATAAGTTCCTTTTAAATATCTCAGAATCCTTTTTATTTCCATCATGTGAGTTTCTTTGGGATTAGCAGAAAATCAGGCAACAATTCCAACAACTAGGGCAATATCAGGTCTACTATGTACAACATATTGTAGTTTTCCAATCATAGATCTGTAGAGTGTTTGGTTCACTTCTTTTGTGTTATCATCTTTTGTCAGCTTTTGTCCAGTAGCCATAGGTGTACTCACTAGTTTGGACTCTTCCATTCCAAAATTTGTCAGTATCTCTTTGATATATTTAGATTGAGTAATATAGATACCATTCTTCATTTGATAAATTTGTACGCCAACAAAGAATTTTATTTCACCAAACATAGACATCTCAAACTTGTTTGCATCTCTGTTGCAAATTTTTGACATAACACATCTTGTCCACTAAATATGATGTCATCTACAAAAATTTCAGCCAATAGTGTACCTTTGTTTTGCTCTGTCTTTAAGTACAAGTTGTTGTTGTCATTTGCTCTTGCAAATCCAATCTTGATCAGATAATTGTGCAATCTCTCATACCATGCTCTTGGTTCTTGCTTCAATCCATATAGTGCTTTGTGAAATCTACAAACCATATCCCTTTTTTTTGGATCTATAAAATCATCAGCTTGCTCGATATACACTTCTTCTTCCAAGATACCATTGAGAAATGCAGATTTTACATCCATCTGATATACTTTGAATCCTTTATAGGTTGCATATGCAAGTAAGGTTCTGACACCTTCCAATCTAGCAACTGGGGTGAAGATTTCACCATAGTCAATTCCTTCCTCCTGTGCATAACCCTTACATACCAATCTATCTTTATTTCTTGTCACATCTCCATGTTCATTCAGCTTGTTCTTGAATACCCACTTTGTGCCAATTAAATTTTTGTCCCTTGACCTAGGTACAAGTGTCCAAGTTTTGTTCTTCTCAATTTGTTCAATTTCCTCATTCATTTCTTGTATCCAATCTTCATTATCTAAAGCATCTTTCACTGTTTTGGGCTCAAATTCACATAACAGACATGTGTCATTTTTCAACTTACTTCTTGTCATAACAACAGAATCCTTTGATCCAATGATTTGATCAGAATTGTGATTTCTTCTCACATATTTTGCTAGATTAGGCTCAGCCCTTGCTTTAGGTTCATTACCAGTATTCAGTTTTGGTTGATTCTGTGACTCGGCATCTCCATCAGATAGCTCAGCATTCACTTCCAGTTGCTCAGCAACTCCACTCTTTGACTCGGCAGGTGCATGCTGTTGATCAGTAGTAGTCTCAGGTAGTGAATTAGAATCTTCCTCATCCAGATATGTGAATGATCTATAGCTTTCAGGCTCTTGTGTACTTTTAGCTTCATTTCTTTCTACAAACTCATCAATTCTTACATTTGCACTTTCAACAATTTTGTTAGTATTATAATTAAGACATTTGTATGCTTTTCTTTTCATTGAATAACCAAGGAATATGTCTTCTTCTCCTTTAGCATCTAGTTTTCCATTTCTGTTGTCTTTTAGTATAAAACATTTGCTTCCAAAGACTTTAAAATACTTTACACTAGGTGCATAACCATACCAAAGTTCATAAGGTGTATCATTTGTACCTTTCTTCACTTGAACTCTATTCAATGTATAAACTGCAGTTTTTATAGCCTCTTTCCAATATTTTTGTGCAACATTTTTCTCCATCATTAGTGTTCTAGCACAGTCCATGATAGATCTGTTTATTCTTTCAGCGATACAATTTTGTGGAGGAGTCTTGGGTGCATACATCTGTCTCTTTATGCCTCGGTCATTGCAGAACCTATTAAACTCATTAGAGATAAACTCTCCACCTCTGTCAGATCTTAAGCATTTCAAATATTTGCCTATTTCCTTTTCAACTTTAGCTAGGTACCATTTGAATAATTGGAATGCATCAGATTTTTCTTTGAGAAATATTACAGTCATCATTCTTGAATAATCATCAACAAATAGAATAAAATATATGGCACCACAATAACTTCTTTCTCCAATGGGACCACAGAGATCAGTATGGACCAATTCCAAAATTTCCTCTGATACATGTGTTTTACTCTTGAAACTAGACTTAGTCATCTTTCCTAGTTGACATTGTTTACACATAGCATTCTTAGGTTTCTTTAACTTAGGTAGCCCTCTAACCTTTTTTAGTTTTCTTATGCTTACCAAGTTATCAAAGTTCACATGACACAACCTCTTATGCCATAACCAAACATCATTGTATTGTGCAAATAAACATGTTTCTTCAGATAAATCTAGATAAAATAAGTTACCTTTGGTCTGATCACCACTTCCAACAAGTTCTCCAGTAGAGTCATAGATCTTAGATTTTCTGTGATGGAATTCAACTTTGTAACCAACAGTGTTTAGCTGTGAAACACTCAACAGATTATATTTAAGATCATCAACCCAATACACATCATCACATCTGATTTTGTTAGTTAGGTTAATCAATCCATTACCTTTGATAAGACATGGTGCATCATTACCAAATTTTACATATCCTCCTTTACATTGGTTTAGGGTTTCAAACTTATCTTTATCACTAGTCATATGATGGGAACAACCACTATCAATGATCCAACGATCATTTTTGCTCATATAAGAGATTAGTGCAGTTTTCTCATCATCATCATAATCTTCTTTCATTGCAACATAAACAACTTCTATATCACTGTCATCAAAATTATCAGTGTTATTGTCAGAAGCTTCTTCAATAATATAACAAGATTTCTGACCTTTATCTTTGTAATCCTTATATTTCTTGAAGTCTCGGTCATCCTTTTTGTCTTTATATTCCATGTATTTGTTGTCCCTTCTTTCATCCTTCTCATTCTTGTTAGGACATCTAGCAGCTATATGACCAAATTTGTTGCATGAAAAACAAATGATAGGAAGTTTACCTCTGTATTTTCCTTTTCCTCTGGGTAGTCTTTTTTCCATAAGTGCTTCAAGTTCTTCAAGATCTTCATCAGAAGTGTCACTTTCACTGTCCACATGTTTCTTTCCCTTTTTGGATTTTTTGAGAACCAGCTGTGATCTAAAAGTAGAATCAATCCCTTGTGGATTATAGTTATCATAATTTGACATTTCAAATGCAGTGAGTCTGCCTATCATATTTTCCATATTTAGATTATTGTTAGGAGTACATCTCAATTCTTGAATTGCAAAAACTCTAATAGCATATACATGAAGTAAAGTTCTCAGTACCTTTCTCATTATGGTATTCTCATCAATTGTTCTATTAGCCCCTCTAATGGCATTTACAACTTCTTTTACTCTACCATAGTACTGAACAACATTTTCACCTTCTTGCATTTTCATTTCGTCAAACTTACCTCTTAGACTTTCCGATTTAGCTCTCAGCACATTAGTGTCTCCCCCATAGATAGAGGCAAGTTTATCCCACATCTCTTTTGCATTTATGCAGCTCTTTATATCATCAAACTTTGAATAGCTCAATGAGGAGGCGATCTCCAACATTGCTTGATTGTGCTCTTTCTTTTCTTTTAGTTGAGCAGCTGTGAGAGGAGCAGTAGGTGATACATAGTCATGTTCAATAAGTCAGTTAGCATCATCTCCAATACCAGCCAAATGTAGTTTAATCAAACTCTGCCATGCATGGAAGTTATCTTTGTTCAGCTTAGGAACCTCCTTATACATCTTGATCTTTTCACTCCAAGTACCTTCAAACTAATTTCAGGAGACCAAAGCTCTGATACCAATTGTTAGAATGAATTTAGAATAACTAAGAGGGGAGGGGTGAATTAGTTATCCTCAGGTCTAGATGTAGTAAAATAAAACTTTATGTATTTCAGATCTACTCGGCAGCAGTAGCATAAGTCAACAACTTTAATCATGCAGTTTACTGTCAATTGAAATTAAATTGTAGAAACATAATAGTAAAGCAAACCATAAGCATTCACACAAGTTGACACAAGTATTTAACATGGAAACCCAATATGGGAAAAACCACCAGTAAAATGCTACCAAGTATTCACTCTTCTGAAGTGATGCCCTGTTAGGAGTCAACCCTGTTAAAGGTTACAATAACACACTGCTAGGTGTGACTTGGTTAAAGGATTTAATCACCCTGTCAGGAGTGGCCTTGTTAGAGGACTTAGAACATTCCACCTGAATGTCACCTTGTTAGAGGATTTATACAAATGACTGTTAGGTCAACCTTGTTAAAGGATTTAACTGATACAATGGTTAGAAAGTAATCAACAGTTGTGATCTGGTACATACAACTCACTTTGCAAATTCAAATCCAATTACAGCTTTGATGTTAACTTACTAGATAGCCTGCATTGTCATTTCAACCTTTTGATCTTCTTGGAAATCCCTCAAGCAATCACACATGCAACTCTCTGCTTCTGTATTCAGCCTTCTCTGCCAGATTATGCTAAACAATAAATCAACTATGCAACTCTTTTGCATCCACTTTTCATTCAGCAGCACTTCAGCATACTCAATGAATAACCCCTTGAGGTTATCATATACCTCTCTATTTTAGGTCAAATAAATATTTTTCCACTTAAACAATATCGTAGATCTTAGGTTAGGTCAGATCCAACAGATCATCCCATCTCTGCATTCATTTACTTCTCCAAAGTAGTCTCTAATTAAATCTTGAAATCATGCATTAATTATGGTTACCCATACATTAAATGACGTGGATCAATCTTTAATTAACATTACATATCCCAATAAAATTAACTAAGTCGGCCAGAGATCTCAAATCTCATCATTAATCAGATTTTTGTAAGTCGGCCAACATCACTGTTTTCACTCGGCAATTTCAACGGTGCTCAGCTTTGAACAACTTTGCTTGTCATGAAAAACTTTACTCGGCACAAGCAACTTTGCTCGGCACAAGCAACTTTGCTCAGCACAAGCAACTTTTCTCGGCACAGAACAACCAGAAAAATTGTCTTTAAAAGATAAACAATTAATTACTTTGCCAGAGTGCCAACTGATCAAGTACCCTTTTATTTGCATTAACTCAACCATTCACTTGGTCTTCTTGTTAAATCTTCTCCATCAACAATAGATATGGTACTCAAACAGATAACAGTAGTCTCACTAATAAAGGTTTGCCAACAATGACAAAATAACAATTGCTTGCATTGTCACTTTCCAACAGTAGGATGTGATGAAATAAAAAATTAAGTTATTAGACTTTTTGACCTTCTTGTTGAAAAACACATTGGATTGGTATAAAAAAACCCCATCCTAAACACGAAAAAAGATTGGGAAGAAGTGAAGAAAGACTTCTTAGCCAACTTTGATACTCTAGACATCCAAACATAATGTGTAAGTAAGATGAGAAAATTAGTTCAAAAGGAGGATGAATCAGTCAAAGAACATGATAAAGGATTCAAGGAAGTATTGTAGATGTTGGAAGAACCCTTGACTAAAAGGGAAAATAATGAATGGTTCATTTTTGAATTCTAGAAGGATAATAGAGAAGCATTGGATATGATGATTTTGACACTTATATAGATGTTTTCTCTATGACTTTCCACATTTAGGTCCAACAATGGTGCATTAAAGGTAAATATGGACAAAAATAAGCCTTTAGAGATTACAGTTAGTGGTAGAGGAGTTAGTTTTGCTACTAGGTATCATGACTAAAGGAGAATCAAATAAGTCTAAACATAAAATCTTCTATTCATGTTGCTCAAGGAAAGGGCATGGCCAAAATGAGTTCCCCAAGGAACAAGGAGAAAGAATAATAATTGTTGTACAAGAGAAGATATAAATTGCCTCAACCAAATTGAGGTCATTGTCTTATTGGACATGGATGGGGCAATCACCCCACTTAAACTTGCTTGGCTAGATAGTTATGCCTTCAAAAAGCGTATGATCATCTAGACCCTAGATGTCTGCTACATCATGACTCTGACATGGAGGTAGACTAGAAAAAACCTTAAGAGTTATAAGACAACCCTTTGCAGCACTATCAAGATGATAATACACAATCCAATTATAGAGGAGGAAGAGGGCACAAAATGAATGATTGCAAGAGGAATGATGCAACTTGTTACATATGGAGCTCATATAATTCTCCTTGACCCTTATAGTCTTAATACACATTGGATTTGAAGTTTTTTAGTTTATTATAATCTTTGATTATAAATAGATAGTTGAATAATATTGATGATGTTAGTGGGTATTTGGTCCAATTTCTCATTAGACCTTTTAGTAATGGATATTTGTACAAATAATTATTATTTTGTAATTCTTAGATTAAGGTTTTGCATATATTTTGAAATGCTTGTGGACTAAATTTGAATAAATCAAGCCCCTTAAGGTAGAAATCAAGCTTTGAGGGAATGATTTGGTGTGCACGAATGATAACCCATGAGACTACCTTGACAAAATGTAGAATTTTGAAACCTCTATAGCCTTCCTATCTAATATGGAATTTGCATTAGGATAATATTATTTAAGCCTTTAGGGAGCTGTAAGATTGTTAGGCTTAATTTCTTTTATGTCAAGACATTTGATGGGTTGATTTTTCAAATTTGAGACAATATTAAAGGCATAATTTTTAAGCATGAAGATGACCCATGTTCAAACTTTGATGCAATAGGTCACTTTTTAGCTCTAAATCAAAATTTTCCTTGAATAATTTCTCCTTCTCACTTATTTCTTATCCCATTATTTGAATGAATGAACTCTTTTAAGTACCAAATCTTCATAACCACTTTCCTAAATCTGTGCCAATTAAACTCATAATAGGTAGTAGAAATGGACAAGAGTTGGCTATTTAAATTTGAAACAGGGGTTGATCTTCATCCCTCAAGATGTAAAATATTGGTAAATCTTACTCTCTTTTTTGAAAAATATTAATTTCTATTGACGAATCTTTTCTTTCCTTCAAATAAACTATTGATTTTATTGATAACTCTTTTACATCACTAAAATATTGTAGATAATCTTGACAAATCTTGGAAAATAATAGAAAAATGTATTAAATATGATAGAAAGTCCTTCCATTTAAAAAAAATCTTATAGAAAAGTAAGGGCCCAAGGGTGGAGATGATTGATGGGTTTAAGGGGTAAAATTTACAATATTTAGCTGCCACTATTGATTTAAAATGTAATGTAATGACCCTTGTTGTATTCTATGAGGTAAAATGTATTCATAGTTTGTAATGTTCATGGGACCCGAAATTGTTTTTAGATTGTTGACCTCGTATTTACTACTAAAAATATTATTGAAGTCATTTTATTAAAATGAGCCCAATACTAGAGGGAAGTTGGCATGGATTTGCAAATTTTACCATAATTCAATGTTAACTCTACTTTGAATTGTATTTAAATTAACACGAATATATATTTCAAACTATGTAGGAAATTCTCATTCAACATGAAAAGTAAATATTTAGATATAATGAAATACAAAGTTAATGTATATCAATAGATTAATAGTATAAATTGTGTTTCTTCACACAAATATTTTGTAAAAGTTGTAAAATATAATTTTTTTTGCAATGATTAACTTACTAAAATGCTTCTGGGAATGATTGTGTGATGGTAAAAATTGTGACAGAATCATTCCCAGAAGCATTTCAGTATTGTCATGGATTGTGGAAACTTGGTATCTCTGATGAATAACTTATACAAATAAAATAAGCAAAGTTAATTCAATTATCTTAAAAAACCCTCAACTCTTGACATATGAAAAGAAAACTTAGATTAAATAAAACCACTCTTTAACTTGATAAGATCAACCTCAAAGTCAAAATAAAGACATGCAGTAAAACATGATCGATCGTCTACTTTCTAACCTGTAACATGTTCATCTATCACTCTCATTTATGATAATTGCTATACACAAAAAATAACCCTTTTGTATATTGTATACAAACATTTCCTCAATAAAAGTAACAAACAAAAACCATTTGAAGCATTATGATTAATAAAAGAGAGGATGATTTGCTTTCCTTGTTTAGGATTCATTTTATTTAAAGCCTTTTGTTGCCACGTAATAATAACGATTGATTTATTTATGGACTATTGTCATAATTTGCTTTATGGACTATTGTAATTATATTGGTTGATTGCTTTATGGACGACTTCCCTGGTATTCCCGGTGCTTCACCTCTATGAGTATCACCTAGATGCAATGAGTGCTAAGTGTTCTATTCATTCTCATGAGAGATGAGTTCGTGTGAACCACTACTCATGAAACACAGGTCAATGATTTTGACTCAAAAAACAACATAGTTGAATCCTGATACCAATATCACAATTTGACTTGCTGTGAAAAATACCCCCCACTTATCGACTATTGTCACGTTAAAAAAACCTATAAAATATGGAAAGATGGTAAAAATTAAAAATAAACAAGTTATAGTTAAATTAAGAAAGAAAATAATTAAAGAAGTATACAATATTAAGAAATATTAAATAAAAAATCAGAATATTGAAATAAATATTAACATCATTGAAAATTAATTTATATAAACATATGAATAATAAGATAGACAAATCAATCTGATTACTTTATCTAAATAGTACATGTGTACAAATAAAACAATTCTATTATACAAGGCAAAATTCTAATGTAAAAAAATCAATTGAAAAAAGAATCCACATGAAATCTAAATACCTTTAAATATTTGTTAATAAAAATAACTTTAAGTTAAACTTTTAAGTTTCGTCTTAAGAACCCTTATAAAATTAAGCTCGCTTAGATTCATGGGTTCCATACTATCCAATATGCCTTTTTTTAATGTTCAAGAATGTTATAAAATATATTATCCATCTTTTGTTTGTGAAAACATTATTAACCAATTTATAAGAGCCCCCCACACCATTCTATTAGAGGCTATAATTTATAATTTTCCAAACACTCAAACTCTATCACGCTGACGGAATTCTCAATAAAAAATTCTAAATAAAAAATTGAACATTAATCAATTACGGTGGGAGTGGGACCATGTTATTAAATGCCTCAAAAGTCAGAGAATGGATGATATGAACAATCCGCTAACCTCTTTAAAAAAAAACTCATTTCTTTTCAATAAGGAAGAGAATCTACAAAAGAAGAAAAGCAACTCGGGTCCAAATTGCTCTCTAAAGATGTAATATCACATGTATATCTATATATTATCACCATTTTACTGTTATCATATGTAGACTCAAAAATATATGGCTGGTATAGTAGACTATAAAAGGACCTTTCCTTTCCTTTCACACCATTATCTTAACTTGCGAGGAATCTCCATGTGTCATTCAAATCAATACAAAAGTGCAACTTTATCGTAAAAATATTAAAATAAAAAAGTCTTTTATAATCAATTGAGATTTTTTTCTAAGAGGAAATCTTCTTTGAATTGTTATGGGTGAACTTCTTTGAATGAGTTACACACCGAGTAGGTGTGACACAAATTTTTAACTTTGAAGCTAAAATAGGAAGAGTTTTATAATGGAAATGCAAAATTTAAAACTAAATTTTGGATCAGTAAGTTATTTTTGAAATGGAAGTTTTAGCTTGGAAAAGTTTACATTGGAAGTTATCTATTGGGAATATGGTTTAGCTAGTGAGATGTCTTTTTTGCTATTGAGTGAAAAACATGAATTATATATTTTGGGATTGTCCGTTTGTTTGTTTGTTTGTTTGTTTGTGTGTGTGTTTTAATTTATTGAATAAAGATGGAATAAATTACACATGAAAAAAAATGGTAGTCCAAAGGAATGGAACTATAGAAAGAGGAATAAGAAAAATGATTTGTTTATCATGGACTAGAGAACTAGTACAAAACCGACTCAAATATACAATAAAACCAGCCCAAACATGACAAGTTTGACCAACAAGAAAGCCTTAAAAATACAACAGGAAAAACACAAAAACCCTTACAATATAAACTTGAAAAGTCTTTGAAGTTGACTTGCACAAAAGACGTCTTTATCATGGAGCTGCATACATAAGAAATAATTGATTGTTGTCTTTAGAAACTTTTTTCCTATTTTTTTTGCCTTGAGCTAAATTGGTAACAAACTAATTTGGATCTTCTTTTGTATAACAATGTTATTGTTGGTTCAGTTAGACATGCTATTTTAAGACATATTTGGACAAATAGATATTCTGTTGTGTTCTCTAACAATTGTTATCAGACAGCTATAATTCTCAGGCTTTGCTCTGACATCTTTCTTCAAATTGTCTTTCTTTTCTCCCAGGTAAAGGTCTTAACGAAGATGAATTTAAATAGGAGCAATACCTAGTCTTACTTTATTATTAAAGAAACTAAATAATTGATAAACACAATTACACATCAACACATGAGAACACAAGATATTTATGGAAACCCAAAAGGGGAAAACCACAATGAGAATAGTTGCTTGGATCTATTGTCCAAATCTAACCTCACAAAGTAAATGAAGAAAAAATAATATTTTGTAGGCACCAACCCACAATAATTATAACATATGATGGAGACATCAATTCCCTAAACAGTTTTGTAGGCACCAACCTAAAGGAGACACTAATCTCCTAAGCCAAGAATTAAGCATGAACTTAGGTGATGAGACATGACCCTTAGTTATAGTAGTATATATGAAAGATATGTTGTGTAGACCTTCAATCCAAAACTTTGAAAATCTCCCTAATTTGATAATATTTTAAAACTCCTATAGTGTGCATAAGATATGCATTTCAGGTCGCACACTTCACAAATTGACTAGACAACCCACACAATTTTTGCCATGATTATTAGTTCTACTCACATCATAACACATTTGTAATGAATCCAAATAAAATTTATATACATGCATTCCTACATTAGTTACAATCAATAGTTGACCTAGAACTTATATACAACATCTGCAAGTTGGCCACGTGCATATTTTAAACCAAACATGTAATAGGCCTAATCCAAAAGCCAACACATTACTCTAAGAGTGGGATCACACTATGCATTACTCAAAAAAAAAAAGATGGTCCCAACACACTTCTACATGCTTCCTCTAGTTGGCACATAGTGCAATAATCTAGCACATTCATCAAGAACATCAAAATAGATTGTGAGTTGGCATAATCAACATTTTGTCAAATCTATCTTTTTTTCTATTGAAGCTCATCTTGTGAAACATTGAAATGTGATACATTATATGAAACTATAATTTACTTCCAAAATACAAGCCATAACTCTCTATTAAAACATAATGCAGAGCCAAACACCATGACAATGCAAATGAGTACACATACTTCTAGACAATAAAACACATGCTGGACAATCAAGTGCTACTAATATCAGAGCATAATGATAGCATTAAGAGGGATAATAAGCACATTTGAGTATGTCCTTTAGATGTTTTTCATGCCATGATAGAATTAATTAAACCTACAAAAACCTCCCATATACCTTGACATCAATGACAACATTATGTCCAACAATCTCCCCCTTTGTTATTGATGGAAAAGCACAAAATGTCCCCCCTTGTGAATAAAAGTCCTCTTTGTCAAACAAGCTCTATTTTATTTGTGGGTGATGACCTTGTCAAATCATTGGGAGATAATTATTGTCCACTTACTAAGTGTATCTGAAGAAAGGATCAATCCACATTGGTGAAAATTGATAAAGCTAGCTTCGTGGATGCATTTGGTATCTTTGGAGCTATGAGCATAGATATAGACATGGATGAAGAGAAGAGACAATATCACCTACATAAACGTGTCTTGAAGAAGAATACAATTCCCAAGTTTATGCCAAGAGATGGGAATAGGATAATACCAATTCCAGATAATATTAATGAACCATATGATTTGGATACCTTCCACAATTATCTCAAGTACACAATATATGGTTTGTGTAAGGTTTTGGGAATGGATGGAGGAAAAATAGTGATAGAGGATCTGTTGATGCTAGCTATGGATATTCAACACTCACATATAAATAAAGAATGTGATTGTGTGGGCTTCATCATCAACATAATTCATAGTGATATGGCTGTTATTTAGAGCAATCATTCCATAATTGATTTCAAGCATTACTCAATTCTAATGCATCTTATCTTGTTCTACAATGCTGATCATATGGATGAGGAGTTGATACTAATGAAGGAAGACATGGGCATGCAAATGTCAGTACAAATAAGGACAAGGGTATGGGAAATTACAACTTACGCTTCTTCTTTTTTGTATTTTGAAAATTGGATCGTGAATCCTCTTAGAAATATGTTAGGTGCAAAAGAGGATAGAATTCCTTTGGAACTTAGAAGAATGATTAGACCATTGCATGGTAATAGTTAGGGGGCCATTAGGCACAATTTGGGGGATTCATTTTTATTTGAAATTTTTACTATTATTAGAGTTTTTGGGTGTCCCCAACCACCCCATATATTTCCAAAATATGTCCTTGTCAGGGTAGGCATAATTAAATTTATTTGGCAATTGGCACTAGTTGATAAGGAATACTTAGGTCCTAAGAAGAAGAAAGACACATTCTTACCTAGATTGTGGGTGGTAGACAACTTTACAATAGGTAAATGGGATTTGGATTCCATGAATTATTTTCTAAGGTATTACAGATTGTATACTGCTAAATTAAGGTTATGTGATCTTGAGGGATTCATGAGGCACAATTTGAAGGAGATGGAAAATGTTGCTTTGCTAGTTCATGAGCCTTTTCCCGAGGAGGATATCATCAGGAATACAATTATCTTTGATGAATTGGTTGAGAAGAGGAGATGGAAGGACATCTAGAGAGTGGAAAGGGAATCCAAGGAAACTTATCCTTCTTTCCATGGTTTTTACCATGAATTGGGGTATTGGGATAGATTGAAAACTTTTCTTGAAAAATATGATGAAATCATGGAGAAGATGCCTGATGTGTCTGCTCGAGAAAAAACTAAGGTGAATCCTAAAGATGAGGAGTCATCACATGAATATGTGCCTTTGAGAAAGGGATATATTGAAGTTGTGGAGGAAGGTGATGAGGCTGAGTCTTCACAAAGGGCATTAATCAAAAGATAAAAGGTTGAACATATTTTCAGAGTAATGAAAGATGTTTCCAAGGCAGTAATCACTTAGAAGGGGCCATACTTCCATGAAATAAGAAAAAAATGAGGGATGCTCAGAAACCACCTGAAGGTGGAGAGACTGGGGAGTCAAATTTAGCACTAGTTTCTCAGATGGATGACAGGTTGCTACTCTCCAATTTGTTCCCGCAGGATGATGAGTTCGTCTAGATTGACGAATTCAAGATTTTTTTGTTCAAATTGAAAGACAATGAGTTAAAATTGACCTTTGGGCCAAAAGATGATACTGAGGAAAAGAAAGAGAATTTATTACATGCACTAAAGGAGTATGATCTAGATAGTCATACACTCACTATGAAACAGACAAGGGAACTATTAACAAGAAGTGGGATGCTTCTAGTGCTTGTATGGGACATGCATTCCTATTTTTTCACTGACCAAATAAGGAGACAACCTGATCCAATCTTCAAATCTAAATTTGAGTTTGGTTAGTTTATCAGAGTATCTAGTTTTGAACCAAAAAGAAAAACATTAGATATCTGGTCACTTGGACCTGCCACACAGAAGTCGAGACTTATTGATATACAAGATAAAAGGAAGGGTGATAAGCTCACTGGAACATTTAGAATGTGATCAATGTAGAGATTTTTGATCTTTCAACTCATGTCTCTTTTTTCAATCGAGCTAAAGTTGAAGATTTGGAGAGAAGAGCTGCAGAAACGTATAATAGTCTAATCAAAATCTCCAAAGAATATAAAGGGCATCTCATGTTGAATAATAATCTTGAAGAGAAGATTGCTAAGCTGACTAAAAATTTAGTCAATGTGCTAGTATTTTTTGCTCGTGGGATGGTAGATGTTTTAGTGGAGATTGATGCTGAGTTTATTCCAACTGATGCTATTTTTTTTTGTCCATATTGTAAATGATCAAAATATGAGTGATTATGCTGATAGAATAGAAAAACTAGAGGAAGAAAAGAATACTTTGGGAGTCAAAGTATTGTTGGAAATTCTACAACATAGGATAGATATGTTAGAGAATTATTGGATTTGGTCCATAGTTCTTATGTGTCCCTACAATTTGCTGAAGGGAAATGTGTAGAAACAATGGCCATTCTGAACCCATTTTTCACCTTATGGTCAGGAAGGAATTTATCAATAGGAAAATTTGTAGCTATTTTTATTTATAGGTTTGACTTACCTGACAAGATTGCAGATACAAAGGATATGGTGAATGTAGTGAACACCTTGGTTTCATTCTTCAAAGGGAAAGATCAGATAATCAAGGGCAAGTTGCAGCTATTTGGTGAGTCATACAATGACTATGTTCGTAGCGTCAATGACAAGGAGGGAAAGTTGAAAAATATCTATACATGGATAAAAGAATTTGATTTGATTGTGGATAATGTTGATACATTGTTATATATGACAAGGGATATTGATACACCTAGTTTCAACGATGTACTAGACAATCTTTCTAGAACAGAGGTAGATTTTGAAAAATTTGTTGCAGATGCAAGAGCTATAACTGATACTTGTTGGAGTGAGGTAGTTGAGAAGTTGGAAACTATTAATAATTTTGAATGACCAACAGATATAGATTTTTCCATATGGGAGATGGAACTAAATAAAGGCAAATATATTTGAGCTATTAAGTTCTATAGATTTTGTCTTTTTGTGGATGGTTACTCATATGGAACTTGAGCTTGTTTACATGGAGAAAAATTATCTTAATAGGTACCTTTACTTTTCCCTCAATAGTTGTTGGTAGCCTACGAATTTTAGAGAAATTGTATTTGATTATGTTTAGACAAAAGTGCTAATTGTCATTTTTCTGATGCCAAGTTCCAGCGATGCAGAATTTGAAGACTTGTTTTGGTTCATCCAAAAAAAAATTGTTACTTGTCAGTTTCATGTGAAAGACATACCACATTTATATTGTAGTCCCAATTTTTCTTTTCCAGCTTTATTCAATTTGAAAGATTTGGTGATCTTCCCAGGCTTTTCTTTGTTATTAAGAAATTTTTTGTTTTTCCCTAAGTGATATGTAGCTTGTTGCAATCCTTGTGCTATAAAAGGATTTCCAAGATCACTTAGGAAGGGCTGAGAATTTTTGTTTTGAATTACTCAGAGTTATTTCAACCTTGGTCAGGTTTAGAAGATATCATGAGTTTTGTGTAACATTTACAGAGAAAATTTAAAGTTTAGTATTGGAGTTTTAATTCTGTTGAGTCTTATTTTAGTGAGAAATCACATGTATGAAGACAATGATTTTGAAGTTAATACAATATAATTCAGATTTGGTGCTCTCCTCTATGTTGGTTTTATGAGTTAAGAATTCAATAATTCAAAGTTCTTATTCAATTCACTACATATTGGTTATATGTGTATGTTTTAATTTTAATCTTTGATCAAAGATCATTTAAAATGCTGAAAATTAATTCACGAGTTCATAATGTTAACATAAGGATCGTTATAAGAAGTCTAGTTCTGGATTACATGAATTGATGTTATTGTAATGCAATAATAATCTGAGTCTTGGATCATTATCAGTTTTATGTCATTCATACAATGGGTTGTAAAATAAGAGTATTGCCCAATGGAAAAGGCACTAATCTAAATATGCAAGGATTGTTAGTTTGTTGGTTCATGTTGTCAAGTGATACCATCTTTTGATAAAAATATGTTTATCTTTCATTTTTATATGTGGTGTGTGTATTGCATGCTCTATAACAATTGAGAATTAATGAGTAATTAGCTCATACTTAACATTTTCTTGTTATTGTTGACCGTAATATGAGGTAATCTATTTATCAAATTCAGGGATGTGTTTAATGAGGTGAAATTATACTAAATTTAGGCTTACCCGCCTTGGTCTTGTAGAGCCAAAAGTGTAGGGGGAGTTTTAAATCCATGTTAGTTGGCCTAGTCATTAATGGTGGTTTGGTCACTAGAGTTGGAAACTCTTTAGAATTTATAATGAATGTATTGGTAGTTATTGAAGCATAAACTATTTTTGGGAACCAACAAAATGGTGACACCGTGAATCTACTGGGGAGTTGTGTACTAATTGCATAATTGATAAGGTTGATAGTCAATATTGCTCCTTGACTTGTTGATTTCAGTCCAGTTAGTTTTTCCAAAGGATTGCATAGAGTTGATATTATTTTTTCATATTTTGGGGTAGAAGGATATTGTTTTGTCTCTGAGATATAAATATTTGACTCCAAGGTTGATATCTTGTTTGGAGTTAGTTTTGTTTTGTAGGAGGTGATATTGTAAGAGTTTTCTTGCAATATTTTTCATAAAATCTTTCCCAATTTATATTGGGTGGCGAATCGAATCTCTGCACCAGTGTTGAGTAAAAGTTTTCTATATTTTCAAAGAATACAAGATGAGCAAGAAAGTCACAATATCTTGGGTGAAGCAGCATCCCGAGGAAAAAATAGAGGGTGAGATTCATAATACTTCAAGGAGTGGATGCTCATGGAGAAATTAGGGAACAAAAAATGCTTCCCATCATGGAAACCAAAAAGTACAAGTGCAAGTATAGGAAAGATTTTCAATACTATTCCTGAAACCAGTGAAACTTTCCCTAATGATTCTGAGCATGTAGAGGTTAGAATGTATGAGAACTTATTTTATTCTCTTGTTGATCAAGAGGGAGAACCAAAACATAGAAAGGGAGTGAATCATACTACTTATAACAATAACAATAGAAGATCAAGAAGAAAAAGTAGAGATGTCCCGAATAGGATATCTGGTGATGCATCTCCTACGTGTAGCTTTTCTCCTTTTAGGCATTTGTTTTCTTAAAACGAAGAAGAAACAATGAAATAAACTACCCCTTCAAAGTCAGAAAGTATTTTTCTTGATTTAGAAGAAGTCTTTGAGGATCTTGATTCCTTAAAGAGGAAAATTCATGAGAAAATTTCCTTAAGAGATAGAAATATCAAAGAGAGAGAAAAGGAAGTTAGAGATGTCTTGATTGAAAAAAACTAGACTACTAAAAAAATTGGATGACCTTAAAGCCATAAATTATGAAGAGCCTAAGACAAATGTTGAGGGTCTTATTGTTTGTAAAACTTACAATATTGGAAAGCCTAAGAATACTTTTGTCCCTCAAAATAAATCAGTACCTCAAAATAATGAGGGTGATAAGGATAAAGGAAAGCATAAATTTGTTGGTATATTTATTAATGAGGATGTTAATAATGGTCATGTTGGTGGTGGTATGTCTTAGTGTATATTGAGTTGGAAAGAGAAAGAAAAGAGAATGATATTCTTGCAAAAGGATTACAGAAGGGAGAGATGGAAGCAAATGCATAAGAAATGAATAAGAAGATTATGTTCTTGAAATAGTCTGCTACACTCATCTCTGTTGGTACTTCTTCTGAAACTATCTCATATTTCACCAAAGAGCTAATGTCCTGCCACTTGTCATTTCAAAAATTCTTGTTATTGGATGAAATATGGGACCTGGTACCAGTGTCCAAGCTGCTACTAACCAATTTCAAAGGATACCAATTAACATTGAAAGGTATAGAAAACTATTCTTTACTGGTATTCCTAGTTACCCTAACCCTGTTTCAAATGAGATAAGGGAAAAATTGACAAAGTTTGCTAGAAATAATACTATTACTTTTGAGGAACATCGAAACAAGTTTACTGATATGTTCAATAACTATGAGGTTGAGCATGAAGATGTAGTAATGAAATTTTTTGTTCAATCTTTAGTTTAAGATGCCAGAGATTGGTTTAGAGGCTTGACTAATAATAGTATATATTCTTGGGATGAATTTGAAAAGTGTTTTAGAGAAAAATACGGGGACAAGACTAATGAAGGTTTTATGTTGAATGAGTTTAATAAAGTCAAGAAAAATTAGAATGAAGAAGTCATTGAATTCAACATAAGATTTCAAAAGGCTATGAACAAATCATTCCAAGTCATGAGGCTTGATGAGAAGGTATGTCTAGCTACTTAATTAAATGCTTATGATGCAAAGATGGCTTATTTTATTAGGAATAAGGAGCCTAGAACTATCAGGGAAGCATTTAAGTTAGCTATGAATATTGAAAACAATAGAAGGGTGTTTGGAAAATTGGGGAGAGAATATGATCCTAATTTTTCTAGATCTAACAAGAAAGATAATGATAAATACTCTAATGTAAAGCCTAAGGAGGAGGATAAATTGGATAAGGTTCTAAATGTATTGAAGGAATTGAAGTTTTGTGGAAATAAGAGTGATAGGGATTCTATTGGTGATAAGCTTAATTATAATAATTTTAGTAGGCAGTCCAGATTGCAAAATTATCCTTACAATACTCAGTGGAAGGAATGGGAAGCCTGTGCAACCATAAAAAAGGGGAAATCAGATTTAGTAACCCATGATCCTTTACATAAGAACACAATAAATGTGAATTAAGATGTTCCTTGGTGTATGAAATGAAAACTACCTCACAGTTTTGACTATTGTGTTGGTTCACAAAACATGTCAACTAGTGAAGAGCGGGAAGAGGAGATTGACAAAAATCATGATGAGGAAGATTGTCTCATGAAATCAACATATTTATGGGATGAACTTGATTTTGGTGAAGAAGTTGAAGATCAAGATGTCAGGGAATGAAGGAGGAGGAAAGAGGAGTATCGTCAACAAGTTTTCTCTGAAGGTGGTGAAGAAACTGATGATAACTAGTGCAATGTTGAACATACTTCTCCTCCCTTTTTACTGAGAAGACCTTATGATGAAGAAATAACACAAATTTCAGCAGACATAGTTACAAAAGAAAGGGGTAATTACCATTTGAGAAATAGATTTGTTGAAAGTGGGGATGGTAATCCTGCTGGTATGTTCATCAAAGATCAGAAGGGTAAAAAAAAATAGTTATTGAAGAAGGATGAAGATGTTGTAAAGATCAAGGAGGTAGAGACGAAGGCTTGGATTAAGAAGGTTGAGGTTCCTAAACTTATTGAAGCAGCTTCTGCATCCAAAATCAAAATAAAGGCTACTAAAAAGTTTGCTACTCCTATTCAACATGATATTAAGCAAAATAGGAAGATCGAATGCAGCCAAGAAACTCAAGCTAAAGATACTCTAGGTAAAGAAATTTATGTCCCTGAGTATATTATTGTATATATGTTGTAGTTAATTTCCCAAATTACAGTTAAAGTCCCTTTGCTTGAGATAATGAGGATAGAGGAACACAAAGAAAAAACTTTAGCATGGTTTAAGGGTGCATCCTCTGTTAAAATTGAAAAATTAGATAAAGATAAGATATCAAAGGATGGAAAAAGTAAAAAGGAAAAGAAAGAAAAGGCACCTGAGGGATTAGATTCCTAAATTCCTTCGATGTATTTAGATAATTTTGTGAATGTGTGTCTAGGCAGTGTGGACCCTTTCTTTTTACCATGATAATTAATGGAAAAATGCTTAAGAATTATATGATAGACTAAGGGACATCAAATACACTAATGCCAATCAAAATTATGGATTCTATGGGGTTGAAGGTTGAAAATCCAAATGGGAGATGTCAAGCCATGGATTCAAGAGAAGTTCCTGCCAATGGTACTATCAAGGCCCTACCATATAATTTGGTTTCATATCCTGATAAGGATTTGAAGATGAGTGTTCTTATTGTAGATATTTATCCTCATTTTGGCATGTTGTTATCAAGAAAACAAAGTGCATCTATGGGAGGAAGTTTGCATTGTGATCTTTCTTTTTCTACTTTTAATATTATTGATGGTGAAAATGTAAAGGTTAACTGTGAGTCAAGGGTCCCACACATGATTGAGATTAGTGGAGATGAAACTATGACTTATTTCCTTGACACTAACATGGACACATTCAAGGTTGAAGATCTGATAAGAGATGAGAAGAAAAGGCCTATATCCTTTTTTGAGGATAAGGAGAATTTATCTGATGAAAATAGTATTTGGATTATGTACTTTGATGGTGGTATTTCAAAAGAGGGTGTAGGTGCAGGTGTTCTACTAATATTTCCTAGTGGTAAAACTTTTAAATTTTCATTCACTTTGTTGTTTGCTTGTACATTTATAATGTTGTAGAATATGATGTATTATTGATTGGGATGAGATTCATTTCCAAGCATGGAATTAAGAATCTTAGCGTAATTGGAGATTCTGAATTGGTCATATCTCAAGTTAGATCCAAATATGCTCCAAAGAATAAGAGATTAAAACAATATAGGAATGATATTTGGGATGAGATTGAGAGTTTTGATTCTTTTAGGATTTACTGGATGGAAAAAAAGACACAAAAAATGGAAGATCTCTTAGCTAACATTTCTCTCTGTAACATATAAAATAGAGGTTACTAAAATGTAACATAAGAAAAGATGTCACATTTGAAAATGTAGATGTTTGTGTGATGTGTGGGGAAGATAAGATGTTCCTTTCAACCTCAAATGCACAAATGAAAGATCCAAATTGATCAACCCAAAAAGGATCAATGCACAAATGAATCAATCATTTGGAAATGAGAGCAAAGAGGAAAGATCTTAAATTCCCATTTTAGAAAGGAATGTATATGATAGTTCTAGGAATTGAAATGCATGAGATGAAGTACCAACCATACAAAGTGGCAGATCAAAGATTGCTGTTTTCTGACATTTGTAGACTATTTCTAGAGATGCTGACAGTTGATACCGAACCGGAACAGAGAGACGGACAAAACCCAGAAATCTTTTTTTGTTCCAATGTTGTCTTATAAAAAAGGTCAACCTTGTACCACTTTTGCCAACTCGATCTACTCAACTATGAAAGTGTCCCTATTCGCACAGTCTGAAAGAAATCCGAAAAGGGTATCCAGATCTGGTCTCAGATCTACAGTCCCAAACCTATACCTATAAGAATTTATTTTTTTTTTGTTGTGGGGGAGGGGTTTGCCTTGGTCAAACCCCGGTTTTGGAATTAACCTTATAACATAATTGAAATTGCAGAGATAAACAAAGTAAACACATAAATTCACCTTGCTTATATGGAAGCCCTTATGGCGGATTCAAATCTGTGAATCTACAAGTATGTATGCATCAAATGGATCTAGAATGTAGAATTTATCAAGTAGGATGTCTTCAATCAATCGCTTGTAGATATCCAACACAAATTCTTGAATGGGTTCTTGAATTTGGAAGAGGCTTGGAAGAAGGTGGATGGAGAGATCAGCAAAAGGGCACTATGTAGCTTGAATCCTTCAATGGCCTCCAATGGATCTCCTTCATGAAAATGGATGCTTGAA
>MU226505.1:4859688-4890726 GCA_018584345.1 Thuja plicata
TTCTTACACATGATGTTGTCGGGCTTGGTCATCGTCGGTAAGCCTCTGACATTTCTCTTTTTGCTAATCTTTATCATGTTGTCAAAATTCACATGACACAATATTTTGTGCCACAACCATATGTCTTAATTTGTAGCAATCAAACAAGTGGTGTCAGTATCATTCAGATAGAATAAGTTACCTTTTGTTTTCTCATGGGTACTAATCAGATTTCCTGACTTATTGAAGATCTTTGGATTCCTATTTTCAAATGCTACTTTGTGACCTAAATTATTCAACTGAGAAACACTCAATAGATTATAATTCAATCCATTTACCTAGTAAGCATTTTCATATTTTATCTGGTTATTCAACATTATGGTTCCTCTACCTTCAACTAGACAAGGTGTGTCATTACCCATTCTTACTGGACAACCTTTATAGTATTCAAAAGTTTCAAACTTTTTCTTATCACTGGTCATGTGGTGAGTGCAGCCACTATCTATGATGCAAACATCATTTTTACTAAATTTAGATATGAGAGTTGTTTATACATACCTTTCTTCATCATCATCTGAATAATCTTTCACTGCTACAAACAACATCTCGATGTCTTCATCATATTCGGTGTCAGTGTCATCATCTTTGCATTTTGCTAGGTAACTGGCCTTCTTTCATTTGTCCTTGTAGTCTTGGGTATCTCTTCTTTTTGATTGTTGGTAGCTTCTATAATCACCTTTGTCAGACTTCTTTTCAAATGACCTGTCATTACTTCTGTCATATTTTCTTCTGTTAGTACATCTTGCAACAAAGTGTCCAATCTCTTTGCAATTAAAACAAACAAGTGGTAATTTTGTTAGAATAGTCTGAAAGGATAACTGGGGGGGGGGGGGGTGAATCAGTTATCAGCTAATTTAATTATTTTCTCTTATTAATTCTAGAATTCCATAAAGTAAATGCACATTCAGATAACACAATGGACAACACCGCGATTTTGTTACGGGGAAACCAAATGGTAAAAACCCCGGTGGGAATTAGCACCCACAATAAACTATACTTGTTTATAATAATCCGCGTTACAAGATCTTGCAACCCTATTAGGAGTTTTTCTTTACAATGCAATAAGTATAGTGACCTGGTTAAGGGTCTGACCCTGTTAGGAGTCTTTTACAAATAACCCTGTTAAGGGTGAGGACTCACTATCTAAAAGCTCACTGCTTCAATGGTGAAGGCTACAACCTTCTGTAGAACATATATGCACTATATTTGATGATGAAATGTAGAGTAGACTTGTTGTCTTGATCAGTTCCAATGTAATGTAATATTCCACTGCTTCTTCACATAGATCCTTGATGAATGAAACTTAACTGATATTCTACTTTGTACCTTTTCTATCTCTTTTCTTATCATTCACACTTAGCGTTCACAAATGAACTACTATAAGTATCTTCCTCAAAGTATAAGGTCATGATGGCTATGGGAAACACTTCACCAACATCCTTGTTGTCTTAACTAAGCATGCAATCAAGATTAAGACTGTGCAACATGAACTGAACAGACGCGACGCTTCACTGAGTTGGCTCCACCAAATTATCTCAAAAAATATGATCCTGATGAAACATGATAGGTGCTCTTAACCAAACATGGTTAACTCATAACCAATCATGAATATACACACGTGTATCCTGAAGATAGGTGCAACTCAAGAAACACGATAAATATATCAGCTCTGAACAGATACTCTCCATAAACTATAACTGGCAATACAGATTAACACAACTTTACTGAAACATCAAATATGATCCTGCGTGTATGAAGAAAGCATCAACAAAATGTCTACAACATGAATATAACCATGCAAGAGTTAATATTAATTTTCTGATAAGTACATAGAGAATACTATTGTATATTATATGTTGTCATCAATGAAAAACATACAATCAACTAGTTTCCATAAGTAAATCCCCAACAATCTCCCCCTTCATTGATGGCAACATATGATATTAAAAACATCTTCAACACATGGTGTCCTCTTTCTTTTTACAATCTTCTCAATATCCTCATCAAAGATTCCTCTACACTACTTCATCTCGTATGTATGTGTTTTTAAGTTACAAGATTATATACTCCCCTAGAGTATATGCTCCCCCTAACTACATACTCCCCCTTTGACATCAATGGCAAAGGGCACCATAAACAATTAGGCACAGGTACTACTCTAGAAATAGAGTGGTCAACCATTCATCAGTCACCATGGACTGATGTACTTTTTTCTTTATCTAATCAGACTCAGGAAAGGGAATTACTCCCAACTTCTCCTTGAGATACTCAAAAGTATCTTTTGATAAGGGCTTTGTGAAAATATCTGCCAACTGTTCTTTAACGCTCACATAGTATAATTTTACTTCTTTGTCTGCAAATTTTTCTCTAATAAAGTGGTATTTGATCTCAATGTGTTTTTTCTTTGCATGCATCGCGGGGTTCTTGGACATGTTGATAGTGCTAGTGTTATCACAGTGAATAATAATAGGATAATCAACCTGAATACCAAAATCTTTAACCATTTGCTTGATCCAAACCATTGTTGAACAATTCAATGCTGCTGCAACATATTCAGCTTCTGCTGTTGACTAAGAGATATAATTATGCTTCTTGCTTATCCAATAAACTAGCCTATCTCTAAGAAATACTGCTCCTCCTGAAGTACTCTTCCTGTCATCAATACAACCTGCCCAATCTACATCTATATATACATGAAGTTGTACATTCTCTGATTTAGGATACCATAAACCATAGTCTATAGTTCCCTTTAGATATCTAAATATTCTCTTTATTTCCATTAGGTGATTCTTCTTGGGTTCATCTACAAATCTACCAACAATTCCAACTGCATTAGATATGTCTGGTCTAGATTGAGTGAGATATATAAGTTTTCCAATCATAGACTTGTACAATGTCTTGTCAACTACTATGGAATCATCCTCTTTAGAAAGCTTGCTTCCTGTTATCATAGCAATTCATACTGGCTTACAGTCTTCCATCTTGAAAGTCTTCAATTTTTCCTTCACATATTTGGACTGATTTATGAATATTCCTTTATCTGTCTGCTTTATATTCAATCACAAAAAATATTTTATAGGACCAATCATGCACATTTCAAATTCATCATGCATTTATTTTGTAAATTATGCACTGAGCTTGTCATTACCTCCAAAGATAACATCATCAACAAATATGGAAACAAGTAATAATCTATCAGGTGTCTCTCTTATGAATAAGTTGCAATTTTCTGCTGCTTTCTTGAATCCAATCTTGGTAAGATAATCATCTAGTCTCTCATACCAAGCTCTTGGGGCCTGTTTAAGTCTGTAGAGTTCTTTCTTCAATCTACATACCATGTCTGGTTTATCTGATAGATTAAATCCTTCAGGCTATTCTATGTAGACTTCTTCCTTCAAGTCACCATTCAGAAAGGCTGATTTGACATCCGTTTGGTATACTTTAAAGTCTTTGAATGTTGCGTAGGCCAAGAATAACTTCATGGCTTCTAGTTTAAAAATAGGGGAAAATGTGTTAGTGTAATCTATTCCTTCCCTCTATTCATATCCTTTACACACCAGTCTTGCTTTGTTTCTGACCACTGTACCATATTCATTCATCTTATTCCTGAATACCCACTTTGTTCCAATCATATTTTTGTCACTAGGTCTAGGAACCAATTCCCATATATCATTTTTTTTATTTGATCTAATTCTTCTTCCATTGCTTTCTGCCAATCAGAATCCTTGCAAGTATCTTCAACACTTAAAGGTTTAGTCTGTGAAAGTAAACACACCTCTTCATCCACTGTTAAACTTTTTCCTTTAGATCTAGTCAAAACACTACTGCCCTGATCTCCAATGATATCATCTTTTGAATGGTATCTAGATGTGAATTTTGGAAATTTTTGGTGTGACATCCTCATGTGTAATCTATGATACTTCTTTGCTTGATTCAGGTTCATTACATGATACATCAATGCAACCAAACATTTCTTCAATAACAATGTCTTTACTGCTAGGCCTGGGTTCATCCTCAATCATAGGTGCATATTCATAGTACCTCTCTTAAACCATGAACTTCTCATCAATATTTACACAAGTACTTTGAATTATCTTCTTTAATCTCAAATTGAAACATATGCATGTTTTGATTTTAGTACAGTAACCAAGGAAAATACCTTCATCGCTTCTAGCATCAAACTTACCAACACCATCATCCCTCTTGATGTAGCACTTGTTGCCAAAGATTCTGAAGTATTTTACTTTAGGTACATTACCAAACCAAAGTTCATAAGGTGTCTTATCTACGCATGGCCTTAATTGTGTTCTGTTGATAGTAAAGACTGCTATATTGACTACATCTCTCCAATAGGTATGCACAACTTTTCCTTCAATCATCATAGTGTGTGTTGTATCAAGTATGATCACATTTCTTCTTTCTGCAATCCCATTCTGTTGAGGGGTTCTAGGAGCACTCAACTGTCTTTTGATCCCATGTTCTTCGCAGTACTCATAAAACTGGTTAGAGGTGAATTCTCCTCCTCTATCTAGTCTTAGACATTTTAGTTTTATTCCAGATTCATTCTCAACCTTAGCTTTGAATATATGGAATTTTTCAAAGGCTTCAGACTTCTCCTTTAAGAACACAACCCACATCATCCTTGAAAAATCATCAACAAACAAAATGAAATACCTTTCTCCGTAGTATGATCTTGTTTGAGTAGGACCATATAAATCTGTATGCACTAGGTCTAATTTGTTTTCAACTGAGTTCTACTTACTTCTGAAAGAGCTCCTTACACGCTTTCCCATAACACCTTCCCTGCACATTATGTCAACTAGTCTTGCAATACTTGAAAGGTCTCTAACTTCCTTGACATTTCTTATCTTTACTATATTGTCAAAATTGATATGACAGAGTCTCTTGTGCCATAACCAACTGTCATCCACTTTTGCAACAAAATAACTTACATTTGAATTGAGCTGGAAAACATTACCTTTTGTTTTTGAGCCTGATGCAATCATGTCTACTTTTTTGTTGTTAATAATGCATTTGTTGTCTTTGAATTCCAAATGATAACCTTTGTCAAGTAGCTTTCCAACACTCAGTAAGTTGTGATGTAATCCATCAACATACAGAACATCATATGTCTTGTTCTTTCCATCCAGGGTGATAGATCCTCTACCTATGATAGGTTTAGGAATGTTATCTCCAAATCTAACCATACCACCTTTATACTTGTCTAGATGAAAAAATATGTCTTTATCACCTGTCATGTGGTGGGAGCATCCGATGTCAATGATCCAATGAGCTTTGATGGCTACTTTGGAAATTAGGGCTAACACCTGTGCTTCCTTTTCATCTTCAATGTCCATTTCCTCAAGAAAATTTTTCATGTCTTTAATGGCAATGAATCCAATTTCATCCTCTCCTAAATCTTCATCTATTACACCTTCTTCAGCATGGTAGCATTCCTTTATGTATTTAGGTTTTTAATTAGATCTAAACTTCTTGACTCTTGTGGGACACTTGGATGCAAAGTGACAAATCTTGTTGCATGAAAAACATTTTAATGGAAGTTGTCCTTCATACTCTCCTTTGCCTTTCTTTTCTCTTTTAGCAATCATGGCAATAATTTCTTCTAGTTCTTCATCACCTTCTTCTTTCTCATTTGAAATGTGTAAAGTTTTCTTACCATGTATTGATGCTTTGAAGGATGTTTCACTTTTGGGTTCAGTCTTCAATCTTGATATCTCAAATGCAAAGATTTTACTGATCAAAGTCGCTGTCTTGAAGTCTTTTGAAAATTGCATGGTTTCATCTAGAATACTAATCTTTCTCTCATTGTCTTGTTGATGGGACTTTGTGACCGAGTCTGCCAACAGAGGTAAGTTGTCACCAGGTACCGGGGTACCGGTCAACTTCGCCTGTAAAGATTTTTTGGGGAAATGAGATTTCCTGGGCCTCCAAGTACGTGAGAGTCGGGTCTCAACAGTGCAGGGCTCAGTTGGGAGATGTGAGTGTTTTTCAAGGGGGATAGCTGGTTATCTTCAACTCATCCACTCTGGGGATTCAGGTAAGTGGGGTTTCCTCCAAGCCTGCATTCACTTATCAAACAAACTTAAAAAGATATTACAGAGTTAGAAGTATTTCATCTACCTATAGTTATGCTAAACATTCAAAACATCAACAATGCTCTAACACACTACACTAAATATCAAAGAAATATACAACCATCAGTTCATATTTTATCAGTAGCAAAGGAAAAGAGGTCGTTAATCTACTTTAAGTATCAGAGCAAAGGACATGAAGAACACAAAGCATAAAATACCATTAACCTGAAAGACAGAATGCCAACAACATAATTGAGAGAACACTTCCTTCTTCATTAACATCTTTCCAGTAAGCACTAGTGTGTGGTATAGTCATGGCTCCGAGGGAGCATTTAACTACTGAAAGCTGAAAACTATGGAGCATTGAGCTCTGCAACTAAGAAATAAGAAAATTAGATTGCTATTAGCTATGGACTGCAAAATTATCAATTTTGCTGACCCTTGGAATGAGGTCAGACTTATTATTTATACACATCACTTGACCTAAACCTAACCTTAACTTATTTTACACTTTACAATATAATACAATATTCAGTGGCTGGTACTACCTGTACCACACTACAAAAGACCTCGAGACAGAAAAGGCCTGACATGTCAGAAGAATAAGACAAGGAAGGTGGAGTGGAAGAATTGGCCTTGAGAAGAGAGTTGGGAGGAGAAAGAAGAAATTTGATCCCCTGGGGATCGAGGCTACATGCCTCATAAATGGGAGGGCAGCTCACTATCTCTGATGCACTAGGTGTAATGTTGAAATGGCACCTCGGGAAGACCATCTGTCAGAAAACCTCTTGTTGGGCCAACGTGCCATGTTGCAGTTACCCATCTTCTGACAACCTTCATTAACTGCCCTGAAAGTGACCGGTCAGCCTTGGGAACTGACACACGGGTCACGTGAAGAATTAAAAAATGTGGGATCTGGTACCCTGGGATCTAGGAACATGTGCTCCAAAAGAATAAAGAATACAAAAAGTGGTGGTGGTTGGATTCTCTGGAATCTGGAGAATTTTATTACTTCATGATTTTTCCCAAGCTTCCAACACTTGGCTTATGATTTCCTTGTCTATACTCTAGATGCTATCCCACATGCTGCAGACAACCTCCAATGCTTCCTCAACTTCTCTGGCCCCATTCCAGATTTCATCCACAATTTTGATGGCATCATGTGACCGAATCATGGTCTTTGACAATCTGGATAGCTGACCCTGGTCAAAATCTCTTGCTGGTGGATATAGGGACTCCATCTGCTCATCAAACTTGCTGAGGACATAATCCTCCAGTGTATATATTCCGGTGGTGAAGGGATCAACTTGTGATACCCTGACCATGAATGTCTTGAATAAACCTAAGGGATATTGGGCAACTGTTATCTTCTCTTTTAAGGTCTTAACCAGTTCCTTGCAAACCTCAATTTTTAGGGCAAGTCTAGAGTACTGGACCTAGAGGGAATCATATGATTATTCTCCCTAAATACCAGACTCTGTGGCAACCTCCTCGCCTAGGATATGGATCTCCTCCAGCCTAGCTTTCCACTTCTCATATTTTTCCAAGTCTAGCTCCCATATCTAAGCGGAGCTTCTCACATGGCTAAGGACAAGATCAACCCTATAGAGGTCTCGGAGGGATGCCAAAAAAACTTCTCTCATTGCTGTGACCTATTTGGCTTCCCACTCGTCCACTTCTTGCACTTTCTTCTTCATTATTTCTAGAGAGTCCACATTGCCCTGTGCAAGCGGCAATCTGGAAGTGGGGGTTCCGGGGTGGACTTTGGCTAAAGGTCATGTTAGTTCTACCAGAAGCACAAGGAGATTGGTGTTTTTTTCTCTTTCCTCTTGCAGCTTCTGGCCCTACTTTATGTATTGGACCTCTATCGCCTTGGTAGCCTCTTTTAGCAAGTCCAATTCACCTTTCTTTTTCTCTTCCCCAATTCTACCTCTATTATATTATAGTCTTCTGGCCTTGCGGCCACTGCATCTGTGTTTGTTGGGGGTGTTGTGATAACCGCAATGGTACTACCTACTGGGTTGGTCCAAAGAGTATGGACAACCTGCGCCTTCCTGAGCTTCTTCACCTCGGCATTCCTAGCCATCATCTCGGCCAATGAGAGTGGAGCGCTTGTGGCTGTTGTGAGCTGTTTCCAAGAATTTCCTCTTTTTAGTTTCTACCAACCATTAGGGTGGCTGGGATGGCCTTGCTTCCAATACCTATTTATCAGGATCCCTTTCAGAATTTGGTGGTGCATTCCTGGAGTGTGCGTTATCTTCAGGCTCCTTTTCTTTCTCTTGTTCCAGTTCTCCTTGTTCTTGTTCTTTTCTTGTCTCCTGTTCTTTGGAATCTTTGATGTTTTCCACCATGTTGGCGTCCTCTGCAATGTCACCCAGGATCTTTTCCCTGGTCCTAGTCTCTATATTTTTAGGGACTTCATCTTCCCTGGTGGTATCAGTAGCGTCTTATTTTTCCTCATCCAGGAGATCTTGGTCCATTTGTTGTTGTTGTTCCTGGGCCTTATTGGCCTCATCTACTACAATGTTCTCCTCCACCGTAACATCTTCTAGAGGTGGGTGAGGTCACTGGCTAAAGTTTAATGAGGTGGCCGCCATGACTACCTCACTGAAGGTGCTCCAGGGCACTTGGTCACCTAGAGTTACCAAAGGCACCTGAAGCATGATGGTTGGAGGTACGGTTGTTCCCTCGGGTCTGGTTTCTCTGACCATCAATTTCTCATTTGTGTTCTGTCTTGGTAAATCCCTAGTCTCCTGGACTAACATTCTTTCCTGCTCAAGTTCTGTTTGAATCTCTTCCCAAGCTTCTTGCTCTGATGTATCCTTTTCTATGGGAACTTCTTCTTTTGCAGGGACTTCTTCTTTATCTTGAGCTTCAATTTATTCCACCGCATGACTAAAACCCTGGTGAATTTTGAGAAGCTCCTCCACCAAGAAGGTATCATCAAATTCATTGTGTGGTGGAGAGGAGTCTAAAATATCTTCCAGTTTGGGAGAGTCCGAACTTACATCTACTGGGAGCTTTTCTGGCATACCAGGGTACCGCTTGGTACAGGGGTCATGACTATTTTATTTCTCCCTGTGAGTGAAGCCCCAGTATCTAGAATGCTAGTAGACTCTACCTCAGTGAAATTTTATCTGTTCATCATTGTTTCCAATGAAGGTGGCCCTGTCGGGTGAGCAGATGTCGTTGGAGTGATTGGGAGATCGGCAGATACTTGCATGTTGATTTGCTAGCTGGCCAGCTTCATCAAATCCATTTGCTCATGCAGCTGGGCCATCAAAAGGGTGAGAATATGAGGAGATGCCTTAGGCACCTGGACTCCCTCTTTCTCTTTCCCTTTACTTACACTTGCTTCAGCGGTCATGGCGGATGAAGAAGGTCCGGCGCCGGCTGAAGAGGGAATGGTCTTCTTGATCATTGATTTCTTTTGGGGTGCTCTTGGAGCACACACGGGCAAAGTACCTGTGACTTACCTCTATGATGGGGAAACATACCCCTTCAATTGTTAAATCCTCTAGAGTGCCCCAATCCACTAGAGGGAGGTCTAATTTATCCATCCCCTATCCTTTGTATGCTGGATCTTCCAATGGCCCGCCATCTTTGAAACCCTTTGGGAAAGTCTGAAGGTCCAGTGTTTCCATGAGCCCTTTTCTCATCCTTGTATTTTGTCAGTCCCGAAGATCAAAACTATCATGGCAATCCGCCCATAAATCTTCAATATCCTCCTTATGCGGTGGGGACGCCTGAGGTAATGCTACAACAATCTTTCCACGGGGATCAAAATTTCTCCAGGTGTGGTTGAATTCAACCAGCCCCAAGCTTTTCAATTTTTTATCTGCCTCGCGATCCATAGTGAGGTTGCATGTATAATTCCCACAAGAGAAAGGGAATGGGACGTTGATGACCTTCTTCAATGTGAAGAAGGCATGCAGATCCATCATCTGCCTGCAAAACTCTAAAAGAATAATTCTATCCCCGCAATACCGGGGAAGAAGATAGGGCTTCCCATTGAAGCCTGTCACCCTAATGTAGGTGTGATGCCAAAACTGAATGAATTACTAGCCGTAGGAGTTAACTAGCGTCATTTCCACCTATGAGAGGCGGTACCCAAAATCTTAGGTAAGTGTTAGAATTGTATGGTAAATGAAGGTGTCATTTACCCGATAGAAATTTAGGAAACTGAGCTCTCGTTGCAGTTGAGGATAATGATCCCATGGTGTGACTTGGCCTAGACCGTTCTCGAGCTCCCTGACTGTTCCCAAACCTTGAAAAGCTAGCCTTTGCTATGCTAATGCCCACAACACATATGATATCATGTAAAATTGGGAATTTTGGGTGACAGTCCACATTTGTGTATCCACATGATTAGATATAATGGCCACCTAGTTGAAGGTCCTGTTGTGTGTTATGATGTAATATAGGAAATAATACATCCACGTTGAGAATTCCTAGGAGTGGGGCCATCTAAAGATCCTTCATAAAAATATGATGCCCGCTTGAATGGGCTCCTTGAAATCCCTTCAGGGAATTTCCAACTTCATTCTTTTATAGTCTCGCTTTGGAGACTTCAACCACTAACTGTTAAGATGTTTCTGAGAAATGATTTGGGCATCACTAAATTCCTTTAAAGATTTGGCCCTGGTGATGATGGTGGACCCTTTGAACTGCAAAATTTCTAACCTGGAAGCAAAGGTGGGAGCATCCAATGTGACAATTGTGGTGGGATACTGTAGTGGTCAGGGATCTTAAAGCAAATTTGAGTGAGAGGCTACATTGTACAGTAATGCTAGCTGCATCATTAGTTATGGTGACTGCACCGCACATGGAAATTTTGCATCCTTCATGATGCCGAAGGAAACTGAGAAAGTGGCTATCTTATCTCCTTTTTCCTTTAACCTGTAAAGGGCTTGGATTAAACCTTGTAATTCAGCCCAAGTCTTGGGATCTAGATCTATTATTTCCTAGACTTTGGAGTCTATCTTGGACCCCGCAATACCTCCATCCTTTGGATACTTGGAAGTCAAAGGCAGCTTTGCTAACATTATTTGAATTTTTGACTTTGTAGCTGCCCGGGTAGAGGTGGTGGGTAATTCCAGACTATTAGGAGGAGCAAAATCGTCAGACATCTTCAATCAATCTATCTGCAACCTGCAAGACCAGAGAACCGTCAGGACATATATAAACATAAATTGTAACTCTAGGAGATCCTTCACCAACCTGCACCTGTCAAACAAGCATTAGTACATATATCAAAAGTTCCAGAGTAACTGCAAAAGTGACATGTAAATCTTACTTATACCCGAGGTAAAAAAATTCAAGTTACCCTCTTTCCTGCAAACTTCAGAACAGGCGATCCTCCAGACTCTGGGCCCAGGGATTTCAAACAACCATGTCTTCTTATGAGAATGAGACATCGTGGCAGAGAATCCTAGAGTCCAGAATCTAGCTCTAGAAAGGAAACAACCAACTTTAGGATTGGGTCCCGGAGACATGAAAGACAAAAGTGAAACCAAACAAACCTCGCGAGAAGGAAAACCAGGAGAAGAAAACAAAAAAGAAACAAAGGCAAAGAAAACAAGGCAAGATCCAAAAGCAAAAAGAGGGGACCCAACATTTTGCACACAAAATGTAGGGATGGGTATGCAGGGCATAACAAATGGTGACTATCTGGGATGAATGCCTTAGCACATTTGAGAACCACAGAATCTCTAGTTAGCAAAACTGGAACTAATCATTACTCAGAGCATCTTGTTTGCAAGGCGTGAAACATCTGAGAAAATTTTGCCATACGTGATTCAATCCATGGTCTTTCATCAGTTGTGAAGTGTGTATTTTGGAAGGAAATCAAATTGACGACCTCTGGAAGAAGTAGAGAAGAGGCACTAAATATAGCCAATCCAAAGTCATCGAGTTTTCTCATTTCTCCCAAATACCGGAGTTTGTCCCATATTTCTTTTCCTTGTTATTTTATTCTCTTCTGGGTGGGAGGGCGGTACTTTTTCCACCATTAAGCTTGAGCTTAGCCAAATTTTAACGGTGGTACTTCTTTCACCCCTCCACCCTCCTTAATTTACTGAATGGGAAAAAAACTCCAGACCTAGAGAGAATCTTAAAATTTCAGACTTGGGTCAACCAACCAGTGTGATCGATCTACCCTTGGTGTGTCTGATTACTTGTTTCCTTTTATTTTTATTTAACTAATTATTGAACTTTCGGGGATAAATTTGATGAAGATTACTCATAGTTTACTACCAAACTCACAAAATAAATCCAGAGACCGGACCAATTCCACCATGCTAACAATAGATTCTAAGTTCAATGCAAATGCAGAAGGCACCATCCCAGAGACTAGGTGACATATAAAGCACATCATCCTACAAAAAGGGAGCAAAACACTGAAAACCTAGAAAAGAAAGAACAAAATTGAAAGAAAAACAAACAGAAAGGGGGCGATCCCAGAGGATGGCCAGCAAAACTATTTACAAAATAAGGCACCCCAAATGGGGACACCAGGAAAGAAATATTTAAAAGCAAGAGCATTACATATGGTACAACTCCAGACAAACCCTACCTTACTCAAAGTAATGTTTGAGAAACTATCCATTGAAGGGCAATGGGATGGGTTCTTCAGTCATGGTACTAAGGCGATAGGTATTTGCCCTGCAATCCCTGAGATCAAATATGGTCTGAGCCAGAGCCATTAGAAATTGGTGTGCTTTCCTTTCTTTTCTTGGGCTTTGTCCCACAAAAGGACTAAGTCTGAGATCTGAAAAGCCTTATACTCGGCTCTTCTGTCAAACCATCATTTTACCACTGCTTCGTGACACGCAAAATTTTCTAGGGCTATGTCTCTTTGTTCCTCCATTCACACCATATTCAAGAGCTGAACCTCCATGATGTTGTCCCGGTTGCTGAATTCCTTCATGAACTATAAAACTGGGATCTATAAGTTAGTAGGGAATACTGGGTTCTGGCTGTAAACTAGATGGAATGGGGATGTTCCTAGGGCAGCCTTAATTCAAATGAAATCTACCCAAAGGGTGAATCTCAGCTTTTGATACCAATCCCAGGGATTTTGTTCTAACAGGTGTTTGATCACTTCAAGTAAATTTTTGTTAGTTGATCTAGAAACACCATTCCCCTGGGGGTAATAGTTGCTAGAGAACTTCAGAGTGATCTTCCAGTCATAGGTCCATTCAAGTAGTTGTGTCAAAGAAAACACCAGACCATTGTCACATACTATAGTGAATGGGCATCCTGAATCTTGTGACGATGTTTTCTTCCAGGAATTTGATAACTATGTCTGCCGTGTTATTTTTACAAGGTATGGCCTCAGACCACCGGGTGCAGTAATTAGTTTTATTTAGGATGTATCAGTGGTTGGCAAATGAGTTGGGGTTGATTTACCTGATAAAGTCAAATGCCCATTGGGAAAAAGGTCTAGCTTCAAAAACTGGTTGCAAAGGCATAGCAGGGTTTCGCTCATGATGTGTCACAGTTTGTCAAGTGTGGCACTTCCAGATGTGAGTGTAGACATCTTTAAAGATACAGGGCCAATAATATTTAGCCTGAAGGATCTGATGGGCGATGGCGTCAGCTGGGCCATGCCCGGTTCCAAACTACCCATGGAATTCTTCAATTATCTTTGCTTGAACCGTATCGATGCACCAGAGGTACACTCCCTCATAATTCTTGCAAAAAAGTGTGGAATTCTTGATCATGAAGTGTGTGCTTTTCAATCACAAGGTGTGGCATTTGTTTGGAGGCAATCCCTTTGGATATTTGTTATTCAACAATAAGTACACTAGGTCTATGTACCATGGATCTCGAGTGATGGATTCCACTGTGTATGTTTGACACTCGATGTGGGGAGTCCCTTTTGCCATCGCTCTGCTTAGTCCCTAACCTCAGACTATCTTCATGGGTTGCATTTCTAAATCATATTCCTAGAGGATGGCCATCCATTTCCCCCATCCTTCACCCAATTGAATCTGCATCAACATAGATTTTACAGCTTGGTCCGGGATGATACCATGTACTTTGCTTTGGAGAA
The DNA here is from genome assembly GCA_018584345.1 of Thuja plicata. NCBI lineage: Eukaryota > Viridiplantae > Streptophyta > Pinopsida > Cupressales > Cupressaceae > Thuja > Thuja plicata. The sequence continues at coordinate 4,873,879 of MU226505.1, forward strand.
TGTAATGCCAAAATTTATTCATGGTGCGCACAAGATAAAAGGCCTACTTTTCCAATGACAAGTGCTAGACTTCAACATTCTTAAAGGGGGAGCTCATGAAAGCTATTGTTCATTCTTCCCCTTCAAACTTTTGGGTCAATACTGCTACAGTAGAATGTGGCGAAGTGAAAGAGTAAATGTAGAAAGGGAGGGAGTATTCTGGACTAGCCAAAACAGGTGCCTCCATTATTGTCTATTTAATCTAGGCAAATGCCCACTTTACTTCAGGACTCCACTCAATTTTGGTATCTTTCTTCATCATCTCGTTGAGTGGCTTCATGATTTTGGCGAATCCAGTGATGAACCACCAGACAAAGTTGATCTTTCTAAAGAAAGATCACATCTCTTTCTTGCTGCCAAACATTTGTAAGTTTAGTAGTGCTTCAACTCTCTCAGGATCAATAGATATACCCTTCTCGGAGATAATATGCCTGAGAAACTTCCCTTTAGTGACCTCAAATATGCACTTCTTGGGGTTGAGGGATATTCTGTACCAACAACATCTCTCACAATCTGGGCGAGGTGGAAGGAATGGTCTCGTCTATCCCAGGAAAAGACAGTCAAATTGTCCATGTAGATGATTATGCACCGGTTCACAAGGCCCTCAAACACAATGTCCATGGCCTTCTAAAATGTGGCCCCTACATTAATCAAGCCAAAGGGCATCCTCTGATATGCAAACATTCCCCACTTGGTGGTGAAGGTTGTTTTGTCTCTATCCTCATATTTAACCATGACTTGGTTATAACCGAAGTACCCATCCAAGAAAGACATCATTTGGGATCTATTCACTATCTACAACATCTCATCCAATGAGGGAGAGGGTGATTATCTTTCTTGGAGGCCCTATTCAAATTTCAAAAATCTACGTAAAGGTGAATTTCACCACTCTTCTTTCTCATAGGGACCAGGTTGGCAACCCACGTAGTATGCCGGATTGGAAAGATTATCCGGGCTGACAATAGTTTTTGCACCTCCTGACGAATCAGAGGCTCAATCAGTGGGTTGAAAGGTCATTTCTTTTTCTAGAAAGGATTAGCATCAAGTTTGAGTGGGATGGTATGAGTCATAATAGATGTGTTGTATGTCTTCAAATCCTCATACCCCCATGCGATCACGTCTATGTATTCTCGAAGAACCGTGAGAATCTTCTCCTTCTCTTCAGGGGAGCAGGAGGTACCGATGTGTATCATTTTCTCTTCACTAGGTTGGCCGATGTTCACTTTCTCAAATTTACCTCCCTTAGAGGAGGATGATGTCTTTTCCTAGCCCCAAAGGTTCGAGTTGAAGATTTGTTCTAGTGCAACCATCCCCTTCAGGATGGTGTTGGTTGGTAGGTCCATGATCCAATCATCTTCATCACCCTGTCCAGTGTCATGGTGGTCTTGTTCTTCCACTATCTAGTCCTCGAAGACACCAACATTGGCCATGAAGGCTAGGATATGTTGATCTTCCTCGAAAACGTAAAAATGGGTGACATTATCTTGAATGGATGGGGTGGGGATCATCTCAACAGAAAATCTCTGGAGTCATGAGCCGGGCATGGGCTCAAGTGTGCTGGCAGAAACAACAAAGACATCTGGGACATAGTTTTGTCGCTGGGGAATAAGATCAATGCCAAAGGCATCAAAATGTTCAATAAGGCTCCATGCCTAGTTGCAATATGTGGCCATCCTCTTATCATTACATGTGTATTGACTCTGGACTTGTTTGACAATCAACTCTGAATCACCCAGGGCCCAGAGGTGAGTGATTCTCTTCCTTAATGCAAATAGGAGTCCAAGGACCAAGGCCTCATACTATGTAACATTGTTTGTGCAGCTGAATTGTAGCATGTAGGACATGAGGAAGGATTTGCCTTGCGGGTTGATTAATTCTACTCCAGCCCCACAACCCTATTTGGATCGGGACCCATCAAAATTAAGGGTCCATAAATCATCATTTGTTGTCTGGGGCTGGGAAGATGGAGTGGCCTTTGGATTATTTTTGGGATTTTTGGGAGGAGTTTCCTACGACACTGATGGTGCATGGGTGAGGTTTACCTCTGGAGGGATTTGAGGTTGAGATCCCCAGAGAAATGGCACTGAAGAAGTGCTTCCAGTAGGAATACTGGGCTCTGGGGAATCAGCTGCGTGCTCTTTGTTCTAGAGGGCATCAATGTGTCGAGTAGCGATAGAAAGACAAGGCTCACACTCTAGCTTTGAAAGCTTCTGGTAATGTACCCAGCACCAAGTGCTAGACAAGAGTGTGGTGGGGGTCACTGTGGCACCCTGAGAGTTAACCTCAACTCTCAATTTTTCTTCTAGGTCCTGGGTTCTCTGCAGAACTATGGGATCTTCCTTGGGGGTGAAATTGAATGTTAAGATCTCAAGGGGTTGGTACACCCCGAGGGAAGTCTCAGAGAATAAGACCTCGTTCACCCTCCTGACTTTGGTGAGGGCCTATTTCATCCGGGGTTCATTTTCAACCCAGATCTTGTTTGATTCTCCTTCCTAGGGGAGCCATAAGTGGGAGAAGTCGGTCAAAAAGTATCCGTTCAGGGACTTAGACCAATTCTGACTTAATAACATCCCATAAGTCTCTAGGATTTCCACCACTTGGATGTCGATTATGCTGGCTATCCTGGGGTCCTGGATGAGCTATATCTGGACATTCTTCAATTCACCCACCATTTTCACAGCAGTTTTATCCAGTTGGATTACTACACCATTAGATGGGGTGGGTCAGAATCTGAGATTCTGGCATATGGATAGGGGCATGATGTTTCCCAAAGCCCTAGAATCTACTAGGAAGTTATGTATGTTTTTGCCTTGTATGTTCAGGCCTAGTAAGAAGGGAGGATCTTCAGTATTTTCCTAGAAGATGGCTGCGTTGGCGTCCTCAAAAGAGACAGTCTTGGGTGGGCGATTGACAACTTCTGGGTTTCCCAAGAGCTTCAGAAGAGACTTCTTCTACTCGGGATAGTTTAGTAAAACCTCCATCAAGGTCATGGAGGTGGTAGTTTGTTCTAATGCCTTCATGATATCAAACCTTCCTCCTAGGAGTTGGTGGCTTCCCTCAGCCGGGTCCTTTGCTTGGTTAGAGCTAGAACCTTTTGGAGGGACAGGCCGGTCGGTCGTATTATCTTAGGGAGGAGTGTCCTTAAGAGGTGTTAGTGTGTAAACTGGTCCTTTACGAGCCTAGATTTGAGTGTTGTAAGGAGTCCATGGGTTGGTGAAGGCATTGGCTTCAAAGGCCAGAATTGATTTGTCAAAGAATCCCTGTAGCTCAGATTCTTCTTTATCTTCCCTGGTGGTCCCAAAGAAGATGGTCTCACAGGTGAATGCACCATGAGTGGGCTCTTACATAAGAGGCTCTGGGGGAGTAGGATCAGATGCTTATTTCCTATCCAGCTAGAAAATCATGATGAATTTCTCTAGCATGGCACAATTTACCTCATTGTGGGAGCTTGTGTCATGCAATATACACCAATTGGTCATGGGATGGAAGTCTGTGACTAGTGTGAAATGGGATGGTCCTGTACCATCCTGATTGGTGTTTGGTTTGGAGGCAGACCTCCGATATTTGCGTTGTTGTTTCATTGCTGTTGGTTGGGTCGAGGCCCGTTGTTAAAATTTCTCCCTCTGGCATTATTATTTTGTTGGCCGGAGAAAATATTTACTCTCTAGGAATTGGAGTTCTGGGGTGCATAAGACCCCGCCTTTAGTTGACCTATGTCCATAGTCAGTGTAGACAACATTTTCCAGAGGGATTCAACCTCGATGGTCAACTAGGTGCTTTCATCACAGTGTGATGGTTATTATTGTTGGTTCTCTAGGAAAGTAGCAGTATTTACCAGAGTCAAGGGTGACAATACTCTAGCCATGGATGACTAGAAGAAAGGCACTTTGGGCGGTTATGTCTATGGTTGTTGTATTGGTTGTGGCTGGTTCCAAGGAAAAGATTCCAAACCTGGCATTGTATGAGTTTGTGATGGATACATATACCGGGCCTGCTAGTCTATCTGTAGTGGCGGGGGATTCATGGCCATTGCAGGGGCACCCGCTGCCAAATTGGGGTTGTATCCCCTGATGTAAGAAGTTCCATTGGGGATCATGTTATATGGTGTGCTCTGCCCAATCCCACCCGAGAATTTGTTGAGGCCACAGATAGTTTTAAGGCTAGGTTGTAAACTTTCACCAAAGTATCCCGGTCACCCGAGACGGTAGTTCTTCAAAGGAGAGTGGCAACGAAGGGGTCCATCGCGTTGAGATAGGTCTTAATAGTAACTTATGCGGATGGGATGAAGGGACCCATGAACCGCTTCAAGGCACATTGGAACTGATGGTTAAATGCTACAAGGGGTTCATTCAGTTCCTTCCTGATAGAAATGAACTAGTTGTGGGACCACACTAGGTCCACATGTATGCAAAAGGTAGCCAGAAAGGTGTCTTCCATGTCCTGCCAACTGTTAATAGAGTTGGCGGGAATATTGAGATACAAATTCAATTCATTCTATCCTAGGGACAGAGGGAACATCCGGGTCACAACATCATAATGTTGGATTCGGTGTCAGTTCATGACATCTTTTTATGCCTACAGATGCTCTTCTGTGGTTCATGAGCTTAAGGGATTATATTAGGGACAAATCTTTTCAGGGTGCGGGGGTAAATCATTGGCTGCACCCGAAAAAGTTTCCATTGGGGACCTGATATTTCTAAAATAAGAAGCCATCAGGGGCGTTGAGTTTTGACTAGGTTGCGCATTAATCCCTGGGATCATCTGGGAGGCTTGGGTATTCTGTGGTATGCTAGATCCCCAGACAATGGTGGCTGGCTTGACTTTCAGGGTCTGCTTCTTTCAAGCAGGGGGTTCGAGTTCAACAAACTTTCTAGGATTGGGGGTTGATTTAAGGACTCTTTCGAATCTCACTGGGGAGAATGATACAATCCCACTACAGGCTTGACCTCTAAGACTATGGCTTGGGGAAACCTTGGGAAGTGTAGAATATGAATCCTAAGAGGGGGACAAGTTCATGCCCTGCTTCTAGCGCCATTTTATATTGACGAGACTTTGTGATTGGGTCCGTGCACATAGGTAAATTGTCACCGAGTACCAGGGTACCGACCAACTTTGCCTATAAAGGTTGTCCTAGGAAATGAGATTCCCCAGGCCTCCAAGCACATGAGAATCAGGTCTCGATAGTGTGGGGCTTGGTTGGGAGATGTGACTATTTTTCAAGGGGGATAGATGGTTATCTTCAACTCATCCACTCCAGGGATTCAGATAAGTGGGCTTTCCTCCAAGCATGCATTCACTTAGCAAATAAACTTAAAAAGATATTGAAGAGTTAGAATTATTTCATCTACTTATAGTTATGCTAAACATTCAAAACATCGACAATGCTCTTACACACTACACTAAATACCGAAGAAATATACAACCATCAGTTCATATTTTATGAGTAGCAAAGGAAAAGAGGTCATTAATCTACTTTAAGTATCAGAGCAAAGGACATGAAGAACATAAAGCATAAAATACTGTTAACCTAGAAGACAAAATGCCAACAACATCATTGAGAGAACCCTTCCTTCTTCATTAACATCTTTCCAGCAAGCACTGGTGCATGGTACAATCATGGCTCTAAGGGAGAATTTAACTACTGAAAGCTGAATACTATGGAGCATTGAGCTCTACAACTAAGAAATGAGAAAATCAGATTGCTATTAGCTATGGACTACAAAATCATCAATTTCATCGACCCTTGGAATGAGGTCAAACTTATTATTTATACACATCACTTGACCGAAACCTAACCCTAAATTTTTTTACAATTTACAATATAATATAATATCTGGTGGCTGGTACTACTTGCACCACACTACAAAAGACCTCGAGACTGAAAAGGCCTGACATGTCAGAAAAATAAGAGAAGGAAGGTGGAGTAGAAGAATCGGCCTTGAGAAGAGAGCCAGGAGGAGAAATAAGAAATCTGATCCCCTGGGGATCGAGGCTACATGCCTCATAAATGGGAGGATGGCTCACTGTCTCCGATGCACCAGGTGTAACATTGAAATAGTGCCTCAAGAAGACCATCTATCAGAAAATCTCTTATCGAGTCAATGTGCCATGTTGCAGTTACCCATCTTCTGACAACCTTCATTAACTACCCTGAAAGTGACCGATCGGCCTTGGGAACTGACACACGGGTCACGTGAAGAATTCAGAAATGTGGGATCTGGTACCCTGGGATCTAGGAACCTGTGCTCCAAAAGAATAAAGAATACAAAAATTGGTGGTGGTTAGATTCTCTGGAATCTGGAGAATTTTATTACTTCATGATATTTCCCAAGCTTCCAACACTTGGCTTATGCTTTCCTCGTCTATACTCCAGATGCTATCCCATGTGCTGCAAACAGCCTCCAATACTTCCTCAACTTCTCCAGCCCCGTTCTGGAATTCATCCACCATTTTGATGGCATCATGTGATCGGATCACGGTCTTTGACAATCTGGATAGCCAGCACTGGTCAAAATCTCTAGCTGGCAGATACAGGGACTCCATCTGCTCGTCAAACTTGTTGAGGACATAATCCTCCAGATTATATGTTTTGGTGGTGAAGGGATCAACTTGTGATACCCCGACCATGAATGTCTTGAATAAACCGAAGGGATATTCGACAACTATCAACTTCTCTTTTAAGGTCTTAACCAGTTCCTTGCAAACCTCAATTTTTTAGGGCAAGTCTGGAGTACAAGACCTGGAGGGAATCATATGATTCTTCTCCCAAAATACCAGACTTTGTGGCAACTTCCTTGCCTAGGCTGCGGATCTCCTCCAACCCGACTTTCCACTTCTCATATTTTTCCAAGTATAGATCCTATATCTGAGCAGAGCTTCTCGCGTGGCTGAGGATGAGATCAACCCTATAGAGGTCCGGGAGGGATGCCACTAAACATTCTCTCATTGTTGTGACCTATTCGGCTGCCCACCCATCCACTGCTTGTGCTTTCTTCTTCATTATGCGTAGAGAGTCCACATCACCCTGTGCAAGTGGTAATCGAAAAGAGGGGGTTCTGGGACAGATGTTGGCTAAAGGCTGTGTTAGTTCTTCCAAAAGTGTGAGGAGATTGGTGTTTATTTCTCTTTCTTCCTGCAACTTCTAGCCCTACTTTATGTATCGGGCCTCTATAGCCTTGGTAGCCTCTTTCAGCAAGTCCAATTCACCTTGCTTGTTTCTCTTCCCCAATTCTACCTCTGTTATATTGTAGTCTTTGAGCCTTGTGGCCGCTACATCTATGTTTGCTGGGGGTGTTGCGATAACCACAATGGTACTGCCTACTGGGTTGGTCCGAAGAGTATGGACAACCTATGCCTTCTTGATCTTCTTCATGTCGGCATTCTTGGCTATCATCTCGGCCAATGAGAGTGGAGCGCTTGTGGCCACCGCTGGGACTTTCCTCTTTTTAGTTTCTACCAGCCATTGGGGTGGTTAGGATGACCTTGCTACCAATACCTATTTATCAGGATCCATTTCAAATATGGTGGCACATTCCTAGAGTGTACATTATCTTCGGGTTCCTTTTCTTGCTCTTGTTCTGGTTCTCCCTGTTCTTGTTTTTTTCTTGTCACCTATTCTTCAAAATCTTTGACATTTTTCGCCATGCTGGTGTCCTCTACAATGTCACCCGAGATCTTTTCCCCTGTCCTAGTCTCTGTATTTTCAGGGACTTCATCTTCCCTAGTGGTATCAGTAGCCTCTTCTTTTTCCTCATCTAAGACCTCTTGGTCCAGTTGCTGCAATGTGTTCCTGGGCCTTATTGGCCTCATCTGCTATAATATTCTCCTCCATCGTAACATCTTCTGGAGGTGGGTGAGGTCACTGGCCAAAGTTTAATGAGGTGGACACCATGACTACCTCACCAAAGGTGCTCCAGGGCACTTGGTCACCTTGAGTTACCAAAGGCACCTGAAGCGTGATGGTTGGAGGTACGGTTGTTCCCTCGGGCCTAATTTCTCTAACCATCAGTTTCTCATTTGCAGTCTAACTTGGTAAATCCTCGGTCTCTTGGAACGACATTCTTTCCTTCTTAGGTTCTATTTGAATCTCTTCCCGAGCTTCTTTCTGTGATGTATCCTTTTCTATGGGAATTTCTTCTTCTGCAGGGACGACTTCTTTATCCCGAGCTTCAATTTCTTCCACCGCATGACTAACACCCTGCTAAATTTTGAGAAGCTCCTCCATTGAGAAGGTATCATCAAAGTCATTGTGTGGGGGAGAGGAGTCTAAAATATCTTCCAGTTTGGGAGAGTCTGAACTTACATCTACTAGGAGCTTTTCTGGCATACCAGGGGTGGTGCTTGGTACAAGGGTCATGACTATTTTCTCTCTCCTTGTGAGTGAAGCCCTAGTATATAGAATGCTGGTAGAATCCACCTCAGTGAAATTCTATCTGTTCATCATTGTTGCCAACAAAGGTGGCCCTGCCAGGCGAGTAGATGTTGTTGGAGTGATTGGAAGACCGGAAGATACTTGCATGTTAATTTGCTGGTTGGCCAGCTTTGCCAATTCCATTTTCTTGTGTAGTTGGGCCATCAAAAGGGTGGGAATCTGAGGAGATACCTTAGGCACCTAGACTCCATCTTTCTCTTTTCCTTTACTTACACTTTCTTTAGTGGCTATGGCAAACAAAGAAGGTCTAGCATCGGCTAAAGAGGGAATGATCTTCTTGACTATTGATTTCTTTTGGGTGCTCTTGGGGCACACCTAGGCAAAGCACATGTGACTTGCCTCTATGATGGGGTGGCATACCCCTTCAATTGTTAAATCCTCTGGAGTGGCCCAATCCACTAGAGGGAGGTCTAATTTATCCAGCCCCTGTCCTTTATATGCTAGATCTTCCAGCGGCCTGCTATCCTTAAAACCCTTCAGGAAAGTTGGAAGGTCTAGTGTTTCCATGAGCCCTTTTCTCATCCTTGTATTTTGTCAGGCCCGGAGATCAAAACTATCATAGCAGTCCACACAGAAATCTTTAATATCCTCCTTATGCGGTGGGGACGCCTGAGGTAATGCTGCGGCAATCTTGCCGTGGGGATCATAATTTGTCCAGGCATGGATGAATTCAACTAGCCCCAAGATTTTAAATTTGTTATCTGCCTCCGGAGCCATGGCGAGGATGCATGTATAATTCCCAAAAGAGAAATGGAATGGGACGTTGACGACCTTCTTTAATGTGAAGAAGGCGTGCATACCCATCATCTGCCTGCAAAATGCTAAAAGAATAATTCTATCCCCACAATACCGGGGAAGAAGATATGGCTTCCCATTGAAGCCTGTCACCCTGATGTAGGTGTGATGTCAGAATTGAATGAAGTACTGGCCATAGGAGTTAACCAGCGTCATTTCCGCCTATGAAAGGCAGTACCCAGAATCTCGTGTAGGTGTTAGAATGTTATGGTAAATGAAGGCATCATTTACCTGACAGAAGTTCAGGAAACTGAGCTCCCACTGCAGTTGAGGATAATGATCCCATGGTGTGACTTGGCCCGAACCATTCTTGAGCTCCCCGACTGTTCCTAGACCTTGAAAAGCTGGCCTTTGTTGTGCTAATTCCCACAACACATATGATGTCATGTAAAATTGGGAATTCTGGGTGATGATCCACATTTGTGTATCCACATGATTAGATATAATGGCCACCCAGTTGAAGGTCCTATTGTGTGTTGTGATGCAGTATAGGAAATAATACATCAACACTAAGAATTCTTGGGCGTGGGGTCATCCAAAGATCCTGCATAAAAATATGATGCCCACTTGAATGGTCTCCTCTAAATCCCCTCCGGGAATTTCCAACTTCATTCTTTTATAGTCTCACTTTGGAGACTTTAACCACTTATTGTTAAGATGTTGCCGGGAAATGATTTCAGCATCACCAAATTTCTTTAAATATTTGGCCCTGGTGATGATGGTGGACCCTTTGAACTATGGAATTCCCAACCCAGAAGCAAAGGTGGGAGCATCCAATGTGACAATTGTGGTGGGATACTATAGTGACCGGGGATCCCGAAGCATAACTGAGCCAGAGGCTGCATTGTACAGTACTGCTAGCTGCTTCATTAGTTCTAGTGACTACACCACACATGGAAAGTTCATGGCCTTTATGATGCCGGAGGTAGCTAAGCAAGTGGCTATCTTATCTCCTTTGGCCTTTAACCTGTAAATGGACTGGATTAAACCTTGTAATTTGGCCCAAGTCCTGAGATCCAGATCTGTTATTTCCTAGAATTTGGAGTCTATATTGGACCCCGCAATACCTCCATCCTTTGGATACTTGGAAGTCAAAGGTAGCTTCACTAACATTCTTTCAATTTTTGACTTTGTAGGTGCCCGGGTAGAGGTGGTGGGTAATTCTGGACTATTAGGAAGAGCGAAATCATCAGACATCTTCAATCAATCTATCTGCAACCTGCAAGACTGGAGAATCGTCAGGACATATATAAACATAAATTGTAACTCCGGGAGATCCTTCACCAACCTACGCCTATCAAACAAGTGTTAGTATGTATATCAAAAGTTCTAGAGTATCTAGAAGGAACATAACTTATCATTCTAGAGCTTTGTTGACAAGGTGGCAAGGAGAAGTAGAAGACAAAGTCTCGCTAGAGGTTCAGAGTCCGGACAAACTAGCCATTGCCAATGTGACTAGAAACAAGTCATACTTTGGTCGACATGCGTTGGCACATGGTAATATGGCAGGCGGCATAAAGACATTTATGGCATTGATCAAGACAAGTGGGCCGACACGGGGCAAAAATGAATGCCAAAATGGACACATTTAAATGCTCATACATGGGAAATTAATCCGGCCATCAATGCGACAAGACCAAAGAGAGAGAAAGCTGCCATGGTTTGAACCAGTGAGGTGCCGAGTTTGAATCATGGCGACTCTGTCTCGATGAGCTCAACCTCATGGGGTAAAAAGCATGATAGAGCATGAAGAAATTGCAAGCTTTAAGGGATATACAAGACATATATACATAAAATATAGGAGGGTTGAGGGCCGAAGCATATATACAAGAAATATACAAAAATATACACCATTCACAGCATAAAAAGAATAAACACAATGTACATCAACTACCCTAAAAAAAATATAGAAAGTACATAATTTTACAGCTGCACAGAGGGCGGACAACCCTCTGGCAGAGCTGACCCACCAACGGGTGGAAAACCAGAAGTAGGAAGCACAAAAACTAGAACAAGAACAAACAAAACAAAACAAAATGAAAGCAGGAACTAGAAGACCTACCTGGGAATCCAAAGAAAGGAAAAGAGAGGAGGCACTAGGACCGCTCTGCAATAGCTTTGACCTGTAATGCTCATGAATAGCTACCAACAATCGACTCATAGTTATCCACTAAGCTCAGAGAAATTTGCACTTAATCACACTCAAATCGCCAAGGAATCACTCTGAAACTCTAAGTGTTTTAATCATGGTAACTGCAAAATTGACATGTAAATCTTATTTATACCCGAAGTAAAAAAAAAAGCAAGTTACCCTCTTTCTCACAAACTTTGGAATAGGTGATCCTCCAGACTCTGGGCCTGGGGATTCCGAACAACCATGTCTTGTTACGAGAAGGAGACATCATAGCAGAGAATCCCAGAGTCTGGAATCCAATTTTGGAAAGGGAACAACCAACTCTAGGACCGGGTCCTGGAGACACAAAAGAAAAAATTGAAAACAAACAAACCTCACGGGAAGGAAAACCTAGAGAAGGAAAAAAAAAAGAAACAAAGGCAAAGAAAACAAGGCAAGAGCCAAAAGAAAAAAGAGGGGACCCAACATTTTGCACACAAAATGTAGGGACGGGTATGCAGGGCATAAAAAGTCTACTGTCAATGTAGTCATCAACTTGTTCATTATGTCTTCTTTTGAAAATTCTCCACCATTGTTTCTGATTCCAGAAATTGCTTCATTTATCCTCTGATTGTAAGCTTTGATGTTCTCTTCAAGTAACATCTCAAGATTGTTGTATTTCTTTTTCCATGTTTTCCTGCGCGCATTCTTTGCTTGGATATCTCCTTCAAACATGTCTTCTAAATACTTCCATATTGTGTATGCCTTATCTACTTTCTTGATCTCAAAGATTTCACTGTCAGATAGTGCACTTATAAGGGCTTCTTTGGCAATTGCATTAGTTGTGAATGTATCCTTTTGTTTACTAGTAGCATGATCTTTTGCAAGGTCTTCTAGAGAGGGAATATCAACTTCTTGTGTGGCTATCTCAAAGATCTCAAAACCAACACATTGTAGATGTGTTATCATTTTGTTCTTCCAATCCTGATAATTCTCTCCATCGAATTTAGGACTCTCTTTTTTGAAGTATGCCATCTGATCTACCTTAAGCTGTTAGGATTTTCTCTTCAAGGCACTTGGCTCTGATATCAATTGTTAGAATAGTCACAAAGGATAACTGAGAGGGGGGGGGGGGTGAATCAGTTATCAGCTAATTTAATTATTTTCTCTTTTAATTCAAGAATACCATAAAGTAAATGCACATTCAGATAACACAATAGACAACACCACAATTTGGTTATGAGGAAACCAAATGGTAAAAACCCCGGTGGGAATGAGTACCCACAATGAACTATACTTGTTTATAATAATCCCTGTTAGAAGATCTTGCAAACTTGTTAGGATTTGTTCTTTACAATGCAATAAGTATAGTGACCTAGTTAAGGGTCTGACCCTATTATGAGTCTTTTACAAATAACCATGTTAAGGGTGAGGACTCACTGTCCAAAAGCTCATTGCTTCAATGGTGAAGGCTACAACCTTCTGTAGAATAGATATGCACTATATCTAATGATGAACTGTAGAGTAGACCTGTTGTCTTGATCAGTTCCAATGTAATGTAATCTTCCACTACTTCTTCACATAGATCCTCGATGAATGAAACTTAACTGATATTCTGCTCTGTACCTTTTTTTGTCTCTTTTCTTATCATTCACACTTAGCATTCAAAAATGAACTACTATAAGTATCTTCCTCAAAGCATAAGGTCATGGAGGTTGTGGGAAACACTTCACCAGCATCCTTTTCAGCTTAAATAAGCACACAATCAAGATTAAGACCACGCAACATGAACTGAACATACACGATGCTTCATTGAGTCGGCTCCACCAAATTATCTCAAACAACATGATCCTGATGAAACATGATAGGCGCTCTTAACCAAACATGGTTAACTCATAACTAATCAAGAATATACACATGTGTATCCTAAAGATAGGCACAACTTAAGAAACATGGTAAATATGTCAGGTTTGAATGGATACTCTCCAGAAACTGTAACTGCCAATACAGATTAACACAACTTAACTGAAACATCAAATCTGATCATGCGCGTATGAACAAAGCATCAACAAAATTTCTAAAACATGAATATAACCATGCAAGGGTTAATATTTCTTTTCTAATAAGTACATATAGAACACTGTTGTATATTATATGTTGTCATCAATGACAAACATACAATCAACTAGCTGCCAGAAGTAAATCTCCAACAAATTTACATTTGCCTCTCTGCATTGTCCTATCCATAAGTGCTTCAATTTCATCAAGATCATCCTCTTCACTTTCATTATCACTATCTTTTCTCATAGTGTTTTTATGACTTGATTTACTTATTCTCATAGAATTTTTGAATGTAGACTCTATATTTGGTAAGACACTATTATCAAAATTATTCATCTCCAATGAAACCAGTCTTCCAATTAAACTATCTAGAGTAACATTTTTATTTTCTACTGCTCTCATTTCTTGAATGACAGATACTCTAATAGTATAAGTAGGCAGTAAGGTTCTTAGAATTTTACTTACCACTGTATCTTCTTCTAGTACACCTCCAACTCCTTGGATAGCATTAACTACCTCTTTGATTCTTGTGTTGTAATGAGTGATTTTTTCACCTTCTTTCATTTTGAGATCATCAAACTTTCCTCTAAGGATGTCTTCCTTGGCTCTCAAAACATTCTTGTCACCACCATGTACAAGCTTCAATTTGTCCCACATCTGCTTTGCAGTTTTGCAAGTTTTGACATCTTCAAATTCAGCATCGGAGAGTGAGGAAGAAATTTCTATCATCATGTCATTGTGCTCATGCTTCTTTCTCATTTTTTCAACTGTTGGTGCTCCTGTGGTCAACACATATTCAGTATCTAAGTATTGAGTAAAATCATTACCAATACCTAATAAGTGGAGTCTTATTCTGCTCTTCCATGAAGAAAAATTATCTTTGTTCAACTTGGGCACATCTTGTTTGTTCATCTTGTGATCTTTAGCTTAGGTCTTGAAACCTTCCTTCTAAGAACACAAGATTTGATACCAATTTTCAGTAATAACTGAGAGGGGGGGGTGTGAATCAGTGGCCTCAAAAATTAATCCTTAAATCAACCCTTTAAACTTATAACCATAGATTATGCCTCTTATCTTCTTTCCTACAAGATGTATGCCTTGAAATACTTATAACAATTTACTACTTGTCGGATTGCTTTTTAAACCTTTCTTCTGTATGATTACCAATAAGCAATTATCTATTCACCGAAACACAGTAAATATGGAGAGTATACTGATCAATCCAGAGTTAACTATGTAAGATGCAAAATAGTAAAGAAATGAATCATACACACATGACACGTGGATTTTTAATGTGAAAATCTTGTTAGAGGAAAAACCACTCGGACCGGCACCCCAAATTTTCACTCTTCTGAAGTGAGCCCTATTAAGAGCCAACCATGTTAAAGGTTAAAAACACACTGTTAGGTGTGACCTTGTTAGAGGATTTAGAAATAGTTTGTCAACTAGTATCTAGAATCTAATGCTACCATCCTTGATCAAAATCTCTTGGCCTATCAATAGGTATCAGGCATATCCAATGCTACTTTTGTGATCAAACTTTTTGATACTCCTTGGGATGTATCTCAATTGGAAAATACTTTTAAGTCCTGCTCGGTTAAGAGACTTCTATGCTTCAATGGTTAAACTGAAACACTAATGATCTATTCATACATACAACTAAATTGTACATTTCTAGATCTATTGTAGGTCCATTACCTTTCTGATCAATATAATCAAGTATACCTTTTCTCCACACTTGTTCTGCTCTGTGATGCTTGTCTCACTGTTCGTCGGTGTCTGCAAAATCTAGCTCTATCCTCAGCTTGTTGATCAAAACTAAAAGAAGACTTTCTTCTCCTTCAGATTTCCTTTAGCATCTTTCCTCTTCTCTCTTGTTCACCCCACACACACAATTTGTAATGAATTGAGTTTGTCTCTTATAGACATGATTTCCTCTTTTCTTGGCTTTCTTGATCTTGGCATGTTCAACAATCTTTGCCAATAGATTTAAAGAAAATCTCCAGTCTGATCTCATAGAGATCTTTTTTCCAACTGGACAAAACAACTTTAAATCAATTACTTATCTTCGGCTTTATCTGGATGATTAAAATAATGATAAGGATCAGTTAACTCTATATATAACTCTTGACAACTAAGCATTTTGTCATTTTATGAACTCTCTATTTTGTCAGTCCACACTTCAGTTAGTCATCGGTGATAACTGAATATTCCATCGGTGTGACTTCAATTGTCTTCAATATCTCTGTCCGTCAGGCAACATTGTATTTCTGTCTGTCGGGTTACTCTATGATTTTCTCATCGGGAAACACTGTAACTTTGTTCGTTGATAATGTTGTGCATTTGCTCATCTAGTATCACTGTGACTTTCTTCTTTTACTCTGTTTGTCAGGTGCACTCCATCAATGTATGTAGTCACTTGGTGAATACTTGACTTATATGCATTACTGGTAGCATGGCCTTTGATTCATCGATTCTTTGAAGTCTTTGGCAGTATTTCCATGACCATACAGATTACATTAAGTTGACATCAATGAAAATACAATACATTAACTAATTTAATGCCTTGCATGATCATCAACTTAACATCTTCAAATATTTAATCAGTCACATGTCATCATATATATATATATAGTGTGTGTGTCAGTTTCATATATATTTTATGTTAGTTTAATTATGGATTGATGAATGGATTGTTAATCAACTAATGAAGATCTGATGAAGATGATGAAGATCGAGTGATACTGAGTATCATGATTATATAAATGGTTGGATTAGTTATTTTTTTGTCATTGATGTTAAGAAATTGATTATTGATTTTTATTATGTGATGCAGGAGCATCCCAGGGTAGTTGGCTATCCTGCATGTTTGGGAGATTTGATGGAGTCGTGTGGACTTATTTTCATGTGTGATGGGTTTGGTAGAGTTGGATAAACCTACTTGGGTCTTGGGTAATTGGTTTTGATGTATTTAATGGAACTTGGCATGGTCTTGGTTGTTTGGCATGGACTGGGAGGAGCTCGGCCTTGATTAGGAATTTGGTTCCTATTATAGGCCGTATAAGTAATTTTCCACAAAGAGTTAGAGGATGAAAGTTTTAGGGATTGAAGAGGGCCTAGATTTCTACCTACGATTTGAAGCACGAGTCCTAATTCATCCGGAGCTAGGAGATATCACAATTTTACTAAGACATCAATTTTGGGCATTTAATTGTTGTTGTTGGCCGACTTGTGGCATTTAATTTATGTGTTTATATTTAATTTATGTTTTGGGCCGGCCTATGGCTTAGATTGGTATAAGTAGGGGTTGTGGGGGAAGTCTTTAGTCATTATTCATCCATCCTAGAGCAGAGGAAGAGGAAGAGGAGCGAGTTTTGAGAGGAACTAGTAGCTGTGGCTTGGGAAACAA